>CM052439.1:1886618-1950448 GCA_028533085.1 Varecia variegata
CCCCCCCGCCCCCTCTCCAGCCTGGACACTGAGGGAACCACGTCTGCCGAGCCCCAGGAGCCCGGCTGGCCTCTGCAGGTTGGGGGTCTCCAAAGCTCTCTGCTGCTCCTGCCCCGGCCCCACCTCCCTGCCAGCTGCACCCACTCCCGAGCCCCCACTCCTACCTCTCAGTCGGCCCGGGACCCCGCCGCTGAGGACACAGCCCGAGAGCAGGGCTGCCCGCTGGCCGCGAGGGGACTGGAGGGCCTGCTGGGCGGGGCTCGGCTGGTGGCCACGTGGGGACAAGAGGGTATTTTTAGCCTCTGTGTGCATCGTTTGGGAGGGTCAGGCGGGGAGGGCTGGGCCGTGGGGGCAGGAGCGAGGTGCCGGCTCTGCAGACGGGCCCCACCCGTGCTGGCCCAGCACAGACCACAGGAAGGCCCCGGGGCCAGGGCGAGCTTTAACCCTCCCCGGGGCGCTGGGCTGACCGGGGGTCGGGGTGCAGCTGCCCCACCTCTGTTTCCTCATCTGCAAGATGGGGCAGTGGAGCCTGAGCAGGGGACCCACAGGTCTCAGAGAGCCCCAGCTCCACCTGGACACCGGCAGGTGACACTCTCGCTGTTGGTGTTGGTACCTGTGAGGCCTCTTTGTCCTCTGTCAAGTGGGAATTATGAACAAATGCAGGTTGGTCAGCAAGGTCTTTCAAAGCTCGGGGCTATGGTGACAGTAGGGAAGCCTTTGGTGGCCAAAGGGGGTGCCCAGAGACGTGAGCAGCCATGCTCAGGTGCCCCCAAGCCAGGGCAGGGCCGGGAGATCCCGGGCTCCTTCCCGAGCCACCCTGTGGCCTTGGCCTCGGAGCTGCCCGAGACGGCTAGGAAATGAGGTCATCTAAAAATACAGCGGCCGCAGCCCGGGGCCTCCCACGCGGCGCTTGGCTCCCGTTGGTCACGGGGGAAGCCCTCACGTCTGGGTCTGAGCTGGGCTCTGGAGCCACAGGCCCTGACCAGGGTAAGGCAGGTTGAGCCCGGGGCGTCGGGTGCCCAGGAGAGGAGCCCTCAGCCCTCAGCCTGGGTGGCCGGCGGGCCTCCACCTGTGGCCTCTCCCTCCGTCACTGTGGGGCCTTCCTCCCAGGCCGAGAGGAAGTGCTGGGCCGAGGAGGGCTGGGGAGTGTCAGTGCCCACCAGGGATTGGCTTGATGACCCCACAGACCCGAGGGGCCCCCAGGGGACAGAACCTCACTCCTGGCAGGGTTGGGTAATTTCTCCAGGGCGTTGCGGTGTCCTGACACCCAGGGCCCGGGACACGCGGCAGCGGCCTGGTGGGCAGAGCTGCTGGCCCTGCTCCTGCTGAGGAAAGGCGTGTGGGCTGGAAGCTGCCGTCCCTGCTCCTGGCGTGTGCAATCTGTGGGGGGAGAGTCGCCACACAGTGGCTGCAATGGCTGATGGGCTCCATACAGGTTTGCAAGGTGCTTCGCAGCCGGCGTCTGTCCAGGTGCCCAAGTCCACCCCTCCTTCCCCCGCGGCCCAGCCCGGCCTGGCCCCTCCCACGTGGTCCAGGACTTGCCCCCTGGCCTTGGGCTTCAGCCTCCTGTGGGGCAGGGCCCTCACGCATGTCCCCGCTCTCACCGTGTCCGGGACTGCCGTGGGGAGGGGAGGGCACTGCAGTGCCAGGTTGCCCACTGTGCCCTGTTTGCAGAACGTGCCGGGTTCCTGCTTCAAGCTCAGGCTGGAGGGAATGAGGACAGGGATTCTGGTGCCGAGCTGCTGTCACAGGGCGCTGGCTCTGCTTGGGCGCAGCACTGCCTGCCAAGTGTGGTGGCCTCAGAGCAGATGCCGTGAGGATCGGAGACCCAGCACCTCGGATGACAGGTCAGTCTGGGAAACTCAATACCAGCGGCTTGAAACGGATCGCATCAACAGATTGCTACCGAATGGTGCAGCTTTTAAAAATACGCTGCTTGTTTCTTTTTACGATGGTAAAAATAACATGTTAATTTTGGAAAACAGAAAAATATAAAGCAGGAAACTCCACCAGTAAAAGACAACTGCCATGAGCACACTGGCATCTTCCCTTCCAGCCGCTGACGAGTCGCAACACTAGAGTCACTGCATTTGTGGGTGTGTGTCCTCTTCTGTCATGCGATCACGAGCTCTTCTGACGTCATCGGTGTTTGCAACGTGGCGGTACATCTCATCCCAGGAGGGACTATCCCCCTTCACGAGTTGGACGTGGTGCCCAGTCACGTTGCTAACGGACATTCAGGTTGTTTCCCATCGGGTCTGGTGTGATGACGATGGCATCATGTCTGTGTTTATTTCCCAGAAGAGATTCTGAGCGTGAAACCACCAATTTAAAGTGTGTGAGCATCTTTCAAACTTAACGCACGTAGCAGACGGACTCTGGCTTGGATGAGTGAGTGCACCTCCCGCCACCCGAGGTGTGACTGTCCCCGCCGCAGGTCCCCCCGTCAGACTGCCATTTCCTCCCCTGGGGTTCCACGGCTGCAATTTATTTGGGGCATGAGGTCCCACAAGGTCATCCTTTTTTTCTCTCGGAATAGCTCACCAAGGCTCTCAGCTCTGTTACCGACAACCTCCCCGCCCGGGGACCTGCCGCGGCAACTTCATCTCAGGCTACGCTTTCTGTGTGCGAAGAGGTGGCCTCTCTGTTCTCGTCTGAGTGACTGTTCTAGGGTGAGGACACCTCGTCTGAAGGGTCGCTGCTCTGCAATTCTACCTCATGTCTGAAATGTCCTCCTCTCTTCGTTACTCTCCTATTTACACTTGTCTTGTCTGTTGTGTGAGTCATCTACTGCTGCGTAACAAATCGCCCCGAATCCAGTGTCTTGGAACACCCACGCTCATTACCTCGCGGTTTCACGGGGCGGCGCGTGTGCGTGGGGCCGGTCCACCTCAGGATGTCTCAGAGGCTGCACGAGAGCTCAGCCCAAGTGCAGGCGCCTGGAGGCCGGCCTGGGGCGGGGTCCGCCAGGGCTGTGGGCGGGAGGCCCCCACTGCCCCTGGGGGGCCTCTCTGTAAGGCTGCCCGGCTGCCCGGCTGCCCGGATGTGAGAGACGAGGAGAGTGACAGAGATGGAGCCACGGTGTCTGTTATAGCCCGTGTGACATCCGTAGCTTCTGCTGTGTTCCGTGGTACTGCGTGTGCATGCGTGTGCGTGTGTGCGCGTGTGCATGCGTGTGCGTGCGCACACACGCGGGTCGGGGGTATATACCGTGTCTGCCAGCAGGCAGGGTCACTGGGGTTCTTCTTGCAGCCTGGCTGCCACAGTGGGCTTTGTTCATTTTTTCTTTCAAATGAACTTTAGAGACATTAAAAAAAAAAAAAAAAGAGCTGGGTTTTGCATTAACCCTGTGCGTCGATGTGCAGAGAGCTCACACCTTTACGTGTTTATCCCAGTCACAAGGACGAGGGTGGTGGACGAAGGCTCTTCGCTGCCCGTGCTACACTGCCCTGCTTCTCTGCGTCCTCGTCCTGCACACAGGGCTGGGGAGATGGGCTCCCGCCCAGTGTGCTTTGGCCCATCGGGAAGCCCCGGGTTTCTCACCTGTGTTTCAGGTCTGGCCACCTTGCTGAAGTCTGCAGCCCCCAGGGTGCACATACGGGGGCTCCAGGGTCCTCAGTGAGTTTTTGCCAACTGGACAACAGATTTCTAGGCACCAAATAGGCCTTGCAGCTGCGAGTGAGCCCTGCCAGGGCCAGCCCCTGCCTGCTCTGGGGGCACAGGTGGGCTGCTGGGGCCAGCCCCTGCCTGCTCTGGGGGCACAGGTGAGCTGCCGGCGCACAGGTGGGCTGCCGGGGCCAGGGTCCCCAGCCCCACCCCCTGCGCCTGCTGCCCGCAGAAGCAGGGTGTCTGCAGGAGGTCACTTGGGGGTCAGCCCTGAGCACCCCAGCAGAGATGTCCCCTTCCTCCTCTGGGCCACAAGCCTGGATTTGAGCCCCTGCCTCACCCCTCACTGGGCAGCCAAACCCAGATCCTCTAGGAACCCCAGGTGCTTGTGGGGTTCCCCTCCTAGCCTCGATCCAGCCCCTCAGCTGGGAAACCAAGGCCCAGAGGCCATGGAGGGACTTGCCTGAGGCCACAGTGAGTGGTCAGAGATGCCCCAGCCAGGGGTGCCCTGAGTACTCGGCCAGGAAGTGCCCTGGGGGGGCTCAGTGCGTGTGGCACCCCCCCTTGTTAGCCCCTTAGAGCTACACCGCCAGCAAGGGGTACATGGGGGACAGGAGACACGGAAGTGCCCAACCTCCTGACACCAGCCGGGGCTCAGCCCAGACCCGCCCTCCACCCGTGCCCCCTGCCAGCCGGCACAGGGCAGTGCCCGGGAGACCAGCCCTCTGTCTCTGCTGGTTGCGTGTTGGATCCCAGAGCCTGGCCCCGCTGCCCGAGAGACGGCGTCCGAGCTGCTTCCAGCTGCCAGGGGCACCCTGCTCGTCAGACACACTCGGGCTGGTGCGTGTCTGAGACAAGGGTGACGCCCGGGACAGAGACCCTCCCACCCAGGCCCTCAGTGCAGCCTCACCATGACTCAGCAGCGGGCAGGGCAGCGTGCGGCCGTGTGCGGGGGTACGGGAGGCTTTGCCCTGGCGCTGCGGCAGGGCTGGGGTGAGGACTCGGCCTCTGTGGGCACAGGCGCTGCCCAGGGGCTGGGGCAGGGTGAGCGCAGGAGGGAGGGTGGCCAGGACTGGGGAGCTCCATTTAGCAAACTCGCGTCCACCGTCAGCTCTACAAGCGGGTCTTCAGCAGCGGGGGAAGCCGGAGAGCCCAGCCCCAGAGCAGGCCCTTGCGGGGAGCCGCTGGCCTGGAGCTGGGGTGGGCGCTGCCTCCCTCCAAGCGCAGCCGACCGCGGGGGCGTCCGAGCGCAGTGGGAGAGGGCCCCGCGGCCGGTCCTTGCTCCGAGGAGATGCAGGCGGCGCCAGGGCTGCATGACGCGGGCAACAGGCAGGACGGGAGGGTGAGCACAGCGTGCGCCAGGCTTGCCCGGCTACCCGGCCGCGGGGCCGAGGAAAGAGAAACCCAACACACCCCCAGCCCACTCTGGGGGCAGGTCACTCTCCAAAGTTGAACATCTCGGCTTCCTTCTCCTTCCAGAAGGCGAAGCTCCGGTCGATGTAGCCGCAGATGTCCTCACTGTTGAAACTGCCCCGCTGGGAGCCGGCCCCCAGCCGCCTCGCCGTGGGCCTGGGGCCGCTGCTGGGGACGGCGGCATGTGGCAGGGGCCCGAGCGGGGTCAGGCCTGACTTGCGGCCAGGCTCCGCGTCCCAGGTGGGACCCTGGCTAGAGCCAAAGAAGCGGGCCTTGATGTCCTCAAAGCCGTCAGTCCAGGCACGGCGGCCGGCGGCCACCTCGTCGGTCACGGCCTTGTGGAAGGCACGCACGGCCTCCCAGCCGTGGGCGCCCAGGTGCTCGAAGACCTCGAAGCAGAGCAGGTGGCGCATCTTCCGCTCCTCGGCCGGCAGGTCGCACTCCAGGAGCTGGAAGTAGCCCAGCATGAAGAGGTCGAGCGAGAGGCTGCTGTAGGGCACGGGTGCCCCGGCCACGTGGGGCAGGAACTGCTCGGGGGACAGGGGCCCTTGGGGCCGCCGGCTCAGCCGCCGCAGCTGGCGGGCCGGCACGTGTGCCATGATGGTCTTCCAGTTGCCCAGCAGGTGAGAGATGATGCTGCGCTGCTGCCACAGGTGGCTGAGCCGGGGACCCTCGCCAGGCGGCAGGGAGGACAGCCCAGGGCTCCTGGCCGGCCCTAGTGCCCGGGGTCCCGCCCGGCGGGCTTCCAGGGTCCTGCAGGCTGCCGCCTTGAGGGCCGGCGTGCAGGCCGACTTCTTCCAGTGGCCGAGGAACAGCATGACGATGCGCTCCTTGCGCAGGCTGGCCGGGTCCGGGCCGGGCGGGGGGCCGGCCTCTGACGGGGCCTCCTTGCAGCTGATGCCCGAGTCGCTGGCCTCCTCTGCGTCGCCCGGCCCAGGCCCCCCTCTGGCCCGGCCACTGCAGGGCTTCGGGGGGGCCGGCCAGCAGCCACTCAGGCACTGCCCAGGTGGGGTCCCCAGCTCGCAGGGGCTGGGGCTGGAGCCGCAAGGCAGGCCGGGGCCTGACTCGAAGTTGCCCCGCAGGGTCCGCACGGACACCCCCCACTCCTGGATCTCACGCTGGGCCTCGCTCCGAGGGGGGCTGGCCGGGGCCTCCCTGCAGGCGTGCGGGGGCCGGGAGGCCGGCTTCTCCTCCGCCTGCACCAGCCCGTTCATGCCCTTCAGCAGCAGGGACATGCTGCGCACCAGGCGGGCGATGTGGCTGCACCAGAAGGGCAGGGGCTGACCGCCAGGCGCCCCCTGCGAGGCCTCTGCAGAGCCTGTGGGCTCAGCCTTCGGGGCTGTGGCCTCCTCGGCCTCCAGCCCGGGTGCCCGGGGAAGGAAGTGGCTGTTGACGGTGATGCTGACCACGGGCTCGGGCAGCAGGGCCTGCAGCTCGGCCGCCAGCCGGCTCAGCTCACTCCCGTACTCCTGGCAGCGGCGCCGCAGCTGCAGGTCTGCGATCTGCTTCTCCAGGTACACCAGGTCGTCCTCTGTCAGCAGCTCCCCGAAGGGGCCCAGGATGGCCTGGTGGGTCTGCGAGTACCGCCAGGCCGCCTGCTCCACGGGGCCCGAGCCCCAGCCGCCATCCTGGGCACAGGAAGGCAGGGTCAGCAGGGCCTGGGCCGCAGCACGCACCGAGGTGGGGACAGCACGCACAGCTGACACAAGCTCCCGGGCGTGGCTGCCGGCCCCAGTCCGGAGTCGGGGGAAAGTTTTCCCCTAGAAGAGGTGGAGGTGCCGCTGCTCTGCCCCTCCCCACGGCTCCCTAATCCCTCACAGCTGCTCAACGTTTCATCCTGGGGCCTCCCAGCTCCTCCCGCCAGACCCGGAGCCTTCTGTGGCCAGACGGTGGCCCTGGAGCCGGGCACCCTCAGCGCTGTGTGATGCATGCCCTCCCCCCCAGCACCTTCCCCGCCGCCAGGTGAGCACCTGCCGGCCTAGGCAGTGTCCAGCCCATGAGGGCCCACACAGGCCCCCAGGCATTTGCCCGGCTGTGCCTGAGCCAAGAGCCCCGAGCTCCTCAGCCTCCCATGCTCCAGGTCCCTGAGGTCTCAGCACCTCTGCAGACTCAGAGGGGCTTCCCAGCTGGGGCAGAGGCCCCTGCGCTGCCCCTCACCCCACAGCTTTGCCCTTGACCCCATGGGCTTCCAGCCCTGACAGGCTAGGACGTGCTGGGCCATCAGATGGGGGCTGTCCTTGGTCCCATGAGGACAGAGACACGCGCTGTGTCATGCAGCAGCCGTGAGCCACCTGTGGCTGCAGACATGAAATGCGGCTGGTGCAACCGAGGGGCAGGACCTTCACCTGAATGAATTTTAATGAATTTAAACAGCTGCACATGGCTGGTATTACTGCATTGCACAGTGCAGCTCTAGACCACGGGCTGCAGGGCAGTTGTTCGGACAAAATCGTAGGCCTCTAAGGGTAAGATTCTAGCACTACGGACTGGCCACATAGCGGGCAGAGGAGGCCTGTGAAAATCCAAGTCAAATCACGGCCTTCTCTGCTCAGAGTCCCAGCGGCCCCCAAGGCCTTACCGAGGTCCGATGATTTCAGCGTTTCCTCTCCGCCCTCACCTCCGCCCGCCACCCACTCCCTCACTCCCTCACTCCCTCCTGCAGGGAGCTGGCGTCACCTGCTCTCCAGCCAGCCGTGTGCCCTGGGACCTTCGCTCTTGCTGTTCCGCTGCCTGGAATGTGCTGCCCCCAATTCCCATGGGGCCCTACCCAGGTCGCCTTCCCCGAGAGGGTGCTCCCAAGCCCCCCCCCCCCACGGCTCTGGGCGCCCTGGCCCTGAGCTCCCGCTGGGGTCTGAGCCTGGGAGGGCAGGGCCTGCCTGGAACAGTGTCTGGCACAAAGTTGGCACGAGATTAAAGCCATTAGACGCAAGAGTACGTGGGACCCACCCCCTAAAGCAGGTGACAGGCACAGCTCAGGGTCCTCTGCCTGGGTCAACTTCCTCTTCTGGCAGCAGCAGCTGAGGCCACGGGGGGAGTGTGGCACCTGGTCTCAGGTCGGGTCCCAGGTCCAGGCTCCGGGTGCCCCACCTGCCCCTGCCCCACCTCGCTCCCCTACCTGGGCCTCGGGAGCCTGGTCCGCGCCCAGGCGCGCCTGCAGCTTCCGCACCATCACCTGCCGCTTCCACTCGGGGATGGGCCGGCCACACTCGTCCCGCGTGGGCACTAGCCCGTCGAGGTCGCCCGAGGGCAGCCCGTCCAGCTGCAGCGTGGCCAGGCCATCTGGGGTGTCTCCCGCCACAGCCATCTCTGCACCCTGTGCAGACAGGGGTGGGTCACGCAGGCCCGGAGGGGACCCAGGCCCCTAGTGGAGGGGGATCCATGGGGGTGGGGGTTGGCTCTGCCCAGGGTGCACAAGCAGGGCGTCCTGAGAGGAGGGTGGTGGGGGCCACGGTCAGCACCCTGTCCCCTCAGCCCCCAGCCTAAGTATGAGCTCCCCGAGGGCAAGGGCCCATGGTGTCCCCTGTGGGGCCCAAGTGTGTGGGGGATTGCAGGCTGAGAGAGACAACCAGAGATTCCTCCCCTCCCCTGAATATGGTCTAGAAGAGGTTGCCCAGAGCATGCCATGCCCATGGGCAAACTTGCTCTCAGAACAGCTACATAAAGTCTGTGCTGCAGGACTTGTCAGAGCCTTTAATGTGCTGTGTGTCCCCCAACTCTCCAGGAGGGACAGTGCCATGTGGCATTTCCCAGATTCACACAGACCACCTCAGCCCCTATTCAGGGAAAGACTGGGCTGGAGTCCCAGGGCCTGGTGCCAGGAAGGGGAGGGGAAAGCGGGGAGGCCTCTTGAAGCCAGTCTGGGCTGTCTGGGAGCCCCTGAGGAGGTGGGCAGTGGGCCTCAGGCCCACCCTCCCCGGGGGTGGCTGCTGCTCTGTGCCGTGACGGCGCTACCTGGGGCAGGGAGGATCCCTGAGTTCAGGGGCCAGGGTGACGGGCTTGGGCTGCAGCGGCTTTATGGGATGGCAGAGAAGGGCCCACACTTTCTACGAGGGGCTGACAGCTGCTGCCGCCTGAAATTCCCGTCTGCTCAGAACTCAGGGCCCTGGAGAGCCAGCCAGAGCCGCCCGGGCAGCAAGGCCCGGCTGTGCTGCAGGGGCCGAGGGCACAGTGGGAAGCTGGTCGGGGGCCTTGGAGATGGGATGGAGGGGGCGGGGGACGCACCGTGGGGGCCGCTGTGGCCCTGGCGGAGGCGCTCAGGGGCGCTGTGCAGGTCCTCTGCTCCCTCGGTGGAGGCTGGGCGGGCTGGCCGGGCCAGGTGGGGCTGAGAGTCGCGGCTGCTGAGAGGAGGGGAGCTGGGGCAGGGCTGGGGTCAGGAGACCACAGCCTCGGGGACCTGGGCCTGGGGACAGAACCTGCCTCCTGAAGGGCACGGATGGGAGCTAACCCCACCCAGCCTGGCCGCAGCCTGCCCTGGGGGCCCACTGGGCCTTCTGCGAGGTGTCAGTGGGGCCACCCAAGCCTGGCTGATCAGGGTCCTGCCTCTTACCCGATCCCGGGCCACGGCCCCTCCTGCAGCCTCGGGGCAGCACGGGAGGCAGGACGCCCAGACGTCCCGGGACTCAGCTCAGCCCTGCCAGGCCCGAGCTTGTCCTCTTACGCCCCACTGCAAACACACAGCCCAGTGCCACAGCCCCGAGTGAGGCACACATCGCACATAGCCCAGGCACGTACACACAGACACACACACACAGACACAGACACACACACAGAGACACACACAGACATATATACACATACACATACACACAGACACACATAGACACACAGACACGCATAGACATGCACAGACACAGACACAGACACAAAGACACACAGACACAAAGACACACAGACACACATACAGACATGTACACACACACACACAGAGACACACATAGATAGCTGCACACCAATATGCATATACACACAGACACATAGACACACACACACATAGGCACTCACAGAGACTCACACACACACAGACACACTGAGGCAACCCTCCCTGCACGTGGCACCTGCTATTTTCACTCTAGTCCATTCCATTCAATTTTGATAACTGCTGGTCACAATCCCCAGTGGGTGGTGACCTGCAGTTTGAGGGCTATTCCCGCACCCCACAGCCACAGCCCATGGCCTGCCGGGTCTCGGAGAACAGCAGCTGGTCTGGGGGAGCCTGGGCCCCACCCCCACCTGGACTGAGCCCTGGCCGGGCAGTGGTGATCGTTAGTGCCCTGGTGGACAGTGAATCCTCACCCTACACAGAGCCACATGGACAATAAAGAAACCTGGAAGAAGTGTGGAGGGAGGCTGACGGGAGGGGTGACCTGGGTGCCCGGCTGCCTGCTGTCAGCGACTCGCCCCTCAAGGACCTCATGCCCAGGCTGGCCCTGCTGGAGCTGTACTCACGGGTGGGGTGCCCGAGCCCCGAGCCCCCTCTTCTTCCATCCTCCAGGGAGTGTCTCGCGGCTGATAGTGGGGGAGGAGGGAACGGTGGTGGTGGGGGTGTCATCAGGAGTGGCACCTGGGGGTGGACAGGCCTGGTCAGTGGGGGCCCAGGTGGGCCTTGACTTGGGCTCCTCCCAGCTCCATCGGGGGTGAGCGTGGGGCCTGTGTATCTCAGAAGGTGCATCCTGGTACCTGCCAGTGTCCACGCTGGGAGGGACCAGGACTGGCACCTGGCCAGAGCCACCCTCCCTGGGGCCACCCTCCCCAGAGCCACCTGGAAAGAGGCCACCAAGATCAGCCTCGGGGAGCCTGGGGCTGCAGGGGCACCCTGCCCCAGCCCCGGCCACATTTGGGGCAGGACACACACCGCACCTTGGCCACTCCCCCACCCTCAGCACTGACGGCTGGCAGCCAGAAAGAGCCCTTGACCTGGAGGGTCGCCCCAACCTGCCCCACTGGGCCTCAGCGTTGGCCTCTGAGCAGCAGGAGCTGAGACTCCCGTGCGCCGCCCCACGGCAGGGGGAGCTGCAAGGGCAGCCGGGTGCACACGCCTCCTGCTTCCCCAACATCCCTCCTCGAGCGGCAGAGAAATGCTACAGGTGGACACCTGCGCTGTCCTGCCAGGACCCCGGAGCCGGGCTCGATGCCTTTGGGCTAAAGCTGAGAGTTGACGGCTGGCCTGACCCCATCTATGTGACGCCGTGCCTGGGCTCCCAGCTGCACACGCGCTGTCTCGATGCCCATCTGGCCCACGGCCACCCCAAAGCGTGTCCCCAGCCAGCAGGGTGTTCCCTCTGAGACCCCACCCTGGCTCTTAGACCAGAGCTCCCGCCCCTCCCTGCAGCTGGACGTGGCCGTCTGGGCCCCAGTGGGCGAGGCAGGAGCCCCGGGCCGGACAGAGGGCCTGGCCCAACCAGCCCGACTTGGGCCGGCACCGCTGCAGCTGCTCCTGCGCTCGGCTGTCTCTGCCTTCGGTTCTTAATCCCTTCTGAACAAGAGGTGCCCACTGTCACTCTGCGCGGGCCTGCAGGAGGTCACACCACCCTGCCTAAGCAAACCCTTGGCCGCCATGGCCTCGCTTGCTCAGGGCAAAGGCAGGTCCAGTCCACTCCCCTCCACAGCCAGGAGGCTGTGTGCCCCACAGGGACGAGAACACACCTGAAGCCTGTCTGCCCAGCCCCTCGGCTCCTTCCAGGAATCTGTGCCCACAGCCCAGCAGCCCTGGCGCACGGTGGTGTGGGGATTGTCCGCCTGGCCCCCAGCCTGGAAGGAACTCGGACGCAGGCTGTGGAGCACAGGGAGCTGTGGCTGTCCTGGGCTGCCGGGGGCTGTGGACGCTGCCGCCCCCAGGAGTGGGAGGTGTCCCATGAATATTTGAAGGCCGAGGTGTCAGGTGGCCAGGCAGGCATGGGCTGGGTGTGGATTCCTTACCACAGGGGCTGGGGAGGGACCCTCCGGGGAGAAGGGGGACCCGGGATCCGTGGGCCATGAGAAGAGAGACCACCCAGAGGAATCCCCATCCTCACCTGTAGTACAGCCCCCAGGGCACAGATGGGGAAACTGAGGCTCGGAGAGAACAAAGGGCTTTCTCAGGTTCCCAGAGCTGGGATGCAGTGGAGCTGGGGTTGGAACCTCACTGGAAACCTCCGTCTTTGCTCCTGCCAGGACCAAGGGCCCCGGGGCACCGGCAGGGGCGGGGGGCACCGGCAGGGGCGGGCCTCTGGGCAGGCCGACACGTGCCGGGTCCTGGCACGCCTCCCAGGAGCGCAGAGCCCAGCTGCTCCCTAACGGGCCACTTCTCGGGGCCTTGCTGGCAGGAGGTGACCCAGAGACAGGAGCAGGCTTGTGTCCTGCTTACTGTGGAGCAGAGGTAGCTGGGTTCAGTGGTCCCCAGCTGAGACACAAACCTGCTGTGGGCACCCGCCATCTGGACCCAAATCGTACGCCCTGGGACTTGGGGGGAAGGGGCCCCCCAAATCATGGCGTGTGCTCCCTGCTATGCCACAGCAAGTCCCGCCTCAGACCCAGGAGCCTGTGTCCTCCATGCTCAGGATGTGGACGGGCTGCCGGGAGCTTTAAGCAAGGCGGAGGCAAACCCTAGGCCAGCGGGCGCTGCCAGAGCCCAGGCCACTAACGGTCGGACAGACAGAGCGGCTGAGGCCCCAGGTAGGACCCTGGACAGCAGCCACCCCATGCCCCACCCTATCCCCTGCTTGCAGCCGGGCCCCCTCCCTCCGACTGAACCTGCTGCTGGGCGGAGGGACAGGAAGCCCCAGGCCTAGCTGAGCTGAGCGGGGGACTCGGCTGGGTTGGCAGCGGCCCCCTCAGCTGGGGCAGACAGGAAAGGCAGGAGCTGGTCTGGGCCCAGGGGAGGGGACTCCGGCCCCAGCAGCACCCGCGGCCCGGGGGACCTCACACCTCCCCTCCTGGTCCTGGGCCTGACCCTGCTCCCCTTGCTCCTCAGGAACATGAAGCCCTGGGGGGTCACCCTGAGCCTCCGCGCCCCGGCCTGAAAATCAGAGTGGCTGGAAGACGAGGGTTTACGGAGAGCACCTGGCTACTGTCACCACTGCGTTGTGAGCCTCCACAGGGGCCAGAAGTCGGCTGTGGTGCCCCCAGGCAGTGGGCGTGGCCACACCCTCGCCTCCTACCCCGAGGCCCCAACACTCTGGCTCCACAGGGGACAAAAGGAGCGGCAGGTGTCGGGTCTCATCCTTTGGGGTCCTAACACTTGGGCCTGAGCTGCCCTGAACCCCGGGGGGAGTGGCCCTGAGGTTGGTGGCTGTGCTGGCCCAGGGCCCGCTGTCTCTCTCCTGTGTTTTGGTGAGATCTGCGTGTCGCCATGTCCGCCATGCATTATGCATCGGGGGCGGCCGTGGCGAGCTGGGTTACAGGCCTGTAACGCCACCCGGGCCGAGAAAATCATGACCCACAGATGCCTGCTGGACACCAGTAGCCATGGCTGAGATTCGATTACTGGCCGGGCCCCACTGCTCCCTGACGGAGGAGATCGCCCAGGGAATCCCCTGCCCTCCCTGGGCCTCAGTTTCCCCATCTGTAAAGTAAAGGGGTCCTAGGGCCCTTCTGGCCCTGGGGGAGGGGAATCTGCGTGTCCCAAGGGCCCAGCATGGGCAGGACCCTACAGGGTTGAGAGGAGTGTCACTTTGCCCTTAAGACTCCTTAGTCCAATTTTGTGGACGAGGAAACGGGGGCTCAGAGACACTCAGCGCGTCCCAGCACCCCCTGGCAGGTGGGCGCCAGCAGGACAGCCCTGGACACCATGGGAGAGCTGGGGGCTTGGCTCACATCCACAGAGGGCTACGCACCACCCAGGCTGCTGTTCCCACTGCTGCTGCTAGACAGAGCCTCACTCGGGATCCCACGGCCGGGAGCCCTGCTGCGGGGCTAGCAGAGGGGTGGGGCCTGCCTCGATGGCCCCGCCAGACCCTGCCCCACCCAGGCCTTGAAGGCCCAGGGAGGGGAGGGCCTGGCCTGGGTAGTGGGGGCACCCAGGTCCCGCAGACCCGACCCAGAGGGAGGGAAGTGCTGAGGGGGCACCTCCTGCGGGGCAGGTCTCGGCACTACCTGTCCAGCCTCCTACCCAAGCTGCCTCTCTTGGGACCTGCAAGTCCCCTGGGGCAGATACAGGCTGCAGCGTCCAGGGGGAATGATGGATTTCACCACCTCCTCCGGGCCGACGTGGGAAGAGGCCAGCGCAGGCGACCTCCGCGGATTGCGTTTCCATCAATATTGCATCAGGCGTGCGGCCTCCTCCGGCCGGCAGCTGACAGCCGGCCCTCCTGCTGGGGGGAGGGGGCGCCTGGAACATGAGGCAGGTGGCCTGGGGGAGACTAGCACCCCCTGCTGTCACTGGGCACTCCCCAAGGGAGGAGGCACAGAGACAGGCTCCTGGGCTGACCCTCAGTCCCCAGACGGCTCCGGAAGCTACACACCAGGAGCCTCAAAGGCCGAGGGTTTGGGTTTGTGTGAGCCACGCAGGGAGGGGCCGCAGCAGGGAAGGAGGTGGCTGAGCCTGACACGCCCATCCTGCCCCACTCGGGGTCTGGGGGTGGAAGGCAGAGACCCTGCCTGGACAGAAAGCCCCGGCCGTGGGACCAGCATGGCTGGGGTGGGGACGGGGCAGGGACTCATGGCTGTCCTGCCCACCTCCCGATCTCGGCGACCACCCAGGGCAGGGAGGCCGGGAAGGACCCAAGAAAGGCTGAGGCCGATCCCAGTGACTTCGCGGGGGCCAGGGACAGCCAGGCCCTGGGCGCTCCCGAGCCTGCGGACGGGGGCTCTGGCTGCTACCGCAGAACCCGCCGAGTCCCACCAGCTTCCCAAGCCCAGGCCAGAAAGACAGGCTTTTACTAAACAATAACCCATCAAGCATTTAGTAAGTAAATAATTTAGCAAATAAATGACTTCAAGCAGTAACTGAATTCTAGTTCCTGAAACTGCTACACCAGGACTAAACCAGGGCACCGCCTCGCTCCCGGAGTCCATCCGAGCTGCGCCCGCATCGCTGCGGCCCGGTGTGGGTTTCACTGGTGACAACGAGAGGCTCTTGGAGGTGACAGCAGGAGGACCGCCCGCAGGCCCCAGGGCCAGGAGGACCACAGCTTTGCCCGGTTGGTCCTGGACACTCTGAGGGGCCGCCCCAAGGGAACAGGAGGCGCGACAGCCCCTCGGGGAGACCGGGTTGGGGGGCACGCCACCTGCTGGGCCCCCTGCCCTCACCCAGTAACGGGTTTGGTGATCCCAGGGCACCTTCCTGCAGGGGTGGCCACTAAAGCAAAGTGTGGCCCAAACTGAGGCAGGTTGGGACAGATTTGTCACAGAAACTGCCCCGGGCCTGGAATAGGAGGGAAGAGGGGCGGGAGCGCTTGGGGGACGCGCCTGGCCCCACTGCAGATGCCGCGGTGACCCCCCCTCCCCCGCACCTCCACACACCCTCCCCGTCCAGCCCCTCCCCCATCCTCTCTCCTCCAGCTGTCGGCCATCGCCCGCCCATCTGCTCATCTGTTCCAGTAAACACTTGCTGAGCCTTGTCGTGCGCTGGGGCCTGGGGACCTTCGGGACAGACAAGATCCCTGTCCTCACGGGTCGGGAAACAGGCTCCAAGAGGTGGGGAGACACTGAGGTGTGAGCCGGGACTGGACCTGCTGCCTTCCGGCAGCTGCAGGGCTGCCTTGGGTCACTTCCGCAAGAACCCAGGCCCTGCTCCCACCCTGGAGTCCTCAGTCGGACATATGTCCCCCAAGAGGAACCCTGGCCACGGAAGCTCCCACGCCACAGGCATGGTTCCTGCAGCCTGGACGAATGGCGTGGCCTGGCCAAGTTCCAGCCACAATCCCAGCCCTGGTCCTGGCCATAGCCCTGTCCCAGCCCCTTTCACTGCCTCTGCCCTTGTCCCTCTTCCAGCCCCTGCCCCTGTCCCTCTTCCAGCCCCTGCCCCTGTCCTGGCCCCTCTCATGGCCTCAGCCCGCGTCCTATCACACCTGGCCTTAGTACCGGCCGGCCGGCTGGCTTGTGGTGCCGGCCCAGTCCTGCCCCAGGCCCTTGCCCCTGGCAATGACACGGTGCAGCAGGTGTGCACCAAGAGCTTTCCAGCTGCCTGGCTGCAGGTCCACAGCCCTGGCCACCCCCATGCCTTCAGGACAGATGGGGCCCCCGAGCCTCACCGGCCTGGCCATCTCCCGCAGGTACTGGGCGCAGTCCTGGTGTCCATGATACTCTGCCAGGTCTGTGGCTGTGTAACCGTCTTCATCCCGCAGGGAGGGGTCCACGTGGTGGGAGATGAGGGTCTGGCAGCACTGTGGGGAGGGGGCATACATGTGACCCACCAAGATGTCACCAGGCACCAGTGGGGCCAGCCCTGTGCAGGAGGCTCCCCCAGCCCTGTCGCACCGGCTGCCCTGGCGCCGTCCACGCAGGGGCAGGGCCGGAACCTGAGCTGTGGGGCTCCAGAGACCTGCCCGGGATCCCTGAGCCCCAGCCCACAGCCTGTCCTGGCACCAACGGGCACCAAGAGCCACATGTGAACTGTGCATAGGCAGCAGGGACGGGGCACCGGAGGCGCACAGAGGTTGACTCTCCAAGGGCGCAGCTGGGAGCAGGCAGCAGAGCCAGGGTCTCAGCCAGGCAGCCGGACCCTGACCTTGCCCTCAGCACTACCACGCCCCAGCTTTCAACGCAGAACCGGTTCTCATGGTTACAACTCGGAGGTGTGGGTTGCACATGGCAAGAAACTGAGCCACCTGCCCTGGCCCTTGACCCACGGCCCCCACAGCTGGCTCTGTCCTGGGCCGAGTCCAGCCCTCTCTGGGGGTCCTCAGCTTGGCCCCAGGCTCGCTCCTCGAGGCTCCACCCTGGCCCTCCCCACGCCAGCTCACCCCACGCTCTTCATCCGGCCAACCTGGGGGCCGGGACTGCCTGTCCCCCTCCCACCTGGCTCTCGTGATGGGGACGGGGAGGCCTGGGAGGGCAGGGTCTGCAGGCCAGGAAGCTCTCAGACACTTGGGCAGTGAAGGATTGAGGTGGGAGAGGAGGGGCCTGTGAGAGTCATCTGTGACTTCTTTGTTCATATTTATGCTGTAAGTGTTTCTATGTCTCCTCTGCGGTTCTCAGAAACACAAACACTCACGTGAGCTAGTCGAAGTGTTTTGTTCCCTGCACTGTGAGCCTTCGGCGCAAACCTGTTCCGAGGCTGGACCAGCTACGCCTCGCTGTCTTTGGGCTACACTGAATTAAGGAGACATTAAGGGAGAATAAAGTATAACTTTGAGGCCAGGCATTCACTCTGTGAGTGTTCAGGTGTGACTTCAGCAAGTGCCACCAACTCAGAGGCTGTTTCGGGAGCAGCCGAGCCAGGTGGTGACATGGGCAGAAGTGGATGCCGGGTGTCCCGCTCAGCTCCCACTGCGGGCGGCCTCCATCTCCGTCCCTGTCTCTGAGCTGAGGACTCTGACAGCCGCAAAGACACCAACTGTGCCACATGTGATTCCTGTCCACAGAAAGACACAGGTAAAACGTGTCCGGTGGGGGCACCGATTCTTTCCTGTGCTTAATGACAAGTTTGCACCATTCGTCTATCTGTTAATTCATCTCAGCATCCCTTACCTGGGGGAGACACATAGAGTCACTTTGAGTGACTGGTTTTCTAATTAATGAGTTAGATACAAATCTCTGACAGTCTCATTTTATAGTTGTAAAACAGTTAGGATTACAAGCACTTCAAAAATTACCCTTCAACACACCTTTATGTAGAATCATTGCGAATTCGACAGTTAAAAAAATCAGACTGTGGAAGTCTCACACATCGGGTGCATTTTCTACAATAGCATCAGCGGTGTCATTTTCTACAGGAGTGAACAATTCTCAGTAAAGTGTTGAATAAAACAAAATACTATCCTCCCTCAATATATTCAGTAGGACCATTCTTAAAAAAGTCCTATGCTTATCAAAACTATGAAGGCATATTGGTGTGTGTGTGTGTGTGTACATACACTTGAACTTAGGTTCTAAACTTAATCATATGCATTTGAGGTAGGTCCTGAGCTCAGATTACTACGAACAGGTTTTCTACCTGATGTGTGTCTGAGCCGTCAGGCGGGCGAGCGGGTGTAAGACTCTTCCTTGTACAGGACTGTCCCGGGAAGAACAGGTCACCTAAATTCCTGGCCTGCACCATGAGCTGGCACGCACCTCAGTCACTGTAATGATTAAAAGCAGCCCCAACATTTCCAAAACTTGCCATAAAAGTGTTGTCCCTGCTGAGAACCAGTGATCTGATCCAAACACCCCTCTGGTTCTGGAATCCTCTCCGTGACACCCCGAGCAGGGCTCAGCACGTGTTTGTTGTACCAATGAATGTGCGAACGAAGGGAGTGTGGGCACGAATTGCTGGGCAGTAAAGACGCTGAGGAGGAACGGCCGGCAGACGCGACACCTCTCCCGGCATGAGAGTGCGCTGGGGCCACCGCGGGCCGGGCCCGCTCGCTCGCCGACTCCTACGGCGCAGCAAGCCTCCTTCTTGAGTCGGCAGAGAGGGCGGGAGCTAGAGAGCTGGGTAGGGAACTACCGGTGGGTCCCAGCCACATGTCTAACCCCCAAGGGAACCCCATTTGTACTGTCCCCGGCATTTCCTTTTCGACCTCATCCTCCAAGCCCCAGACCACACTCCGTCCCGCGGCAGCTTCCGGTTCCGCCGCGAGCCCTTCCCCAAGGAGCACCGGAAATGATTCGTCCTTCTCGTGACCCTACAGCAGCCTCCGATGTCCTTTTGACACAACATTAAACCAGTTCCAGGCTTCAGAGCCTTCCTTCTGCCCATGGACCCCTTCTCTGCAAATAAGCGCAAATCCCCCTCCCCACATTCAAATCTGGGCGTCAAGAATCCCCCTCTGTGGGAACTCTTTCTAGATCAGCTCGGCTACTCACACGGATCGTGCTCAGAATTGTGCCTGGATGCCCTGGGATCCTGTGCAAGTGCGAGTTCTGATCCAGGAGGTCTGGGCTGGGGCGAGACGCAGCGTCCCTGACAGACATGCTTTCAGACGTGACCACGAACGCCCAGCCCTCCCATCCGTGCTGCTGGCACGAATCACCCCGCAGCTGCTGGTTTCAGGGCGGGAAGGGAGCCAGTTCCTGACCCGGCCTTCGGGGACGCCCCGAGCTGCCCCTAGGGTATGTGGGATCCTGAGCAAGTATGTGTTTTGCTGGTCCCCTGTCTAAATAAATGATGTGATTAAAAACATAGTCCAACAAATCAAAACCACCCTAAGGTACTACTTTACACCCACTAGGATGGCTCTAAAAATAATAAACAGAAAATAAAAAGTGTCGGCAAAACGCAGAGAAATTGAAACCCTGTACTGCTGGTGGGGCTCGACTGCTGTGGGAAACGGACCACATAACCCAGCAAGCCCACGCCTAGCCGTGCACCCTCAGGACCTGAAAACAGGCATGTAAATAACAACCTGCAGCAGATGTGCACAGCGGTGCCAGTCACAGCAGTCAGAAGGCGGAACCATCCAAATCTCATCAAGGAATGAACAGATAAGCCAGATGTGGTCTGTGCACACAGCGGAGTATTATCCAGCCTCTCAAGGAACAAGGTCCTGACCAAGGCTGCATGGTCGATGAACCACGAAACATCAGGCCCAGTGAAAGGCAGACACAGAGACCACCCACTGTGGGAGACCATTTGCAGGAAACACCAGATTAGCTAAATCCGTAAAGGCAGAAAGTAGATTAGTGGCTGCCAGGGGCTGTGGGAAGTGAGAAAGGGGGGTCCCTGCTTAGTGGTTACAGGGTTTCCTTTTTGGGGTAACAAAAATGTTTTGGACCTAGATAGAGATGGAGCTTGCACCAAATACCACCAAATTGTACACTGTAAAATGGCTAGTTTTATGTATGTGAATTTTACCTCAAAAATATATATTTACCTCCCCAAATGGCATACAATTCTTACAACTTAGACTGTTATAAGAATCTTGTATTGCCTGAGAAGAGAGTAAAAGAACTGATTAACTTTAGATTTGGATAAGTTAAAGATTCAAGTTGTAATTTTAGGGTAACCACTAAAAAAGCATAGACCAATATGGCAGAGGGGAATAGTGGGGTGATTTTTTAAAATCCAAAAGAAGATGTAGAAGCCACGGAAATGTGCCTCTCAGGTCTCCAACCAACCAATTTGCCAAAACCAATTCTCACAAAAAATAGGAAACACTACTGGTTCAATAATTAAATAAATTGCATTAGCGATTAAAAACCTTCCCTCAAAGAGAATGCAGTGAATTCTACCAAACATTTAAAGAAGAAATAAGTTTAATGTAACCAAAATGTCCCAAAAAATAGAACATGAGGAGACACTCCCTAATTCATAGCATTCCTTGACACCAAAATTCAACAAAGACAGAACGAGAAAGGTACATCACAGGCCAATTTTACTCAAGAATATAGAGGCCAAAATGTTAGCAAATTAGATTCAGGTATATACAAAAGAAACAATATATCATGTTAAATTTATTCCAGGAACGCAAGGTTGGTTTAACATTTAAAAAGTAATCAGTGCAGATTCAGACATTCTGCTTCTGGGCACATGTCCAAAAGAACTGACAGCAGGATCCGGAAGAGAGATTTGCACAGCCACGCTCAGAGCACCCACAACAGTCAAAAAAGCACCCAAATATACACTGACAGATGACTGGATAGGGAAAGAAAATGTGGTACATGGATTGTTATTTAAACATAAAAAGGAAGGAAATTCTGACACCTGCTACAACATGGGTGAGCCTTGAGGACATCATGCTAATGAAATAAGTCAGACACGAAAGGGCAAATCCTGTGTGATTCCACTTATACGAGGTATGTAGAGTAGTCAAACTCTGCCCCAAACTATCGCCTGGCTTCTGTGCCCACTTGGCCCTGCACAGCTCACCCCGTCTCTGTCCCCCGTCTCTGTCCCTCCCTTGACAGAGACGGGAAGGGTGGGGGTGGGGCCAGAACCTGACGGTTTAGACACCTCAGGTAAGTAAGTGGAATCACACAGGATTTGTAGCACTGAAGCAGGCTGCACAGTGGAAAAGAAGAAAAAGAAGAAGAAAAAAATAAAAATAAAAGTGGTCAGATTCCCATGAACAGAAAGTAAAACATTGGTGGCCAGGGGCTGGGAGGGGAGGGAAATGGGGAGTTGTCATTCAGTGGGTTTCGGTTTTGAGAGATGAGAAAGTTCTAGAGATCTGTTGCTCAATGATATGAATATACTTAACGTTAATGAACTGTACACTTAAAAATAGTTAAGATGGTAAATTTTATGTTATGTGTTTATCACAATTAAAAAAATTTTTAAAGTCATCAGTGTAATTCACACCATTCAAAGAATAACAGATGTGATACACTGAAACATAAAACATATTAAAAATAATCGTTGCTCCCCTTTAGAGACTGCTAGAGCACCAATTCATTATTTTGCAGTTTTGCTTTTCAAAACGGGGAATAATCTGTGACTACAAAGGACAGTCTAAGGAGACCCGATGACGTAAATGCAATGCAGGATTCTGAACAGAAGAAGGGCATTTGGTAAAAGCTAAGGAAATATGAATGAAGTATGGGCTTTACTTGGTAACACTGTATCAGTTTTGGTTCATTAACTGAGAGGAATGTACTGTATCCATGTAAGTCATTAAAACTACAGGAGAACGGATGGGGGTATATGGGAACTGCCTATACTGTCCTCCCAAGTTTTCTACAAATCTAAAGCTATTTTAAACTGTTCTAAAATAAGAATTTATTTTTAAAAGTGTGGGGAGGGGATCAAGCAGTATTCTACATTTCCCAGATTAAGTATATTTCTGGAACTGTTGACAGCTTAAGAGACCTAAGAGACCAATCCACGATGTGGGGACTTTGGAACCGGACGACAGTCCCGTTGGGGAGATGAATTTAGCTACTAGGGTGGATATAGATGATGCTGAAGAATTACTGAGAGTGACTTTTTTAGGTGTGACAATGATTTGAGGTTGTGGTTTTTTTGTATAAAAAAGGAGTCTTCAGAATGAATGCCTGCTTGGAATGCCTGCTAAGGTGTTTGTGGATACAATACTATGATGTCTCTGACTTGCTCTTAAATAATACCGGGGGGTGGGGGTGGGGGGCTAGGTAAAGACCACCTAGCTGTGAGTTGAGGATGACACACACTTTTGAGTGCTTTGAATTCCATAACAAGATTGAAAAGGAAAGCTCTCTGCTGCGAGGCTTGAGTTGTTTTATTTTATACTGAGGGAGGGTGAGAGGACTCTCGGCTTATCTGTTAAACTTCTTGGGCTCCTACAGACTATTTCATTTGAGAAAAGATCTTCCTGCTTAGAAAACATTTGAAACCTGGGGCCGCTTTGCCCCTATGAAGGGGAGCCCGGGTCTCCCCGGGGGCCTGCATGGGCCACCAGCCCTGAGCTCAGGGCTCTTCCCGCCACCACTGCCCATCAGGGATGCACCTGCCGGGCCGCCCAGACCTGCGGCCACGAGGCCCACCCATGCCGGCGGGTCTCCCCTCCCCGCCCCCTCTCCACCGGCCCTGGCACCTCCTCTCTCTCAGCCTGGCCGGGCCAGGAGGGTTTCCGCGTGGGGGGTTGCAGACTTTCCTCTTCTCTGCAGGCCTGAGTCTCCCCCACCCCTCCCCACTTCCCACCTCTGTCGACAGAGACGGGGTGTGAGCTATGCAGGGCTGAGGGACAGGGGTGGCGAAAGAGGGGTGGCGGGGTCTCAGGACTGAGAGGGTGGGGCGGCAGAGAAAGCGATCTGGGCCGCGCTGCGTGAGCGCACATTGTGCGTCCTCTGCGTTCTGCAGAAGCTGCCACTCAGCACTGCCTGAGTGCCCTCCGACGGCTGTTGCTGCCCTGGGTGTGATTCCCTCAAGGACACTGCTGAGACTGGGCCACTGGGGCCCAGGAATACCTTGGGTTCCAGCTGGGAACACTGTCCAGTCCCTTAGCCCCAGAATGGGGTACTCAGCTGCACCTCCAATGACACTCGCTCTACAGACCAGCCTTGCCTGGGCCAGGACACGGGTCTCACGGCTCCAGACTGCAGCAGCCCAGCGCCGGTGGCTTCGGGACAACAAGGGAAACCGGGAGACTGCGCAGAGGTGAACTGACCTGCCGCCGGCAGGGCCGGATGGGTCAGGGGACAAGCAAACGTGGGCATTGTCCTGAGGTGTGGCTCGCCCTTGGCAGAGGCGGCGTTAGGTGGGGAGCAGTGCAGGGAGTCCGCTCCCCAAGGCTGGGCCCGGACCCGACAGTGCAGAGCATCTGAGCACCCTGCCCACGCTGGGCTTCTAGGTGCCATGTGAGCCCCAAGATTCATTTAAAGAATAGCAAAGGGGGCCGGGCGCAGTGGCTCACACCTGTAGTCCCAGCACTCTGGGAGGCCGAGGTGGAAGGATCCTTGAGCCCAGGAGTTTGAGCCCAGCCTGAGCAACATACCAAGACCTCATATCTACAAAATAGAATAATTAGCTGGGCGTGGTGGCTCACGCCTGTAGTCCCAGCTCCTCAGGAGGCTGAGGCAGGAGGATCGCTGAGCCCAGGAGTTTGAGGTTGCTGTGAGTTATGACGACACCCCTGCACTCCAGCCTCGGTGACAGAGTGAGACCCTGTCTCAAAAAATAAATAAACAAATAAATAAATAGCAAAGGAGATGACATCACGCCCTGGCTTACTCTGCCCGCAGGACGAGCATGGATCGTGGATACTGCCACTTGACCTCCTCTGAGCCTCGGTTTACCCATCGTAAGAGGGAGTGTCACCCCTATCCTAGGGCGCTGGGAGGCTCAGTGCCCGGTGTGCCCCTTACCTCCAGCTGCCCGTTCTCGGCCGCGTCGTGCAGGGGGGTCCCGCCCCAGGCGTCCCTCAGGAGGGGGGCCCCCATCAGCAGGAGCCGGTCTAGGATGGGCGTGTGGCCGCCTCGGGCCGCGAAGTGGAGGGCTGTGGCCCCCTCGTTATCCCGCGCCGTCAGGCCGATGTCAGTGAATGTGACCTGGGGAGGGAGAAGGACTTGCCAGCTGAGGCTGGGCTCGGGGCTGTCACACGGGGAGGAGGGGCCAGGGAGGGGCTCAGGGCAGAAGGCGGGGCCGCCTTAGCTGTGCCTCGGAGGCAGCAGCCCCACCTCTGGAAGCCCCCGACAGAGCCGGCCCGTTACACATGTCCCCTATAACCCCGGGCAGTGGGACTTCAGGGTCTGGGTGGGGGCACAGTGAGCTCCGTGGTTTTTTCTGGAGATGCCACAGTCCCGAGTCTTACACCAACATCACGTCAAATGAAAAAACACCACACCGGGCACCGCGGGAAATAAACAAATGTTTGCTGATGAAGGACGGGGGAGAGAAGGAAAGGACAGCACTTGGCATCCGGGCAGCGCTGCATTCCCGGGCATTTGCCCCCTGTGCCTGGCACCGGCGGTGGGTCCCACAGTGTCCCCCCTCCAGCCTGCAGGGGAGCCAGGCGGTTGGGCTGACCTGAGGCCGCCTCACTGACACCCGGCCCTGCCAGCGAGATGCAGGGGTCTGCTAGGAACGTCTGCCCTCCTGGTGGGCGACGAGGGATGCGGTGTCTCCCTTCTTCTCCCTCTGCCCTGCCTTGAGTGCTGCCAACTGTCTCCATGAGAACAAGGGAGATGACAGCACCCCTGCCACAACCTACATGGACGGGGTGGCCCTGGCTGTGCTGTCCACTCGCCACCTCCAGCCCAAAGCGTTCCTGACTGATCAGCACTCACATGTTTGTCAGGGACAGGACAGTGAGCTGGGGACAAAGGCAGCGACAGGGTGCCCATCCCATGAGTGATTGTGCCAGGCTGGAGGCTGCCAAGGGGTTCCACGTCTCAAATGGGAACCTGGTGGCTCGGCTCTTTCTTTCCTGGAACGGGACACTCACACCTCAGCACAGCAGGACAGGCTCAGTGGACACCCTGCTCCCTGCCCCCGGAAGCCCCCTGGCCTGAGCTGCTGCTGCTTGTCCCCGTGCAGCTGCTGCCCACCCAGCACGCAGGGGCCCAGGCCGGGGGGATGGGTCAGCATGGCAGGCGAGGTGTGGGCAGCGCAGCCAGGGTGGGGCTGACACCTGGGAGGCGCCGGTGGGTGCCCCAGGTGCCACCGAGGGAGGCTGGAGGCAAGTGCTGGCGTCCTCGGGACCACGGGGAGCGGCGGGGGCTCCGCGTCCTTCCTCGGCTTGTCCCCTCACTCAGTGTCTCCTGAACCCGGACACGCCCGGCACAGGGGGTGCGGCCGATGGCCATGCCCTGCTCTCGCGGGGCGTCTGGCAGCTCCACTCCAGGGGTGGGGAGGGCCCCACGGGGTAAGGAAGTCAAACTGCGGCTTGTCAGGGGTGTGTGCCGTGGAGGGAAAGAGAGCAGGAGAGGGGAAGGTGCCAGGCGGGTGGCTGCCACTGGGGGACCTGCATGCCAGGCTCAGGGGACGGCACGTGGAAAGGCTCTCCTCACCTTTGACCAAGCGGTGGCTCCTCCAGGAACTGGCTTTGGGCCCCAGCCCTTGCCCAGCCACCTCTTGTCCATCCTCAGCTCTGGCCCCAGTGTTGCCTTCTTAGGGAGGCCCTCCCTACTCTTTTGTTTGAGACAGAGTCTCACTCTGTCCCCCAGGCTGGAGAGCAGTGGCACCATCATAGCTCACTGCAACCTCAACTCCTGGCTCGAGTGATCCTCCTGCCTCAGCCTCCGGAGTAGCTGGGACTACAGGTGTACACCATGATGCCCGGTTAATTTTTCTATTTTCAGTAGAGGTGGGTCTTGCTCTTGCTCAGGCTGGCCTTGAACTCCTGACCTCAAGTGATCCTCCTGCCTTGGCCTCCCAGAGTGCTGGGATTACAGGCGTGAGCCACTGCACCCAGCCACCTCCCTACTCTTAAACTCCATCGGGTCTCTGTGACAGACCCTCAGAGCTCCGGGACAAGACACCTGTTCTGGTTTTCTGTTGTGGAGGCAGGAAGCCCCCGCCCCATCCTTTAAGGAGGCATGTCTCCAACCCCGGCCACTCTGTGCCCTGGGTCCCAGGGCTTCCTTCCCAAAAGAGGCCTGAATGGCCCCTCCAGGGCCCAGAGGGGATGAGGGATGGGGAAAGGCCCGGCGCTCTGAGGCATCAGGGCCTGAGCAAGTGGCTGAGTGGCCCAGGCCAGGCTCTGCTGCTATGGGCACTGGCGACAGAGCAGCCCCGGTGTCACCAACCCTGAGAGTGTCCAGGGACCCGCTGGGCCTCCTGGGGGAGGGAGGGGCAGGGAGGGCCCGGAGGAACTGTCAGAGCAGAGGGGCGGCACAGGCGGCAAGGCTGGGGGGCCCAGCCTCTCGGGTGCTCAGGGGCCTGGGGGCCACAGGCTGGCACGTCTCATGCCCCAACAGTTGTGTGTGTCCCCAGCCCCTGGGAAAGCTCCCACCCAGGCCCCAGGCACTGCTTGCTCCAGGGCCCAGACTTCCTGGACGTCCCCGTTCCCATTCCTCGTGTCCCCTTACCAGCCAGACGACGAGCGAGTAGTGGCCTCGGGCAGCAGCAGCATGTAGGGCACTCATGCCATCGAGGGCACGCAGGTGCACGTCGGCACCACAGTCCTTCACCAGGAACTGTGCCAGGTGCAGGTGGCCCTCTTGGCAGGCCAGGTAGAGAGGGGAGACGCCACTGCGTGTCCGCCGGTTCACGCTGCTGCAGGGGAAGGAGGGTTCAGAGGGCACTTGGCCAGGGGGTCATGGGTGTCTGGGCTGCTCCAGTGAAGGCCCCTGATGGAAGAGAAGGGTGGCCTGGGCACCTGGCTATACTCTTTGTGCCCACCTGCCCTGTTGCACAGGCTGTGCACTGTTCAAGGGAATCCAGCTCCACCTACTTCCCATCAAGCTGGGATTCATGGGCAGGGGGTGCATTTTAGGGTTGGCTAGCACAGTGAGGCCCACAGCTGGTCAGGTCCCTGAACCTTGCCCAGCCCCGGGGCCCTGCTCTTAAAAAGGGGTCGTTATGAGTAGGACAGGAGCTGCAGGTACCCAAATTCCAGTCCCCAGAAAGGATGGGCTGGAGCAGCATTCGGGGATTTCCTGCAGCCCGTTCTGCCCTCAGGTTGTGTTGGGCCCAGGTGTGTCCTTGGTGCCCAGTGACCAGCTGCAGGGAGGGCCGGTCCCCTGCCCAAGGATGAGCCCATCCCTGGGTGACACAACTGCACCCCTGTCCCCACCTCTGCCCATTGTGGACTGACTTTCCCCAGTGCCTTCCAGCTGCTGCTCTGGGGTCCTCCTGCCGTGGGGGGGGCCCAGGTGACCGTGCCCACGGCCTCCTTTCCCTCTTTCCTCCCCTTGGGACTCCTGGGTCCAGGTTACAAATATTCATCTTTTTAGATCTGAAAGGGTCACAACCTTGGGTTCCAAATCGTCGGTTGTCCCAGTGGAGACAGAGCTGACCCCCAGCCCCAGGCTCCCCTCTGCGGCTGGTGCCCTGGTTGCCACCACTGCACCGAGCAGCTGCCTGGTGGTTGCGGCAGCCTGTGGTGAGCTCAGTGCTGTGCTGGGACCGCGCGCAGTGCGGGGGGCCGAGTGACCCTCCACTCCCCAGCTCTCCCGGCTTGACTGTGCCTGTCCTCTGAGGCTGCTGACCAGGTCCCGGCCTGTCCCAGGCCCTCCAGCCGGTGGGGGAGGCTGTTCAGTAATGGCATGCTCTCATGAGCACCCCCGCAACTCACGCCCCACTCCTGACGGGCAAATCCCGGCAACTTGGGGACCCACGCAGAGGGGCACCTTGGCCGCTCGGCCGTGCAGAGCCCGGCGACAGGCCTCAGCTGGCAGAAGGGAAACAGGCTAAGCTGGATGATTTGCCCAAGGGTCGTGTCCGGGTTTGAGCCCCTGTGCCCCATGGAGTCTGTGCCAGGACTAGCCCCTGCTCACCCCTGCCCCAGCAAGGGGGCTCACAGCCCTGCCAGGCAGCCCCTGGCCTTGGACCCACCATGCACCTGTTCTGCCCTGCGAGCCTGAGGGTCCCCTCCCTCATGGAACGTGCCCCAAAGGGCTGAGCGTGTGCCCTGGTGCCTGCTCGGCGGGAGGGTCCCTGCTGCTTTCAGCAGACTCTGCCGGGGCCTTCACTGGAACCAGGGTTGGGACAGCAGCGTCCAGCACAGTGGCCAGGGAGCGGGGCCACGGCAGCGTGCAGGCCCTGTCCAGGGGCAGCCACCGCTCGGCTCCTGTGTCAGTGCCAGGTGGGAATGCGGGCTGGGGGCACAGGACCTTCCCACTTGGTGGCATGAGTGTGTGTTAACGTGAAGTCGCCCAGCTGTCACTGGTGGAAGCTACTTGAAAAGCTGCGTGGGTGTGAGAGCCACTGTGTGGCTGCAGGCCTGGGGGCGGTGCGGACGCTCTGGGGAAGAGGTGCAGAGCACACCCCGGGGACGCCTGGGAATGAGAACATTTCCTAAATGAGCGGCAGGGCTGGTCCCCACGTAAACACGGGGCGGCCGGGGCAGCCAGCCGTCCCTCAAAAAGTGGAGAGCTGTGGTTAGAGGCAGGCGGGTCCCCGAGGGAGAAAGGCAGCAGGGGGACAGGAGGGTCCTCCCTGGGCCAGGACAGCAGCCCTGGGAACACAGCGGTGAGGAGGTGAGGGGCCCATTGCTATGACAACGGTGACCCTTTGTGCAGGGCGAGGACCAGAGGAGGGTCCCGGGGGAGGGAAGTCCCGCTGGCCGGCGTGGGATATGCAGAGGGTGAATCCTGCCCAACCTGACGGGGGCCCAAGTCCACCAAACAACCTGTTCCTGTGAGGTGACGTGAGGGTGCCCATGGCTGTCACTGGCTGTCCAGTCCCCAGCTGTCTCAGGCCCTGAGATGCCCCTTATGAGGCCGGGAGCTCTGGGCCTCACAGCAGCGCCCCAGCCACCCCCACTGTCCCTGCCCGTGGTGCTCCTGCCCTCACTCTTGCTCCAGACTCGGCCCCCAGGGCCCACCCCGAAGGCCACCTGCCCATGCCGCCTCCCCCGAGGCCAGCGCACCCCAGCTCCGGGCTCCTCACCTGCCGTGGGCAGCCGTCAGGAGCTTCAGGCAGGTCAGGTCCCCACTGACGGCGGCGTGGTGCAGTGGCAAGGCCCCCTCCCGCGTCTCCAGAGTGGCTGAGTGGCCCTCGTGGAGCAGCCACTCCACCAGCACTGGGTGTCCGAAGCGGGCGGCCAGGTGCAGCGGGGAGACGCCCGAGGCATCTTGGTCCTACCGGGTGCAGGCAGCGCAGTGAGCTGGTGGCAGGCGCTGACCCGGCCCGCTGGGCAGCACTGTGTGGCCAGAGCCAGCTGCCCAAGGCGGGTCCGGTGAGGACCCTACACTGCCGGCAACCCCAACGTGGGGTCTTCTGCTTCCTCCCTCCCTCCCTGCTGGCACTGAATGAGGCCACCTGCTCAGGGTGAGAGGCAGGACCAGGACCCACATCCAGGTCTTGTGGGATGACCCCTCCCCGTGCAGCCGGGCCCGCAGGCCCTGCCCACTCTGCCCACGGTTGGAGAGGCTTCTGCTTGCCCAGCGGTGCCAGGGACAGGTGTCCTCTGCCCCGCCCCCACAAGTGCCCTCCCACCAGCCACAGGGCCTCAAGGCCAGGGAGCCTTCCCACCCTGGTGTCACGGGGCCCTGGCATCCTCCGAGTGCCCCCAGATCAGAAGTGAATTCAGACACGGGCACAGCTCCCACCTGCTGCCCTCGGGGTTGTCAGAAGAGCCAAACAGAACAGGGGGATACAGCCGGTGCACTCGCGCGCTGAGGGCCCGGTGCCGGGGAGGCCGTCCCAGCAGACCCCCACCCCTGCCCTGACCCCAACTGTGACCTCAGGCGGCATTCTGAGGCCTCTCACCTGCTCGTCCTGCAAGAACTCAGCAGGGCTGAGCGACAGCAGAGGCCCCTGGGCTGCACAGAGGGACTGGGCAGGCAGGGACATGGGAAGGAGGGGCCCTGGGAGACGGGCCCCAGACGGGACGGTCACGGAGACCTGAGACGCCCGTGTTCACACAGCCTTGAAGGCTCTCACCCACTGCCCCCCACAGCTGGGCCCCGGCTCCGGGCCGAGGGTCCACCCACACATTTCTAGCCCCTCTGGGAGATGGGGTCCTGCCCACTGGCCAGACCCCACTGGCAACGCCCAGCACCCCGGGAGGCACGGAGGGACAAAGGGCAAACGTTCTCTCTCTGCCTGGCACGGGGTTGGGGGAGCGGAGGGGATTCTGGAGGTGGCCTTGGCTCCGAAGGGCTTGGTGTTGTTTGGGGGGATGGGAAGGGCGTGGGGCAGAGACAGGCACCACTGGCCGAGTCCCGAGAGAAACAGGGAGCCCAGGGCCTCCGCGGAGGCTCACACCTCGCTAGCCGCACCCCAGCCGGTTCATGGGGACCGGCTGCCGGCTGTCCCTGTCCACGCTCACCTGCAGACCGCAGCCCCCGTCGCGGACGAGCCAGCACAGCTCAGCCAGGCTGCCCGTGGCGGCGGCATCGTGCACCGGTGTGGCCCCGTTGTGGGCCCGCTGGTTGCTGGGCAGCTTGGCCCGCTGCACCAGGAACCTGACGCAGTCCAGATGGCCGGCCCGGGTGGCGTGGTGCACCAGGCCGGCCCCCAGGGCATCAGTGATGCCCGGGCCCAGGACACCGGCCTCCAGCAGCTGCTCCAAGGTGGCCACATCCCCGGCCTTGGCGGCCGTGAGTGCCCGCTGCCCTTCCATCCTCCGGCCCCGGCTCTCAGCGGCTCGTACGCAGCCTGGGGCCTCCTGTTTCAGGCGTGGACGAAGCTGCGGCTCTGGTTACCTGATAAGCAGCACGCAGGGCAGATGGGAGGCGCAGGCTGAGGCCTTGGGGACGGCCCTGCCCAAGCCACTCCCACAGCGCTGGAGGCTGGAGGCTGGAGGGCGGGTGCAGCGGGGGTGGGGGTGCAGGTCGCGGGGCCTGCGCTGGGTTAGCCAGCGGTGGGCGCCAGTCAGCAGAGGGACCACCACCCACCTGCAGAGGTGAGGATGCGTGCCACCATTTGTCATGGAGCCCCGGGTGGCGGGCGGAGGCTCCCTGGGAGACTGTTCCCCCCAGTCTCACAGAAGGGCAGCCCACCCAGCTGGGAATGGGTGCCCCAGGAGGGTCTCGATGTTCGGGCTATGTGCCCACCACAGACAGCGGAGGGCCCCCTGGGCGATCTGTGCCTGGAACCCGGCCCCCCGGTGGCCCTTGGCCCTGGAGACTCCTGTGAACCTCCGGGAAGCTGGTGGCCTCGAGGGGCCTGCGACGGGCACAGGGCCCCGACACTCAGAGTCCAGCTGTGCCGGGCGCGAAGGCTCCAGGGCGAGGGCCCCACAGCTCCAGCCTCAGCCGCTCTCCATCGCAGCGATCCAGTCTCTGGGCTGCGGCCCAAAGTCCCAAACCCCCTTCCGAGCTGTGAGCTCCTCTTTCCAGGTTGTTCCCCGGGGTGTGGCTGCTGCAGAGTCTCTGCTGGGGACTGGGGCCACCGCGGCCTCTCCTGGAGGATTGGGGACCTGCTTTCTGGGGGCCCCCAGAGATACGATCCTGTGCTAATGCGCCATGACGCAGCGCCACAGCGGGGCGAGGGGCACCCTCAGCCCCGCGCCAGGCGTAGCACCCGCAGAGAAACAGACGCCACGCTGGGCCCGGAGATCTTTAAATCATTTATTCTGACAGCCGTTTCCTCGGCATCGGATAGTTCTGGTACCACACTGTGAGCTCACTGCACTGGTCACCGCACGTGCCGCGTGTCAGGACGCCACAGCGCATCTTGTGGAGACAAAAGGACCCTCCACAAACACGACCAGGAGGAAAGCCGGGCTGGTGACGATCTGGTCTTCTCCCTCAGGAACGACCCAGAGTCACACAAGCACCGGCCGCCCCGGGACTCCGAGACGCCCGTGGGGCTGAGCCCGAGTGAGGGCTCAGGGGGGAAAGAGGCCCTCGGCCCCAGGCGGGAGCACACAGGCTCACCCCGAGTGACGCGCTGGCACAGGGCTCGTCCACAGGAGCGCGTCCCAGTGGGACAGGCAGGGCCGGGGAAGCAGAGTGGCCTGGCTGAGGGGCCACACCCGGCTGGGGGTCACTGCACGCTGGGGTCAGAAGGGCAGGGTCGATCGAGGGGGTGTTTGTTAAGGGCTGGTGAGGTGACCACCCTGACACGTGCACGGGGGAGGCCATGATTGAAGCAAAAAGTTTCCTATTTTCATGATAGCGATTGGCTAAAAATGAATCATAAATACTTGCATTTTATCTTCCAGATAGAAACACCACCTGCCGGGAAGGGAAGCTCATGACAGGCTCGCCCAATTCCCCGGGGGCAGCAGGGACGTGGCCGAAGTGTTTCCACTTCAACGTCCCCACAGGACAGCTGCAGCCCGGGGGACGGTCCTACACGGGCGTTGGTGTCCTGGGCCCGTGGAGACGCGCATCTGGGGAGGAAGCCCAGAGCACACGCACTGCACCCAGCACTTTGGAGAAACGGGACAGTCATCCTAGCACGGCCTGAGACGGGCAGAGGGCAAAGCACCCGGTGCCCTGGCGACGGGCTTCCTACGAGCAAGGGTGGCCCCCGCACTGCGCCTGGCCCTCCAGCCGGGCCACCGCCTGCTTCAGGTCCTGCACGACAAGGTCCACCTCAGCCCGGCTGGTGCTGCGGCCCACGCTGAGCCGGAGCGCGTTCCTGGCCACGTCGAACGGGATGCCACAGCTCAGCAGTACCGGGGATGGCCTGGAGGGGGAGAACAGGCACCAGCCGTGACCGAGGGGTGGAGGGTTGGAGGGGCCAGGCGCCAGCCATGACCGAGGGGTGGAGGGTTGGAGGGGCCGGGCGCCAGCCGTGACCGAGGGGTGGAGGGTTGGAGGGGCCGGGCGCCAGCCGTGACCAAGGGGTGGAGGGATGGGGCTACTTCTAGCCAGACTGGGGCCCCCGGCCTGGCGCTGTCCACAGCTCCGTGGAGGCCCAGCCCCAGTGGCCCAATCCCGTGGTCTGCCCACCACAGCCGGCGCCTGGAGTGTCACCATGCCCTGGACTGGGCTTGTGGGGAGCACTTACTGGTCCCCGTGGTCTGAGTGGCAAGCGGCCCCCACGCTGGCCAGCAGCGTCCGGCACTGAGCGAGCACCATGCGGCCTGCGGAGACAGACACCCCGCTGAGCCGCAGGGCTCTGGCCCGGCCCACCCGCTCTCCCTTCCCTGGTCCTCCCGAGCCGCGCAGACCGGCGTCCCCTCTGTGCTGCCGGCTGGAATGTCAGTGTGCAGGCCCGGCCAGCGCCGTGGGGGAACTCAAGGCAGGGTCCAGAGGAAACGCTTCCTCCCTCCCTGGGCTGCAGAAAGCAGACACCAGCCTGCCTCACAGAGCTGGCCCTGAGCAGTCCATGTCGAGCCCACTGCCTCCACGACGCCTGCCACACCGCGGCCCCACTGAACAGTCTGCCTCCACGGCACCTGCCACACCGCGGCCCCACCGAATAGTCTGCCTCCACGACACCTGCCACGCCGCGGCCCCACCAAATAGTCTGCCTCCACGACACCTGCCACGCCACGGCCCCACTGAATGATCTGCCTCCACGACACCTGCCACGCCGCGGCCCCACCGAATGGTCTGCCTCCATAACACCTGCCACGCCACGGCCCCACTGAATAGTCTGTGGCTCTGGCAGTATTTAACTCTGACCTGTGTGTTCTAAGTTGGAGACTGGGCAGTTCTCTTTATTAAGCCGGAAGGCACTTCCCTTTTCTTTCACAAGCACAGAGATTAAAAAATTTTAAATCAATGATTATGAGACTCTTGCTCGTTTAAATTAACACAGGTCATCACTGAACGTAAAGTCTGTGCCCAGAAAAAGGGGGAGACGACGGAGAAGCTTCCCTTCCGTGCAGGCAGTCCGGGCGGTGGACGGCCGTGCTGCACGTTCTCACGGCCGCAGCCGCGACCTGTCACCCAGGGCCGTTCCTTCACGGCCACAGACCGCCAGGTTTCTCTCCTGATGCAGGAGGATGAATGAAGCAACAGCCCTTCTAAGAAGTCAAAACCCATCTGCAGACGTAGCTCGCTGTGGTCTCGAGGCCGCCACAGCCTCCTGCCAGATTGAACACGCTGGAACGCCCTGGACTTCCGTGCTCAGGGGGCAGGCGGGCCAGGCTCCCCGTGCGCTGGGACGGCGGTAACCCCTGCTGCGCCCAGCGTGGAGGCAGATGTCACAGGAACAAATGGAATCCACAGACCTGCACTTCATCCTTAACTGTTACCCACTTTTTAAAGTTGATTGCCTCTGTTTCCCTTACTGTCCAAAAATATTTTATAAAAACTGCTAACAGAAATGGACAAGCTGGCCTAAAATTTGGTTAGTGTTACTTCCTGCCCTGACAGCTCTCGGTGGGTGCTGAGCACGGCCCACCTGCGACGCACTGGAGAGGAGCCACGTCGGGGGAGAAGGTGCTGGCAAGAGCCCCCCAGACTGGCTGCTGTTCTGCTCTCGGCGCCCGGCTGGGGTGGGCCCAGCAAGGCCCTTCTGTGTCACGCTCAGGGCCAGGCGCGAGAGGGAAGGGGGCTGGCGGGATCCGAACCCACGCAGTGCGGGAGCCACACACGCACCAGAGACCGGCAGGAGGTGGGCGCTCACCTTGAAGCTGGGATCCGCGAACGGAGAAGTTGCAGGTGTTGGGCAGCCGCTCAGCCCCCGGAAACCGGCTATTCAGATGGAGTCTCTCATCAAACACGGCCTGAAAAAAGCAAATGAAATATGTGGTGACAGCTTCAAAGACCCCATCTCCACCAGCAACTGTGTGAACTTCAGACTCCTTTGGGAAACAAAACCTCAACATGTCAATATTTATCTGACCAATAAGCATCCACCTATAACTGGGGGACTGGCTAGAAAGTGAAGTGAGTCAGGTCGGGCCGTCCGCACACAACCATCAGACACGACTCCGGCCCGTCTTCAGCCGTGTCTGTGAAGAAGCCCCCCTTGCTCTAGGGCCCCTCTCCGGGGCTCTCCTCCTTCCTCGTGACCCTGCCACGCGCCCGGCCGCTCCGTGCTCACCTCCAGCCTCTCCTCCAGGTAGTCCCGGACGTCCTGCATGTGGGCCTCGTAAGCCTCACAGTGGCGGGTCACCAGCTCGGCGGCCTGGGGACAGGCACATGACAATGTGTGGAAGCACATTCAATTACTGACAGAGGACAGAGAACCACTTTAAACAGGACAGGTGGCATTTCCTGACACGAGAGGAGACACTTCCTCAGACTGCGGGTCCCTCGAGCATCACGAACAGTACTTTCTGGCGTTATGTGGCAAGTGCAGCCCGGAGTTTACCAGGCACCTTCTGGCGGCACCGAGCACTGGAAATGCCAAAGTCCCAACCCTCGAGGAGCCCACGCCCCAGAGGGAGAGGGGGACAAGACCAAGCACGAGGTGGACGGACTCCTACCGACCGGGTCAGTGCTGGGACGGGGCCGACAGAGTGGGCTGCGCATTCCAGCAACGGCCCTGCAGGGGGACAGACAGCCGTGTCCCCGGAGCAGGGGGACAGACAGCCGTGTCCCCGGAGCAGGGGGGCCCTGGCGTGGTGGATGGAGCGTGCACGAGGGGGAGATGTGCAGGCTGATGGGCGGGATCCGAGGGCAGGTGCGGTGGGTTTGGAGGGAGGGACACGAGGATCTGATCTGCATGTTTACAGGTCGGCGGCCGTGTGGACGATGGCAGTGGCAGAGCCACAGCAGCGGCGGCAGCATCCAGGCCCTTGGTCTAAGGTTGGTGGCCATGAGGACGGACAAGAGGAAGGTCCTGGACATATTCTGGAGATGGACTGGCGCTGCCCGAGACACAGGGGCAAGGACAAGGGAGGACCAAGGGCGTTTCCCGGACTTGAGAAGGGAGAACCTGAGTGCTGGGCAGCCCCCCACAGTGTGTCGAATGGGTGCCCCATTAGGGTCTCCATGTTTGGGCTGTGTCCCCACCACGGACAGCTGAAGGTTCTGGAACACTCTTACTTCTAGTAAACGCTGCCTAAGTTACCTTAGTATGAGGTTTAAGTGCAACTGTGTTCAGTTAAGAGTAGAATTTTGAATATTCTGAGAAACAGTGAATCCATTCAAACTCTTCCCAAGGGCCTACTATGCGCTAAGCCCTTTCTCCTGTACTGGGGATACTGAGGCAGACGAGGCCAAGTCCCTGCTCGCGGAGCGGATGAGCCCCCTTGAGAGGGGAAGTGGAAGGGACATATATACATAGAGTATGGATAAAACATCAGATGGGGGCAGAAAAGCAGGGTCGGGGACAGAGTGACAGTGAGGGGTCGTGGAGGGGTTGCTGTAGCTGTAGCTCACAGAGGGCTGCTCGGAAGAAGTGGCCTTGGAGCAGAGGCCTGTGTGCAGTGAGGACAGCTGTGGACACTTGAGGCATCACTGCACCCGCCTCTATCACAAAACCTGGCTCTGTCCCACGAGCAGAACAGGCCCCAACAGGGCCGCACCTGACCACCCGGCCCCACACCCCACGGGCCATTCGGGGCTGAGAGCCAGCGGTGCAGGGCTCCAACGCCTGCAGGAGGAAGCACGCAAACTCGTGGCCTGACGCTCCACCTCTGCTGTGATGTCATCACTGTTTCTTACATTAGAAGAGACAAAGGCAAAGAGCTTCTTCCTTTTAAATGCTAAGCAGTGCAAACTGCCCTACAGTCTTGACAAGTACAGCTCTCCAGGACGGTGAACAAAATCCTAGGCTTTTCCTTACCAGTCCATTTATGGAATCATGCCCATAACCTCCCTAAAGCCCTGGGTTCCTATGAGAGCCGCTGGGGAAACTGAGGACAAGGCAACTGATTCATCTGCTCAAGGTCACCAAGGCTCACCTTCCCAAGGCCAGCAATCATTGGGGTGTTCTCTGTCCTGCAAGAGATGAGGGAATAAGAGTAAATAAATGTTGAAGGAAGGAATCCTGTCCACATGAAAGTCATTGTGTTAAATAAAAACAAACTCACATCAACATGTTTCCCAGGCATGTGCCACATGGCTGCCCCAATGGCAGCTGCAGCCCCCAAACACCTCCCACGCAAAGTCTGACCTATCCTGGCCCAGTGACGGTGGTCAGCATGGCCCACAGGGACGACACATGCTGGGTGTCCACAGGGAAAATACTATCTGGACCCTTTCTCTACCCAAAGGAAGCCCTCCTGCTGCAGGGGCCAGGGCACACCTCTCTTTGGTCCCCACTGCCAAATCTGTGAGTCTGAGGAGCTCGTCCCAATGCTGTTCCCTTTGGCTGATGGCATGACAATGGGATAAGGGCTGAAGCCACCATTTTGTTGTTCTGTTTCTTGTTTTTTTTTTTTTTTTGAGACAGAGTCTTGCTCTGTTGCTCAGGCTAGAATGAGTGCCATGGCGTCAGCCTAGCTCACAGCAACCTCAAACTCCTGGGCTCAGCGATCCTCCTGCCTCAGCCTCCTGAGTAGCTGGGACTACAGGTGCAAGCCACCACTCCCAGCTAGTTTTTTGTTTCTATTTTTAGTTGACTGGCTAATTTTTTCTATTTTTAGTAGAGACGGGGTCTCGCTCTTGCTCAGGCTGGTCTTGAATTCCTGACCTCAAGCGATCCTCCCACCTCAGAGTGCTGGGATTACAGGTGTGAGCCACCACGCCCAGTCTCATTCTGCGTTTTGATTCTGTCTTCTTTTTCATGTCTTTCTGTGGGTTACTGAACATTTTTCAGAATTTGATTTTGATGTATACATAATGTTTTTGAGTCTCTCTCTATCTCTTTGTATAGTTTTTTAGTGGTTGCTCTAGGACCTAGAGTCTAGCTAGGTATTAATACATTATAGATATTTATAAAACTTTTCAGCCTATTGGTATTGTCATTTTACCAGTTTGAGTGAAGTGTAGACACCTTGTCTCTTTGCTGTTCCTTTACTTTTGTCCTTCGGTGACTGTCTTAAACATTTCCTTTATGTACCTTTAGAACCACATTAGACACGGCTGTGATTTTTGCTCATGCCATCAAACACAAGTTAGAAAACTAAGGAGAAGGAAACCCTGTTGTATTCGGTGACAAATGCTCTCAGTTCTCCATCTGAGAAGGTCTCGATTTCCCCTCATTCCTGAAGGATGTCTTTGTTGGTGCGGGATTCCGGCTTGACAGTTTCCTTTGAGCACTTGAAAACTTTCGTGCCACTTTCCTCTAGTCTTCGTGGTTCCTGATGAGAAATCCACTCTCGTTCAACCTGTTTTTCCCTGTCGGTAAAGGTGTCATTTTTCTCTTTCAAGATCCTTCCGTCTTTCATTTTTAGAAGTCTGACTGCACGTCTGACCTGGACTGCTTTGGGTTTACCCCATTTGCTTCCTGACTGCAGGTTTCTGACTCTCACCAATTTGGGAAGGTTTTCAGCCGCCATTTCTTCAAGTGCTTCTCCAGCCTGTCTTCCTCCCCTCCCTCGAGGACTTAATGAAATGAGTGTCGCACCATTTGTTACAGTGGCACGGGGCCAAAGCTCTGTCCACTCTGACCCCAGTCTGTTTCCCGTCTCTCGTTCCACCTTCCAGGGCACTGGTGCTTTCCTTCGTCCCCTGTATTCTGCTACAGAGCCCACCCGCCGAGCGGTTTGTTTTGGTTACTGTGGATTTCAGTCCCGAGATTTCCGTGTGGTTCTTCTTCACATCTTTTCTCTTGGCTGACACTTTCTACTTCACATTTCAAGCGTGTTCATAACTCCTCATGGAAGCATTTCTGTGTCTGCTGCAAATGTCTGTTAATCTTAACCTCTTTGTCATCTCACTGCAGGCATTTATTGTCTTTTTTCATTCAGTTTGAGATCTTTCTAGTTCTTGGTATGACGAATGATTTTCATGTGAATCCTGGACATTTTCGTATTAATAGAGTCTGGACCTTATTTAACCTTTCCGTCTCTGCTGGCTTGTTCTGACACAGCGCTGGCCGGAGAAGGAGGAGTCGCTCCATTGTTGCCAAGTAGAGGTGGGTCCAGGTTCCCTGCGCACCTGCGCTGACGCCCAGAGGGAGGCTCCCTGCTACTGACGGGCCAGAGGGCAGCCTGGGATCCCGTGTAGGCCACACCACGGTGGGGCTGCCTCATTACAGCCCGTGTGGGTGGAAGTCTGTGTGTCCTACTTGACCTCTGCTGGTGGGTAGGGGTGACCCTGCAAGTGACTGGCTGGAGTAAAGCAGGTGATGTCTGTGAGTTTTCTGTCTGGCTAGGCTGTCCCTGTCCGGGGTCACTGGCTAGAGAGAGCAGGCTTTGGTTGGGGCATTTTTTTTGTCTGCCCTTACAGGCGTTTTTGGGTTGCTGGCTCCTTCAGCTGTAAGTGTGGATACATGAGGCAAAAAGAAAACGCAGGGACCTCACCACCATGTTGTTCTGGTTTCTCCCTTGTTATGAGGTTTCTGACAAAAAGCCTGGTGCTGGTACCAACTAATTTCCCAGTTAACACGTCACTGTACATAATAGGGGCCGGGAGCTAAGAGGAAGGAGTGTCTACGGGGCCTGGCCGACACCCCACCCCCGTTAGGAAACAGCAGCGCCCTCAGCCAGGACAGGTCCAGTAGCACCTCTTTAGTGGGCTGGGCCAAAACAACAAGGGCAATTAGACGGTGTGAAGCAGTTAAAAGAAACAGATTTCCTTCACTGCTTCGAATCACCCCAAGAGACTGCAGACCTCACGAGTCCTCAGTGTAGAAACCAATCGGCATAGCCATGTCTGAGGTTAGTAGTACGTGTACTGTGCTATTACCGACCTTCCAAGAGACAGGAGAAATAGCAAAATGCTTCTTTAAAATGTTGCTGTGTTACAGACAAATGGCATGGCCAGTAGGTAAGAGACTTTGTTAACTTTCCACCTTACCCTGGCCTGAAATTCCGTTCCTGTCCACCTCCGAACAGCATAGGGTACAGAGGGGTGAGCTCGCCGAGCCCTCGTACGTAAAGTGCACCAATCCTGGGACCATAGAACTGGAAGGGAAAGTCAGTCATTTATTCAAAAAGAACTTTCCAGAGACCTATTCTGTGTACGTGCTAAGTGCCGAGAGGCACACGGAAGGAATGCCCCGGAACGCACAGTCCTGGTGCTGCCCTGTGGCTCCCACCGCGCCATCCCTCACTGCCTTTGATGTGCTGGAGTCACAGAAGCCTTCAGAGGAAGGGCAGAACCACAGCCTAACAGGCAGGGCCGCTGCTGGACTCTCGTTCCCAGCTCCATGGCAGGCAGAGCTCCCCGCAATCATGTGACAAAATTTGTAAAAGGAGAGAAGATGGAACCAGAGATTGCCGAGGGCTTTTCCTGCACATGATTCCATGTTTCCAAATGATACAATGCAAAACGTTTAGGTGCCACAGTGTCAGGCCAGCACACACACTCCTTTGGAAACTGGCTGAGGACTGTGCTTCAAAACAGAGTCATACAAATATTTCAGGTCCTAGTTGGCTGCCAGAAAGAAGAGCAAAAGCTTCAGAAAGGTCTTCACTATTAGCTATTTCCCGCACTCCATCTTAAAGATACAGCCACTACATTTACGATGAGCCACATTTTGTTGTTGTTGTTGGGACAGGGTCTCGGCTCTGTCACCTGGGCTGGAGTGCAGTGGCATCACCATAGCTCACTGCAACCTCAAACTCTTGGGCTCAAGCAGTCCTCCTGCCTCAGCCTCCCGAGTAGCTGGGACTACAGACGTGCACCACGACGCCTGGCTAAGTCTTTTGTTTTTCTGTAGAGATGGGGTCTCATTATGTTGCCCAGGCTGGTCTGGAACTCCTGGGCTCAAGCAATCCTTCTGTCTCGGCCTTCCAGAGTGCTGGGATTATAGGCATGAGCCACTGCCCCTGGGTGGAACCATCTTTTAAATCAAGTTAGAAACAGCAATTTCCTGAACCCCACATCTTCTGTCTTGGGGGCTCTGTGTGCGGCTGACGTGGCCTCTGCACGTGCTCTGCCTGCTGCAGAGAACACGCAGTACCTGGGCTAACCCCCGCCTGTCTTCGCTCCACAGACGTCGATGCCTCCCCCAGCTTTACCCACCGCCCCCACTCCTGCCCCGCATTCCTGTCCTGGCCCTCGTCCCGTGGTCACCTAGCTGCTGCTGGCCTCCCGTTCGGGAAGCTGCTCCTCGCAGCAGCCCCAGGGCCTTCCTCACGGCAGGCTCGCAAGGCTCACTGGTCAACACCCGCACGACCCCCAGCGCTCGGGCTCTCAGGTGGGCCTTTCAGTCAATGAGACATTTCCCCCAGGAGGGACGGAGGCCTCTGCAGACATACCTTGTGCCCCACGATTGTGAGGAAGTCCACGCCCAGGTCGCCCACGTCCACGCGCCTTTTCCCCAGCGCCTGGGCGGCGTCCGTGTGCACGAGGATGGGCAGCAGCCCCGCGGCGGCCCGTTTCCGGTTCAGGGCTTTGACGCGCTGGCTGATTTCAGGGACGGGCTGGTGGGGAAAGACAAACAGCTGAGTACGCTGCTAGGCTGGATGAAGACTGACCGAAACAAACAAGCAGTAGTTAACGAGCACAGACAACAGGTTACAAATTGAAGAGCAGAGAAAAAGGAGAGGCCCAAGCTGAGAACCATGAAATACCATCAGAGTCTAAGCCACCTTTCTTCCCATGAGACTTTGTTAAAAAGAAAAAAGGCCAATTCACCATGATGACGCCGGTCTCATTATTGGCCAGCATGACGGTCACGAGGCACGTGGTTGGGCGGACAGCCGAGAGGATGTCGTCAGCCTCTGCCCGCCCGCTCACCTTGGACACCGGGACAAAGGTGACCGCTGAGAAACAAAACACAAGTACCAAGGTGAGCCATACAAATTCATTTCTCTTGAAATTTCATTTAGATAGAGCTTAACAAAACTATTTCCCACAACTATAAAAGCAACGTATTGTCAAAGTTCAGAAAACTATAACGAAGGAATCTAAGCCGCCATCGTAACCCACCCAGAAGGAATCGCTCAGCTGTTCTCACTCGGGAGCTGCTGTAACGCGGCCTGGTGGTGAGTCTGCTTCATGGACACACACTCTTCTCTGCTTCCACAGGGACCCAGGGGGTAACGGGGCAGGGACGACGGCTGCCCTCTCGTTCTGTGAGCATCTGGGTGCACCGGACACTTAACCTCACTCACTCAACACTGGATCCACGCGTGCGAAGCAGCCACCGTGCACCTGGTGCTGCTCCCGGCACTTACGAGCTCAGTGCTGCAGATGAAAGTGAGCTTTTCAGTTTAAAACGGCGGAAGACAAATGTATCCGCTGCCCCTCAGGGTCCCACTGAAACGGGAGAACAGACACTTCTCTAAATAAGATGCAAATCAAAACAATATCAAAAAGGGTATCACCTGTGAATCAGTAATTTTGAGGAATCCTCAAAATATAGGAAGATGATGGTATTAGATTCATAGGAGCAGGGAAAACTCGGAACACTGAGAGGACCCAGTGACCACCCAAGTTCAGAACTAGCAGCATGGTGGGCGGAGCCAGAGGCCAGCTGCCGAGGCTGGCGGAGGACTGGGGGTTCAGATGTCCAGGCAACCCCACCTCACACCTATCAAGTAGGTGGCAGAGGTGCTGGCCTCAGACTGAGACAGAGCCCCCCAGGCCCAAGACAGTAACAAGAGGCAAGAGGCAAAAGGCAAAAGGGAGGCTCCGGGGACAGGAGAAGGAGCTGGAAGAAGAAGAAGAGCTTGACACGTCTGCAGAACTCCAAGAAGCAAAGGAAAGCAACTGCACCCAGGAGAGACACAGAGACGGGGGTGGGGTCTGCCCAGCTTGCCGGTCACACTCCCGCTACCTTCCACAGAGTGCCCAGCGAGCCCTTCCTGCAGGGAGACACCTGCTGGAGAGGGACCCAGGACTGGAGACAGCACTGGACCACCCACATCCAACAATACAATGCTGTGTTCCCCAAGAACAGTGAAGACCTCTGAGACCTCCCAGACCTCTGAGGAAGACCATCAGCACGGATGAGAGGAGCCAAGACAGACAGGCAGGGGACTGATTCCAGATCAGACAGAAGTAATCCCAGGAGCAAGAAAACTAAAAAAAAAAAAAAAAAAAAATCTAGTGTCCTCAAAGATAGTCAAGATATTCAGGATGACTTAGGTTCCACAGTGAAAAACAATCACATATTCATTACACTATAAATGTTCATTATCAGCCTTTTCTTTATATCATCAACTATAAAGAAATGAAAATGAAATTATAGTTATAGAATAGAATGTAATCGTTTTAAAGCTTGGCCATAAAAAAGTAAAATATCTGGCCCAAACTGAGCCTCAAAGGAGAGAAAGAGAGGGAAGGAAGGACATGTACACTAATTTCCTCCTTTTTATGTCAGTGAATCAACAGATAGATAATCTCTAAAGTTGACAATTTAGGAGAAAAGTTTAAATAAATATAGTCTTTGAAAGCAGCGGGGAGAGGGCAGCTTCCAGGAGGAGGAGCTCCACGGACTCGAGCTCCTTAGCAAAACAACCGTAACTGGTGAAAATGAAAAACAATCAACTATTTAAAGTCTCTGGAAATCGTCCTGAGGGCACATGGCAAATGGAGAAACATTTACTCAAGAAAATCAACCAAATCTTGGTAAGAACAGCGAGTCTGTGGCACCTGAGCTATGTATGACCTGCTTGCCCCAGCCAGCTCAGGGTGAGGAAAGCTCCACTCCCAGCGGGGGCTGGGCCCCAGCCCCGAGCCCAGGGCTGGGGTACGGAGGGGCAGCTGCCGGCATTTCCAGCCACCTCCCAGCTCCGCGCTGCAGAGGCTGAACCCAGGACAGCAGGTCAGGTGGCGGCTCCCTCCTTTCACCGCACGGGGCTCTGTCACAGGCGCCCTGAGTGCCTACTCCCCCTTGCTCGCGGGGCAGAGGTTCCCTGCTGGGGGAGGCAAGCTGAGAAGACCACAGGCTACTGCCCTGCCAGCACCCTACCTGTAAGTGTAGGGGGCACTCTGAGCAAGCGCCACTGTCCCTGCCCCCCACTCCAGGAAGTGGCTCAGAGGTTATGCCAAAGGGAGATAAAACAGAGAGCTCTAAAGCTGTCCTCAAAAGAAGTGCCTTTATTTGGAACAGAATGCGGGCAAGTTCAAGCCCAGGGGTACGCTCAAACAATGGCGGTGGGTGGTGAGTAATTAAGAGGAGGCTGGTAGTTTCATGAGAGCAACAAGCAAAACCACAGACCAACTAGGTTACCAGCCAGACCCAAAGGAAAGATAGCTAAGACCCCCCGCCCCAGGGTCAGAACAAACTTCAAAAACTGCTCACAAAAATACTGCCAGGGGGCCCAAATTTAACTGGATCAGATTCTGGCGCAATTCATGCCTCAGAGCATAGTGGAAAACAACACAGCAATCAGTCCACCATCAGTGGAGCCTAATCGCTAGGTGAGGTATCAACAGGCAGACAGCTAAACAGAAGGCAGGGACAGGAATGGTCAACAGCTTAAGCCACTGTGCTCTCGGGGGAATGTGCACACGCCCAAGGCTGCACCCCGAGACGGGAAATCAGAAGCTTCACAATGCTGGGGAAACAGACCTCACTAAGTAGGTTCAGCGAAGCCACTAGACAGACAAGCAGGCAACAAAAACAAACACCAGGAAGGACAAGGGGAGTCGGTATCCAGAGTTGTTACAACTGAAATGTACAGTTTTCAACAAAAAGTGACAAGACATGCAAAGAAACAGAAAAGTGTGGAAAACAAGCAGGAAAAAGGACAACAAACAACAGAAACTGCCTACAAGCATGCTTAAAGAAGAAAAGTATAATGACGATGTCTTATTAGTTGAGAATTATCAATGAGATAGAAATTATGAAAAAGAACCAATGGAAATTGTGGAGTTGAAAAGTACCATAACTGATATGGAGAATTCACTAGAGGGGCTCGACCGCAGATTGGAACTGGCAGAAAAAATAATCAGTGAACTTGAAGACAGGATGTATAGATTATGCAATCCAAATATCTGAGAGAAAAAAGAATGAGAAACATAAACAGAGCCTCAGAGAAATGTGGATCAATGGAAGGGTACAAATATGCAAAATGGGAGTAGCAGAAGGAGAGGAGCAAGAGAAAGAAGGAGGAAAAAAGTATTCAGAAAATAATGGTTAAAAACTTCCCAAATATGATGGAAAACATTAATCTACATATCCAAGATGCTCAAGAAATCACAGGTAGGACAGACACAAAGACATTCATTCCCTGACACATGACAATAAAAATGTTGAAGACAAAGACAAAGAAACTATCTTGAAAGCAGCAAGAGCAAAATGACTCGTCACGTACAAGTGAACTCCATTAGGCCAGTAGCCTTTGCAGAGCCCTAGGGAGATCAAGGCATGGAAGGCAAAGGGGGAGCTTACATTCCTCCCCCGACATAGGGACCAAGTTTGTCCCTCCCTATCTGCCCAGAGCTGAAGGATGGATGTGACTGGGGCAGGGGTCCTAGGAGCTGGTTGTTTGAAAAAGAATTTATTACAAGTGGCTGTTCTGGCCCACTTAATTACTCCCCCCAGAAAAACCCTCTATAAAACCCACCACTCTCCCCTTCCTGGGGTGGATGCTTTTTCGCCTCCACCCATCTGCACCCAGATGCTCAAAGTAAACAGCATTTTGCTACACATGAGGCTTCATGTGTCTCTGTCTCTCAGCGCCGGACCTAACACTGGGTGCTGAAACCCGGGAGGGCACACCGGGTGGACCCGACCTCTGGGACTCCAGCAGGCAGGGCTTGCAACCTGGAAAACAGCAGGCAGCGGCAGCTCAACCTGGGCTCACTCCCGAATCCTGTCTTCCTCTGAGTCCGTGGGTCACCGGTAAGGTTTCCATGGGTCTTTGACTAAATGGAGAGGAACCAGTCTCCTTGGTAGATTCTGTCCCTTGGAGCCACAAACCTCTCTTGTCTCTGATGAGGTCACTGTGAGAAGTCCCGAGCCGTGCGTGCAGGGGTCTCTCTAACTTGTCTCTGGTCCTGCAGTGTCGACAGCGCTCTAGCTCTGCCGAGGTAAGGCCATTGTCCACCCAGACCCTCCTGAACCAAGCTGAGAGACAGACACCGGACAGGGACTTGGATCTTCCCTCTGCTGACCTTCACAATCCACGTTTCGTCCTCGGGGAGTAAAAGCTCACAACTCGCTCTCGGCTTCCTCCTATCTCTCGCACTCTCGTCCCTGAGAAGTCCCACGGGTCTTCCTTCGCTGACCTTCAAATCCACGTCCTGGAGACACCCTGTTCCTGGTGAGTAGGAGCTCACAAGCTCATTCTCAGGTTCCTCCGATCTCTCTCTTACTCTCGCTTCTCGGCTGGGCTGGAGAACGCCCCGGCCCTTTGGCCTAAGGCACTGTTGGATCTAGGGAGCCTGTTCCAATCCGTAGCCCTCTTCTCTGCCCTTCCCTCGTTTTGGGGATGCCTAAAACTGGGTGGAATCAGCCTCAAGTGACTCTTACTCTATCCAGGGACATGGGACACTCTCAGTCTACTCCTCCCGAAACTACCCCCTTGGGATGTCTCCTCCAAAATCTCAAAGCATTAGGTCTTACTGATGAAATCCAGCCAAAACAGCTTGTCTTTTACTGTAATACGGTTTGGCCACAATATAAACTTGACAATAGCTCACAGTGGCCCAGAAAATGGGACCTTTGATTTTAGCAAATTACAAGATCTGGAAAATTTCTGTCACCGCAATGGAAAATGGTCTGAGATTCCCTATGTCCAAGCCTTTTTACACTCAGTTCCCAACCCTCACTCTGTACAAGCTGTAATCGGGCTCAAATCTTCCTGCTACACTCTAGACCTTTCCCCTCCCTCCCTTTGGCTCCAGACCTAAGAAACCCCAGTGAAATTAACAGTTGACTCCTCATCAGAAACAACGCGGTTAGAAGGCGGTGTGATGATATCCAAGTGCTGAAACAGTGCACCAGGAATCTTATATCTAACAAAACTATCTTTCAAGAATGAAGGTGAAATAAGACATTCCAAGATAAACAAAGTAGAGAAAATACATTGCTAGTAGCTGCCTTATAGAAATGAGAAAGGAAGTTCTTCAGGCTGAAAACCAGTCACCCCAGACCATAATCTGGATCCATGGGAACAAAAACGGAGGGCACCAGCGAAGGCAGTTACTGAATTATAAAGGCAGTGTAACTGCTTATTCCTGCTTTGTTCTCTTACTGGATTCTAAAAGTATCTGTATAAAATGGCATATGTATAATTGTATTATTGGGGCCATAACATAAAAGAATGTAAAATATTTGATAACAGCGCAAAGGAGGTGGTGGGGAGCAAAACTGTGCTGGATTAAGGAACTGACACCAGATGACAATTCAGATCCTCGGAACAAATGAAGATAATCAAAGAAGGTAATTAAGGAGGTTAACACAACAAACTCCATAAATATATACTTTTTCTTTCTTCCCTTAGTTTCCTTAAAGGCCATGAAATTCAGTAAAATAACATTTGTAACAATGTACTGTTGGGTGCGTAACATATAACAGATGCAACATTCCTAACAGTAAGAACTATGTAGAAGTAACATCTCTGTATCTCACTGGAATTAATATAAATCTGAAGCCAATACTGGTAAGTCAACAAGTGTACAATAAGCCCTAGAGTTCATGGATTGGAGGGCTTGGTATTGTTATGATGGCAATACTGACCAAATTGATCTATAGATTCAACACAATCCCTACCAAACTCCTAGCTAGAATTTTTTTGCAGAAATTAACAAGCTGATGGTAAACTTCTTTTGAGAATTCAAGGTACCCAGAATAGCCAGAATAATCTTGAAAAAGAAAACTTTGGAAGACTCTTACTTTCCAATTTCAAAACTTAATACACAGCTAAAGTAATCATAAAAGTTTGGTAACTAAGAACAGAAATCTGATCAATGGAATAGAACTGAAAGTCAAGAAATAAACCCTCACATATTATAGTCAATTGATTTTTGATAAGGGTGCCAAGATCATTCATGTGGGAAGAAGAGTCTTGTCTTTTCATTTTTGGAGACAGAGTCTCGCTCTGTTGCCCGGCTAGAGTGCCATGGCATCAGCCTAGCTCACAGCAACCTCAAACACCTGGGCTTAAGCAATCCTCCTGCCTCAGCCTCCCGAGTAGCTGGGACTACAGGCATGCGCCACCATGCCTGGCTAATTTTTTCTATATATTTTTAGTTGTCCAGCTAATTTCTTTCTATTTTTAATAGAGACGGGGGGGGGGGGGTCTCACTCTTGCTCAGGCTGGTCTCGAACTCCTGACCTCGAAGCGATCCTCCTGCCTCGGCCTTCCAGATTACAGGCCTGAGCCACCACGCCTGGCCAGAAGAGTCTTTTCAACAAATGTGTTGGGAAAACTGGATGCAAAAGAATGAATCTGGACTTCTACTTTATACCATACACCAAATTAACTCAAAATGAATCACAGACCTAAATGTAAGAGCTACAACAATTAGAAGGAAATACAGGAGTGATCTTCATATCCTTGGGTAGGTCAAAATTTTTTGAGATGTGATGCAGGGGACCAAAATTAACTAGACTTTGTCAAAATGAAAAACTTTTGTTCTCTAAAGGATACCATGAAGAGAAAGAAAACCTGCACAATGGGAGAAAATATCTGCAAAACATATATCTGACAAGGGACTTATATCAAGCATATATAAACACCTCTTAAAACTTAATAAAAAGTAATCCAATTAAACTATGGGCAAACATTTTAATAGACATTTGTCCAAACCACCAATAAGTACATGAAAAGATGCTCAAACCATTAGCCACAGGGCACTGCAAACCAGAGCGACAGTGAGCTATCACTGCACCCACTAGGATGGCTGTAATAAAAAAGATAGATAACAAATGCCAGTGAAGACGTGGAGAAATTGGAACCCTCATACACTGCTGATAAGAATATAAAATGGTACAGCTACTTTGGAAAACAAAGCTTAATGTTAAACACATTACCTTAATATAAATTAAGTTAACACAAATCTGAAGCCAATACTGATTAAGTCAACAAGTGTATAGTAAGCCCTAGAGTTCATGGAGTTACCTTAAAAGTTGTCAAATAGAGTAACCATATGACCCAGCAATTCCACTCTTAGGTATAAACCCAAGAGAAATAAAAACGTATGTCCACCCAAAAACTTATACACAATGTTCGTAGTCACATTATTCATAATAGCCAACAAATGGAAACAACCTAAATATCAATTGATAAATGGATAAATAAAATGTAGGATATTCATACATTATTCATCCATAAAAAGGAATTAAGTACCATGTTACAACATGGGTGAACCTTGAAACACTGTTACACGGAGGAAGCCAGTCACAAAGGCCCACATATCACATGACTCCATTCACGTGAGAGTCCAGAGCAGGGAAATCCATACACAGAAAGCAGATTGTGGCTGCTTAGTGCTGAGGGAAACAAAGATTTATAGTTAATTGGTACGAGGTTTCTTTTTGGGGTGATGAAAATGTTCTGTAATTAACTGTGATGACGGTTACACATCTCTGTGAATACACTAGAAACTGCTGAACTACCCACTGGAAACAGGTGAATGGTACCTGTCAAAGCTGGCACGGAGGAAAGCCCTCGGGAGGCGGGCGGAGCGGGAGGATGCCTTACGACCCTCACTTTTTTACATTTGAGTCAACAAGCAGATGCTTGGGTTCATAAACCAAGAAATGAGGATTGGGTTTTTAAGTGATTGAGCATTAAATTGGAAGTAATTAAATGACAATACCCACAAGGGAAACCCCAGGCTAACTCTGACACTGGCTGCCCTGCAGGGCATTGGAGGTGGCAGAGGCCTGTTTACTTCACACTTTTCAATAACGTGACACATGCATCACACGCATGTCTGTAATTCTAAAAAATTTGTATGATTTTAAACAAAAGGTTAAATAGAACAGTTAACTAACGATCTTATGCTGCCTTACCCTGTATTAGTTAGACACAGGGGAAAAAAGATACCAGGGATTAAAAGTAACTCCAATTTAAGAAAGTTAGATCTGACTTCTTTTTAAGTGGTAAAAATTTAATCTTAGCATCTAAATCCTTCCCATTTTCACCTGTTGGCAAGCATTCAAGTAAGACCATAAGCAGACAAAATTTTACAGGAGTCAAAAAGGAAAATCAACAAAAAGGCTTCATAGTCAAAACCAAGCAGTTCTGATGTAGTCCCTTAATCTTCAAGATAAAAACTTTCCTCTATTCACCTCCAGGTTTCCAGACAGATTAGACAAGAAAGCTACCGTGGAGAAGAAAATCTATTTAAAGCAGAGTATTAGTTAACCTTGGCTGCCTTGGGGGGGAAAAGGCTCTTAATGTTTTCACAAGTTAATGGTCTAAGCTGGAGAACAAGCTTCTCCCTCTTGAGGCTTCCCACGCCCCGGCAAAGCGAAAGACGCAGCCACGGCACGGTCATTGTCACTGCTGCCGGGCTTGCCCCACCCCAGGTGGCCGCATGTTGCTCTTCTCCCACTCCCAGAGAGAGGCCCTTCTGCCTCTGCGTTGAGGTAGAGTGCGGTGGCTCTTTTATTCTTGTTTCACACCTGAGTTTATGTCTCTTTGATCCTTTTCCTCGTATCAGAGGAGTGGGAGCTGTGAACTAAAAATAAAGTTCTAAGCCCTCTGCCTAACTGAATGGACCCCTCCCTCTCAGCCAAGGGGACCCAGAAACATCTTAAAACTGAGTTCCCAGTCGTGAAGGGATGGAAGAGGTAACGCACAATCACACGTGCGCGAGTTCCCTTCATAAACATTCATGACTCCTACAGCTTGTTAAACATGCATATTTGACCACGTGGCTCGCTATACAATCCTGTTGCCTTTTGTCTCTTTGCCTGGCTTCTGGCTGGGAAATAAAGCTCTCCTTTCTCCAAAGTAAAAACCTCATTGATAATTTTTTTTTAGCTAACAGAGCCAAGATTTAACTATCAAATGTAAACAATGAAAAACATATTTGTCAATTTGTAGACATACTATTTAAAGATTAAATATTTATTATATACAATGGGTTCAGATGTCATTCAGTAATACAAATGACTAGTTCTACACGCTGATCTTCAATGTTTTTCCTAAGGAAAAGTCTGGCGGCATTGGCAGGCGGTAGCACGGGCAGCCTCTGTGTTGAGAAGAGCAGCCAGGAGCCCTTGAGCAGTGGCAATGGCTCCCTCCAGGCGGGCTCGGCGAGTCAGGCAGCTGGAGGGCTGAACCCTCATCTGCAGAGTCAACCCCAGGCTCCGCAAGGCCAGACCCTCTCCCCACCGAGTGCTGCCGGCGGCTCCAGGCTGGCCCTGCGATCACTCACCGGCCACTTGTTCTTTCGCCAGGTGCTCCAAGGGCAGGCGGATCGAGTCGTGTTCCACCGTGCACGTAATAAAGTGGGGCTTGGCCCCCTCCACTGGGCTGGGATGCTCAGCTGTGTCCCCCTTTGAGGTCTGGTTTTCATGGAAATGTCTCACCACAGAATGGATTACTAAATTATTTGACTGCAGAGACACAGCGGAAAAAGCATTTACAAAGCTCGTCCTAAGGGAAGAGTCAGTAACAATCTCTCACTTGTTATTTTTTTTTGTGGCTAACATTTTTTTAAAAAAGCTTCAAAGAAATTAAACTTGCTGAGTTGTACCTTTTGAAAGATTTGGGAGCTTCAAACTTTCAAAACCTTGAGATTCATTTCCAGTCAATTAAGTCTGTTTTAATTGTTAAGCAATATTATAAATTTTTTAATTTTATAAATCTGTCAAAAAAGAATATTTTGCCCCGGTGGCCACTGCTGGTGGGAGTATAAACTGGTGCAAGCTTTAGCAAGGCCGTTTGGCACATCTACCAAACGTGCCGTGTGACCCAGCAGTCTCATTTCTCGGACTTTCCCCCACAGCTACATTCACACTGAAGCAACATGACGTGTGCAAAGGTCAAGTGCAGCAAAACCCAGACAGCCCTGAAGTGTCCACCAATAAAGGGAGTTGGTAAATAAGTTACACAACACCCATTCAGTGTGGACCAACCAGATGTAAGGAACACTGAGAAAACACTCTGTGTGCTGATGTTGAAAGATCTCAAATATAAAAAAGGTGGCAAACATTATATATAATATCCTATACTTTGTTTAAAAAGGGGGAGAGACAGATACATTTGCTTATATATGCAAAAAAATACTTGAAAAGGTAAAAAGGGAAGAAGAAAAGAATACACAAATCTATACACATTTGCTTTTAATGCATCATCTCTGGAGGATGTGAAGTTAATAATTTTGGTCTCCTGTAGGGAGAGGAGGTGAATGACTGCAGCGTTGGGAGTGGGAAACTTTAAAAAAAAAAATTTTTGTTAAGTATAGCAGAAAAGTGTATAAAATATAAATGTACAGTTTAATGAAAAAGCACAGCAGTGAATACCTGAGTGCTCAAAAAACCCTCCCCATAATGCTGAAGCCCCCCGGAAACCCCCACGCCCCACAGAGCTAATTTCTAGCCCAATTTTCACAGTCACCATTTCCTTGCTTTTCTTTATACTTTTACTTCCTATGTAACATCCCTGAACAATATTGTTTGGCCTCTTTTTGACCTTCATATGAATGGAATTGAACTGAATTATCTTTCAATTACAGATTAGACCTATTCAAGTATCTGAAAACATTCCACAATGGAACTTGCTAGATGCTGCTTGCACTGTGCTCAGAAGACTCACAAGCCTCTGACAGCTCAACAGGTGCGCCGGGGGGAGAGAACCGAGGAAGCCAATGCAGTGTTGCATCCAGATCTGAGAGGCATCAAATTGAAGAAAGGTGAGGAGACGGTCAGGGATGGGCGACTCAGATATGCTTCTTTAAAAAGGAGCATGGTTCTTCAAAGGTCCCAGGTCATCGCCTTGTAAAAAACACTAATGACCAACACAGCGATTTTGGGTCCAGAAAAGAGAAGCTTCCTCAGCACTACAGGGGCCCTGCAACCCTAGCTGAAGGGGTCCTTTGGTCACCTTAGGGATCCGTAGCCAGAGACGATGGCAGTGTAAAAGACAATCCAAATGATGGTGATGTCCTGAGCCCCGCCCATGTGTGCCATATTCTCATCATCCACCGCAGGTGGCTTCCAAGAGGAGGCCAGAACTCCACATTGATCACGTGGAATCCTGCCGTTCCCAAGAAAGCTGGCAATGGCCACACTCCCCCAAGGGCACTGGGAACACAGCAGCCATCTGTCAGAACTAGGAGGTCACACCCAAAAATGCACCCAGGTCCTCCCAGGCTGCAACACTCCATGGTACCTGGCCCCAGACCAAGACCAGCAGGCCCCCACTGGGCAGTTGGGGCTGGGGTGGCTCTTCCTGGAGAGCCACACAGAGCCATGTCCTGGGGCCTGGCCACATGCTCAACCTCCCCGTGCTCCTCCAAGCCACCACGGCTCTGCTCTGCCAGGCAAAACTTGTTCTTTTGACTGAACATCGTAAGTCATCCATGTTGCCACATACAGCTGTGTGGTTTCCACCCGTGTGACTGTATCACGCAGCATCAACAATCATCCATTCTAATTCTGAAGGACATCTCGGTTGCTCCCAGTTGTTGGCTATTGTGAACATGAACATTCTTGCACCTGTCCCCTGGCACACTGCCTCAGGTCCCAGGACACATACCTGGGAGTGGAACTGCTGGCTGATGGGGTATGCATGTCTTCAGTGTCACCAGACAATGCCAACCCATGTTCCAAAATGGTTTCCCAATTTACACCCTGCCAGCACCACCCTATGTCCATACTGGGAATCACGGGGCCTCTGCGGTCGGCGTGGGGGGATGGTTCACTGTCGTTCGCTCTTTCACTCTGATGACTTAGGAGGCTGAGCGTCGCTGCCCATGTAGAAACCATTTGGGCTTCTCTTTTGTGAAGTGTGTGTATTCAAGTTTCTTGCTCATTTTTCTACTGGATTGTCTGTTAATGATTTGTAGGCATTGCTTTAAATTCTGGATACCAGTCTTTTGTCAGTTATGTGCTGCAAATACCGTCTCCCACTGTCTAGCTTGTCTTTTTATTTTCTACATAGTGTTCTTTGATGAACTGAAGTTTGTTTTGTTTTTGTTGTGATAGACTTCATCAATGTTTTCTTTGATGATTAACACTTTCTGTATTTTATTTAAGAAATCTGTCGCTCTTAAACATCATAAAGATATTAACTTATCACCTAAAAAGTTTTATGAATTTTACTTTTCACAATTTGGCCTTTATTCCACCTAAAGTTATTTTTTCTGTATGTTGTGAGCAGAAGTGAAATGACTTTTATCTTTGGGATTACACCATTGTCCCAGCACCATTACTAAGAGGCGACTCTTTCTTCCCACTGTCCTCCTCGTCCGTCACGTGGGAGGGCCGTGCAATCTACCACGAGCCAGGGAAACGCAGGAGAGTAGGAGAGCACTCGCACAGCTGCGCCAGGACAACAGGTGCACAGCAGGACGTAGGGTCACCCTCGTCACACACGTGTCCACACACGCCTCTGCTCCTGGTCTACCGTCTGCCCTCGCCCTGAAACCACCCTGCCGTAATCATCAGGGCTTTATAAAAGGCTGGCCTTCTAGGGAGCTGTCCTCCCACTCTTCACGAAGTCTTGGCTATTCTTAGCCTTTTGGATTTCCTATAAATTAGCTCATGAGATTCCACCAAAAGACTGTCAAAATTTTGACCGAGGTAGCAATGACTCTACAAATCAATTTGGGAAAAAGTGACATAAGCCCTCCAATCTGTGAACATGATGTATTGCTGTATTTAGTTAGAACTTCTTTAAAGGCTCTCAGTAATATTTCTAACTTTCCCAGTGGGAGGGGGAGGGGATCTTACAAACTCTCTTTTACTAGCTTTATTTCCTAAGTATTTGACTTTTTTTTTTTTTTGATGCTCTGGTAAATACTTGTTTGCTGCTGGCATATAAAAATTGATTTTTTTTTTTTTTTTTTTTTTTTTGAGACAGAGTCTCACTCTGTTGCCCGGGCTAGAGTGAGTGCCATGGCGTCCTCCTAGCTTTATATCTAAAAACTTTGTTAAATTTTGTCATGAGCTCTAATGATCTAGCCATAGATTCCTGTAGGTTTCATGTGGACAGTCACCAGGGGTGGCCCTGTGCCTTCCTTCCCGGCAGAGAGATGAGACAGAGAGTGTTACTGATTGAACAGAAACCACGATGCCCACCACATGGTCTTTGAGCATCTTCTTTCAATTTTAAAATGAGCACACTTGAAATGGGTCAAGCCTCAAACTCTTAAGGCAAACAAATTAGCAGGCATTCAAAGGAATGATTCCAGGGCAAAAATGAAGGGGAAACGCCCTTTGTTGAAATAGCAATGTAAAGCAAGTTACTTTACACATTATATTACAAATATCCCAACAGCCACTTGGAATTTTCTTATAGCATAACTATTGGCTAAGTATCTCAAGGTTATTTGTAATATAGCAAAACCATGCATTACTTACTCTTTCTTTAAAAAGAAAATAATATCTAGAGGGAACCACCTTCTATATTTTATTACAACTTATAACCATAAGAACGTGAGTCTGTTTAGAAACCTTACCTCGGTGCCCCCGGAAGTGAAGATTATGTCTTGGGGCGCCCCACCTACCATCTTCGCCAGGCTTTCCCGAGCTGCGTTTATGATATCCTTGGCCTTTCTACCTTGAGGGATCAAAAAAGGAAATTCATTAACATGCTTCACCAAGTCCAACCAACACATTTAAAACAAACAACCAAACACAAAGGAGTAAAAGATCTGAGTGGGCAATTCTAAGACAAACATGTCCCATTAATGTGAACACTACAACATGCTACAACCTAGAAATAACTCAGCAAAGGAGCAGCAGTAAGATATTAGCAAGTCAGTGAAAACTGCTGAAATTTAAGTAACTTAGATCCAGCAACAAATACAGGAGGATGCCTGGGAACCCTGGAGTTCGCTGAGACAGGCTTCTTCTTACCGGGTGCTAGAGGAGAGGGAAGCTGTGGCCATCTGCCTTGCTTCCCAGTCATCAAGACAGGAGAGTGAAAGGGCGGAATAGTTTGCTTAAGATCACACTGCAAAACAACAAAAATAAGCAAAAATAGAACTTTGTAACTCCTCAACACAAATTCCAATGCCATACCTCACGTCGCAGGTCACCCTAGGTACAGCTGAACTCACAAGGTTACTGTCTCAGGGACACATCTGCTTTCAAACAGGGGCTCTACATCCCAGCTATTACCCAGTGTCATTGGCTACCAGGAAAACGCAGAGCCACGCTTCATGTGGTAGAGAGAGAAACACCCTGGGATGGGAATTCTGAAAATTTTGGTGACCATTAGTGTATAGACCAGTAATTTCCAAACTTTTCTGACTATTTCGTCTTTTTGGTTTTTTTTTTTTTGGAGACAGTCTTGCTCTGTCACCCCAGGTAAAGTGCAGGGGCATCAGCCTAGCTCACAGCAACGTCAAACACCTCGGTTCCAGAGATCCTCCTGCCTCAGCCTCCTAAGTAGCTGGGACTGCAGACATGCACCACCATGCCTGGCTGATTTTTCTATTTTTAGTAGAGATGGGGTCTCGCTCTTGCTCAGGCTGGTCTCGAACTCCTAACCTCAAGCGATCCTTCCACCTCAGTCTCCCAGAGTGCTACGATTACAGGCGTGAGCCACCTTGAGCTGCTGACTGTTCAGTCTTATTTGTTAAAAAAGAAAAAAAATAATTGAGCAGGCACCACTAAAATATATGTATTACAAAATGTCATAAGAAATATAAAAAGATGAGGTAAAAATAAATATGCAAGTAATTCTCACACTCCTTAAAACTATTGTATAGGTTTTAATTTTAAGTAGTTAAGGTCTATGGTGTTTAGGAAAACTTGGTCATTTTAATTGATGATACATTAAAAGGAATATAATAAACTGTCAATAAATTTGGGCAGGATTGCTGCCCGGCACATGCTCTTAGCTCCACTGGGAATATTGCTCAAATCCCGTCCTCCAGATACATTCCCATTCTTCCTCCGGGACTCTGTTGAAAGCCTCCCCATCTCAGAAGCCACAGGGCCGACTCCCAAGCAGGAGCCCATTCCTGCTTCTCTTCCACTTTTGTCCCAGGAAGACCACTGCCATCGATTGGGTGGGTAACTCCTAACCTCCCAATATACCCACATACATTCATATGAGCATTTCACAGATTTCCTTTTTTTCATTCCAAAAATGGGTTTCATAATTTATATATTGCTTTGCAAAAACTTCCTTTATCCCCCTTACCAACAAATCTGGAGACCTTTCTGAAAAAGGATGCACAAAGCTAGCTCACTGCCACCTTCTACCCATCGGACCAGCTAAAGTCAAAAGACTGCACCCGCCAAGTGCTTGGGAGGACGTAGAGGAAGTCGGGGGCTCACGTGCCGCGGGTGGGAACAGAAAATGGCACAGCCACTTGGGGTGAGTTGGACAGTTCCTTGAAAAGTCTAAGGTACACCTACCATATGATCTACCCATTTCACTCCTAGGTGTTTACAGTAAATATTGTTCACTCCAGAGCAAAGAAAGCAGATGACTGTCCTAGACTTGACACGAGCGTTCGCTGCAGCGTTATTTACAATAGCCCCAAGCTGGAGACGGCTCAAAGGTCCACCGGCAGATGGGCGCATAAGCGAAACATGGTACCTCCATACAGTGGACGGCCACGCGGCAGTGGAGAGGGCAAACTGCTGATGCACCCAGCATGGATGAGTCTCAATAAACCAGACCAAAAAAATCCTATTCCATTTTCATACAACTGTAGAAAGTGCACACTAATCCACAGTGACAGAGAGCACCCCAGTGGTTGCCTGGGGACTGGCTGGGGCAGGAATTCTGAAGGGGAACCAGGAAACTTCTGAGAGTGATGGACACACGTGTTAGAGACACACGTGTTTCACTCTGGTAGGGATGTATCTCACTGGCTGTGACTCAAATAACTCAAAAAAACTCATGTAAATTTAGAAAGAAGGAGATGAAGCAAATATAGCAAAACTGTTGGATCTGGGTAGAAGACACGTGGGTATCCATTCTATTACTCTTTCAACTCTTCTGTGTGTTTGAAATCTACACAGTGAGAAGCAGGGAGACTGCGTCATTGTCAGTGTAACGAAATGTAAAGAGTACAGTCACAAAACCACAGAGGGGCAGAAAATAATCCTATGGGGACCTAGCACGAGACGATGATTAAAACTGAGTATCAGAGGGAGCCCCGAATTCCTGCCATTCAAAGTAAAAAAGCAAACAGGACGGGTGTGTGTGGTGCTCACTGCTGACAAAAGCGAGACTGTCCCTTGGCTGTTCCTCACTCAGAGACCCCTGACCCTCTACCTCCCTTTCTTCTTTCCCTTTTTCATCTCCACTCCTCCGTCCATTTTCTTTTGAATCACCGAGGCCAGGCGCTCAGGCTCCTGGGCCCCCAGACCTACCCTTACCAAGGTCCTCCAGTGGCCAAAGCCTAATCCAGGTGTGCTCAGTCCTTACCTCCTCCACCTGCCGGCAGTTCTCCCCAGGACTCCGTCCTCTCTGACACGCTCCTTATTCCTTCCCCAAGGACTCACCCTCTCTGACCCGCTCCTTAGGGGCCCTCTAATTCCCCCCCTCCAGGCCAAAGCTCCTCAGTCTCTTGCTGGGCCCAGCTCCAATTCCAGACTGCAGGTGGCCAAGTGCCCTGACTGGCTCCTCAGACCACCCCCCCAGCAACTCAAGACTTTGTTCCCCCAATTTCCAACCCAGACTTTCATCTGGACCCCGCTCTCTCCACCCGGATGCCCGACAGGCACCTCAAACTGCACATGCTCAAGGCCGAATGCTTGATTTCTCCCCAAACTTGCTCCTCTCTTGGCCTTTCCTGTCTCGGTAGATGCGACCGAGCCCCCCAGGCCCGGCCAAAGTGCCGCTCTTTCCTTTCTCAGCCCCATCAGTCAGAATCCTATAGGTTCTCCCGTCTGAACACCACCCCAGCCACCAACAAGGTCAAGGCCACTGCCACCAGATTCTCCTGGCAGACCCCTGACTCCAACGACCCCACCATAGTCCATTCTCCGCAGAGGGGACAGAACAGAAGTGACGCCTCAAAACCCAAACAGGTTTTGTGCACCGCGCCCTCTCTCACGGCAGAACAGTGCGGGGCATACAGCAGGGGCCTCAATCGATGCTGGTTAAACCAGCTGCTCTCAAATGTGGTTCGGGGAAGCCTGGCGTGCCCAAGGCCCTTTCAGAGGCCCACACAGTCAAAACTATTTTCATAATGACCCTAAGACATCATCTGCCTTCCTCACACGTCTGTCATGAAGCCTTCCAGAGCTACGCAAGGGAAACCTGCAGCAGACCCGGTGGGACGCAGGAGGAGACCAGGTGTCTGCTATTTAGCAGACCCTAAAGAGATTTCCAGGGTACAACAATGCTACTCGTCTCACTAAATTTGCTCTGTTGTACAAAAGATAGTTTATTTTTCATAAAAGTTAACATGTAATGACTTTATTACTATTTTAATGAATTACTAAATACCTATTTTTTTAAGTTCCTCAGTTTAATTTCTAATATGGCAAATATCCACATATATAGCCTGCACGAACAAGAGCTCTTTAGAGTCCTTAATAATTGTTAAGAGTGTAAAGTGCTGCTGAGGCCAGACGTCTGAGCAGCCCGGGTTGAGTTACGCCACCCTTGCTCCTCGACAGGCTTCACTCAGAGCAAGAACTTCACTTCTCCCCGAGAGTTATCGCAGACTTCCTCATTCTGTAATGCTTTGTATCAGCATTTAATTATTCTCCAGATGTTCAAGTTTAAAATACCAGAAAGTTCAATTTTACTAGAGGACAGACTAGATATAAGGCAATGTCCAGGAGACTAGCCAGGATACATATACTAAATAACCACAAATAAATTAATGAATGAATAACACCCGAACGGAAAAACCTTCTGGTTACCAAGTTGCTGTGAAACTTTAATAAGCAAATGGATATGAAAACACATTAAACCCTATAGAGTTGTACATAAGTACTACTAAATCCCAGGGCTTGGCAATATTCTGTTTAAAAGTTACTTTAGTTCATCACAATCCATATTTAAGATAGTTTATCTTAATTATCCTTAATAAACATTAAATAAGAAAGGTAAACTTTATCCTGCCTGTCTGAAAATGTAATGTAACTCTGCCACGTAACTACTGACTTGAAGCAAGTTGTTTTCCAACACCTCCAATTTAATGCTCTACATTACAAGAATCAGCTGGAAACAAATATGAATATTTATAACTAAAGTAATAAATGTAAAGGTAATTTTCATTTTTTTAAAAGGCTAGGATTACATGTGATCCTGATGATTTAAAAGATATATTTTGCATATTCTGTAAGATCAGCTGAGCTGGGTATGTAACAGGGTTTAACAGGTGCTGCTATTACAAATAACTCCCAATAAGACACCTTTCTCACCTGGGAAAGGGTGAGAGGAGAGCATGTTAAAGATTAAACATTAAAGGTTAAAGATTACTGTATCAACAAGGCTCAGCTTACAAATCTGGACTTCTGAGGAAAAAAACTACCAAAAATTACAGCTAAAGATTTGCAGTTAACAGAAAATCTATTCAAAACAAAGCCATCATCACACATGGGTGTACAATTTCTCTAAAAGTGCCTCTGGCCCCATTATCTCTGATTTGTGAACACGTGCCGTGTGCATGTCCTCTAGAATTACCTGCTAGATAAGGACTGCTGGGATTTCCCCAGGCTTCCTGCATGGCCTCAGTCACGGCCTGGATCACTTCTGGCTCCAGGGGCGTGGTTGCGTTATAGTCCATGTAAACTTTCCTGCCGGAAAGAAAACAGTTAGCTGTTCTAACTTCATTGGTTTTCTTTCATTTCCCTGTACCCGTTTCTGCCACGGTCTGTGAGGCTCTGGTGATTTTGGTGCCACCTCCTCCTGCTGCCCCTCCTGCTCCCACCGTACTGACCTTCTCCCTGGGGCACGCTTTGGCCCCAGGCCTTGCACTTTTGGTTTTCTTTGCCTAGAATGACCACGCCCTGCCCCCACCTTTTTTGGGGTCTTTCCTCCAACTGGTCCTCCCCAGTGAGGGTTCCCAAAATCTATTTAAAACTGCAGCCACCTCTGCCCCTCCCACCCCAGCGCTCCATGTCCCCTCCCCTCCCTACTTTCTTGGGAGCATCATCATCACCTGACACACTAGCTTTATTCCTTACTGTCCACCTCAGTAGAGTGACAGAGTGCAGGCTCACGGATACGTGGGCTTTTTCTCACTACTCTGTCACCAGTGCTGGAGACCATGGCTGCCACACAAGCAGGGGCTTGATTTATAAGACGACAAAGTAAATGCCATAGAAAATACAAATCCCATGAAAGACCTCTCACTACGTAAAATTTATCTGTACATCTTTTTACTAAAATCAAAAACCTTCAGAAACCTTCAGAAATATGTTAATATACAGTAGGTAATCCTGCCTGATACTATTAATGAATTAACTTCATTTTTAAATAAACAACAATTAGTTTCTACAATTGGTTTGGACCAATCCACGTGAAAACTCAGACACAAGTAACTAACCAGGGCTGTTAAGCCATAGGGCGCAGGCAGAAAGTACATTAGTTTCAGTGTGGCATCTTTTCTGTTCAAAATCACCCAATAAGTACAAGGCTTTGGGAAGTTTGACTAGTCAGCCTTAACCACTCTGATACCGGTATAAATAGTCCAGGAATTTCCCAGCCCTGCTGTGACTCTGTTTGTGCCCTTAAACCTGTTTTTTCCTACAAATAAGCTTCCCATGGTACCTCAAGCTAGCTAGTGTTTGCTGACTGACTGAAGCTTTTCAATCTGTGGCTTGGCTGAACTAATCTACGGCTTGAATTTCACATCGATATTTTACACATTACTTTGCTCCATTATTTGCCACGTCCAGAAAGTGCTATCAATATTGGGTGAGGAAGCTAAATTTTATTAGTTTTATAACCAGAAAACAAAAAGGCCTGGGAATCTCCTCTCCACTGCTTCCCTAGGGGACACTTTCCCAGCTAGCCTCACTGTCCCAACCAAAGGAGACTGCCTAATGACACAGGCGTGATTTAGGCGTGGAACCAGACTCCCCTCATAGTCTAGGCATGGCAGTGAGCAGGATTATTAAAAAAAAGGACTTAGCGCATTCCTGGATTGGAGAGTGAAGACTCACAAACGAGAAGACGCACACATCCCCCTCCTGCCCACTCAGACGTAAGCAGCAGTGTGGACACCAAGCGCTCCCTGTCTCCCCGTCTCTGTGGTGGTCACCCCCACTTTCCAGTTGCTCAGACCAGTGGCCTGGCAGGCAACTTCTTAATCCCTCCTTTCTCCTACACCAACGCACCAGCGAATCTCTGCAGCGGTCAGTCCACACCACACCACACCCCCTCCTAGATTATGACAAAAGATTCCCAACTGGTTTCCCTGCTTGGTCCCCTGTCCCATAACCACCCCGCCCCTACTTTCTAGGAAGCAGCCAGTGCTCCTTCAAAACGTAATTAAAAAATCACATCACTCCCCTGCTCAAATGCCCAAGTCCTTCCTGGGCTCTGCGGCTCTGCCAGTCATCTCCAACAAGCCCGCTCCTCCTCGCTCCTCTCCAGCCACACGGACTACCTGCTGCTTCCGCCCTCCTGGTGTGAACTTAAATAAAATCCTAAGGCTGCCGCTGACTGAATGGGCCCCTTTTGGCCCCAGAAGGGGACCCCAGAAAACCTTAAAATTGAGCTCCTGGCCATGAAGGGAAGGGAGGTCAGACATGCCTCCTTACACCTCGTTTCCTTTTGGAGTTTAGACAACTGACCAGCATTAATGTTAAAACAAGAGATCGTGGCCTGTAATCCTAGCACTCTGGGAGGCCGAGGTGGGTGGATCGCTTGAGGTCAGGAGTTCGAGACCAGCCTGAGCAAGAGCGAGACCCCCGTCTCTACTAAAAATAGAAAGAAATTATCTGGCCAACTAAAAATATATACAGAAAAAATTAGCCGGGCATGGTGGCGCATGCCTGTAGTCCCAGCTACTCGGGAGGCTGAGGCAGTAGGATCGCTTGAGCCCAGGAGTTTGAGGTTGCTGTGAGCTAGGCTGACATCATGGCACTCACTCTAGCCTGGGCAACAAAGCGGAAAAAGAAACAAAAACGAGAGATCGTGGTAAGTCTGACAAAACAGCCTCTGGGATGGTAACACGACCTCAGGCCCTGCAGAGCAAAGGCTAAATCACCTGCAGGCCATCAATTTGCTTAGCAGATCATGTGTGTCTGTTGAGTATATAGTGGCTTGTCTCTGATTAACAGACTTCCTTAAAACATTCCAAGCCTTTAGACAAAGCTTCATTTCTTTAACCAATTACAAATCAAAGAATCTTTGAACCCACCTACAACCTGCAAGGGCCCCCCTACCCCAGCTTCAAGAGGTTCCATCTTTTCGGGCCAAACCAATGTGTAGCTTCCACGTATTGATTTATGATTTTACCTGAAATTCCTGTCGTTCTAAAATGTATAAAACCAAACTGAAACCCAACTGCCTCAGGACCACTGGTTCAAGACTTCTTGGGCCATAGTCACATGCATTGGCTCAGAATAAACCTCTTTATATTATTTTACAGAACATGGGTTTTTCCTGTTAAAACTGACATGCTCTTCTTTCCCAGAACTTGTAAACGTGACTCCTGGATGTCACTCAGTTTCAACCAAATGTCACCTCTACGCCTCGCGTCCCTTCCTCTTCAGGCTCTTATCTTTGACTTAGGCCTTCCCCGCGGACATCCCTTGCGGGACCCCCACCCCGACAGCGGCCACCGGCCGCCGCCCTCCGTCCTCCCTCGCG
>CM052439.1:1950548-1965139 GCA_028533085.1 Varecia variegata
GGCGCCGCGGCCGCCTCCATCCCGGCTCACCCGCCGCCGGAACCCGCGACGCCTGGGCATACCAGGAGCGGGCCGGGGAAGACGGGGCCGTGAGGCCCGGGGCGCGTCCGGATTGGCCGAGTGACACACCCCCAGCCAATCCGCGCGCTTCATAGGCGCCGGGCACTCCGCGGGGCGCCTGGGGCAGCGTAGGCAGGCTGATTGGCTGCGCGGGGTCAGGTGGCGGGCGGGGGCGGAGCCCGCGTGCGTCATAGGGGTTCTCGCCGAGCTGGGAGAGCGGGGCGTGGTGTCCTTGGGCCCCACCGCCTTTCCCTTCCGGGCCTTTGCTCTCCAGGGCAGGGCCGCCTTTCGGCCGCTGGGGGCCGTGGGCGCGCTCCCGTGCGCCTGCCCCGCCGGGCCGCCACCCCGTGAGGCGGGAGCCCGCGCCACCTCCTCACCACGCAGTTGAGCGGCGTGCACGGCCGGGGCGCAGCGGGAGGCCTCCCGCGGGCCTGCCTCGCCTTCCCCGCGCTCGTTACCCCACGGACCCGAGCGCTGCGCCTGGTCCGCGCTGGACCTGTCACCCCCGCAGGCGACGTGCTGAGTGCAGCGGGGGAGCACTCGTTGAGGATGGAGTTGAGGGGATCTGAGGTGGAGGGGGGAAGGCCAGTTAAGAGGCTGTTAGAACAGTCGAGGCGACAGATGAGGAACGCTACGCAGTGGGTGTGGAAATGCAGCAAACATTGATTCAAGATATGTTTAGGATTAAAATAGGAATTGGGGGCACTTGCGTGTGGGCATGAGGAAGAGGAGGAAGCAAGGATTACCCAAGTGGCTGGGAAGATGGTGGGGCCTTTACCTGGGACAGGTGGGAGCGCAGGAGGGGGAAGAGGATGTAGGTGGAGCTTTGGATGTGACTGTGAGACAGTCAGATGGAAATACCGACCACTCAGTTGCCCCACCTACCATAAAAGAAAGTCAGTTGTGAAAGGGTTTTTTTTTTTTTTTTTAAAAAGGGCAAAGATCCATATTCTTGAATTCTAATGAAGCCATCTGCCACTTCTTTTCTGGCATAGTAGCAATTTGTTTTTTTCGAGGAAAAGGAAAAAAATGTATTAATTTGCTGGCAAATGAAGAGGGCAGTGGACTAGCGTCTCAAAGACTGCCCTCCTCCATGCTAACGGTTTTTAACTTTGAGCTCTGAACATGTGCCAGGCACTGTCCTAAGCACTTTTCATGTGCCACTAATTTAATCTCGGTAACTACCCTATCAGGTAGGTACTGTGGTTCCCCATTTTATATATGAGGAAACTGAGGTACAGAAAAGTTAAAGTATCTTGCTCAAGTTCACACAGGTAGTAGAGGAGCCAGAATTTGAATTCAGGGATGCTTTGCCAAGAGGTTGAATTTTAATTGGCTTTTCACAGACTTTCTCAATTTTATCCCCTATTGGGGTCCAGAAGAACTTGACATTTCCAGCACAGCAAATCTGCACATTTCTGGACTCCTTTCCTTTCATTCTTGCCTGCAGACTCATCTCATTTCTTGCCAAATGCGGCCAGTAGCAAAGGGCACACCAACATTGAAGAAGTGAATGGATGCACAGGAGCCTAAGGACAGTCAAAAGAGGAGGAAAGGAAAGGGAATTAGGAATGTCAAAGAAGCCAAGAGTACAGTGTAAAGTGCAGCTGAGAGGGAATCTGAGAAGTGTCTGTTGTACGTTACAATTAGGAGGCACTGATGAACTTAGCAAGGGAAATCTCAGGAGAGTAGTGAGGAGAGTGTTAGATAAGGATGGAGAATGTAGTCAACTCTTTTGAAAAAGCCGAGAAAGGAGGTGCTAAAAGGCATAAAAGATTAAGGGCAAGTAGAGACTTAACATGTTTATATGGAGGTAGTTAACAGAAGGAAATTGAAAACAGAAAAAAGAACCAAAGTGCTGGAGGAGATGAGAGGGGATGGGGTTAAGAGCAAAGGTGGGTGGGGAAGTTGACAGGTAGGGGGAGATTTCATTCTCAATCTATTTGCAAGGCTGTAAAGGAGGGAGCCCCAGGACAACTGACAAGGTGATTCCTCAAGTGTTCCTTGGGCCACTTAGGCAGCAATAAGGTTTGTGTTTCCAGGTGGATATAGTGAGTGTAGTGGTGGAGTCAGATAGACAAGATAACGTCCAGCATGGCTGGTGATACCCAGGAGGAAGACCAACTGTGGAGGTAGCCCAGCTGAACAGTGTATGTGGTGCAACATGCAGTAGCAGCTTGCCACCATTCCCAGCCGGCTGGTCAGAGGAGCAACAGACGACCTAACAGGATGTCTCTTATTACAAAGACAAGTGCCCGATAATGACCAAACATTTGAGGAATGCTATCTCTGTGAAGATAGCACAGGCAACAAGTAGAACTCTCAACACCTAAGGAAAAAAGTTAATAGAGCTACTGGAGTTAATCTCTAGTAGAGAAAGATCCGCAGGAAGATAAATGGATATTGTATTGAAAAAGTGGGCAGTTATGAAACAAGGACAAAAACAATTAAAAAAGATATTGGACATTAAAATTGTAACAATTGAAGTTTAAAAACAGTTTTCAGGCGTTGGAGGAAGGGAGGGATGAATAGGCAGAGCACAGAGAATTCTTAGGGCCGTGAAACTAGGTCGTGTGACAGTAGATCCGTGTCATATATTTGTTAAAATTTATACAACCTGCAACATCAAGAGTGAACCCTAATGTAAATTGTGGACTGGGGGTGATAATGACGTGTCAATGTAGGTTAATCAATTGTAACAATGTACCACTGTGGATGCTGACAATGGGGGAGGTTGTACGTGTGGACAGGCAGAGGATAAATGGCAACTGCTCAATTTTGATGTGAACCTAAAAAGGTTCTTAAAAATAAGGTCTGGCTTTTCTGCATCTGCAAAGGTTGGGAGGTCCCGGCCCAGCCAAAGATGTCCGATCTCATTGTTCTATACCCTTTTTTGTTCCTGTCCCCAATTCCCCTCAATAAAGTGGCTTAACTGCCCCCCACCCCAAAATAAGATCTGTGTTCTTTAAAAAATCCCTCAAATAGATGGGCTGACTAGCAGAATAGGCGTATCTGTCACAGGCCACTGTTACTGGTCTGGCAAAGACACAGTGATGTTAGCGGGATCCAGGGAGTCACTGGGCTCCACCTGTGTCTCCTGCTCCATCTAGAGCTCCTCCCCACAGCACTCCCCAGGGAGACTGGTTTTATCTTTTTAGACTAACTTGAGGCTGAAACCTCTGAGGAATAGGAAAGAAGGCGACTAACCTACAGTGCTGCACACAGCCATGGCTCCTCACCTCACCATGGCTGGGGGAAGGAAGGACACAGGTGAATAGGGCCATCAAGGCTAGGATAAAATTGTTTTGAAAAGAGACATTTGCTAATATCGATGAGACAAAATAGTCTTCCAGCATCAAGCATCATTCATTGATGAGTTGCTAGGAAGGTCATGAAGTCAGACATCAAGGTCATGAAAATCCAATACCAAGAAATACAAATACACATAGCGGAGGCCTCCTAGGACACAGGAGGCCCCCAGGCATCACACAGGTCACCAGAGCAGGGGGAAAACATCCCCAGACGTGAACAGTGGACCAAAGGCTCAATGAGAAGAGATGAAGTGCGAGGGCACCACGGCTACTATCTGCCTCTCCTGGTTACCGGTGCCTCCCTGACAAATACTCATCCCAGCTAACTGTGCATGGGGGCCCTGTTCACAGGTCTCCTCTCCTCCAGCACCACAAACTCCCGAGACATGCACTGTCGTTTCCAACGGGCCCTGAAATAAGCTAAACAACAACAACAACAACAACAACAAAAACCCCAGTAAATTTTCTGGAAGAACTCTGGCTCAGTAAATTTAGCAATGAAAATGAATGAGCCCTAAGCTGAACTTTTTGAAGGGGCCATTCAGTTCTTGGTACAACTCAATGTGAACAAACAGACATTCTTAACAAGGCAAGGTCCCCAAATGCCTCCATCATTGCATTTTCTGAAGACTTTTTTTAAAAACCACAATTCTTTCAATCACCCATGGAAACGCAAGGCAAGACAGGTAGCACAGATGGGCGATAGACTCTTCTGAATCAGCCCCTCCAAGCTGTTGGACATTTTCTATTTGAAGCAGGGCTATAGGAGGGAGAAAGGAGAGGTGTGACAGGGTTTCTCATTTTTCCAGTTCTTTGGCAAAGGAAAAGTAAAACATTTTATTAATACTAAGACCATATATTAGCATTTTACTGGACACTGTTTTATAAAGAATGAACTTGAAGCAAACCTGAATTTCCAAGATTAAAAATGTGGATGAAAGTGAAAATCCTAGCTTGGTGGTTTACATCTTCTTCTTGGAATTTCTACATAAAGAAAAATCTGTTTGATTTAATTATCAGCAAAAAGTCTGATGTTAACAAGAATGTGTGACTTATTTTTAAAACCTCTTCGGGAGTAAGGAGGTTCTATTTAACAAAGGTAAATCAGAATGCACCATTAGTGTCCAGAAGAAACTGGAACTGATCAATTCCCACTGTTTTGAGAAATTTTCACAGCAGCTCTTTAAAGAAGGGGGTGGGGGCAGGAAGAGAGCAAATCCAGGAAGAGTGAGTGGGGTTTGTTCACCGAAGATGTGGAAGAGATTTTGGTGATCACCACGGCCTGGGAGTCTGCCCGCTGGATTCTGTTGGAGGTCGAGAGCCTGGCAGAGGGGCTATTCCCTCTGCTGGGTCTGCCACCAGGTGGCCTCTGCATGGGCCAGGACGCCGATGAGACTGGCCTGGCTGTGGCCAAGCCATGGGGAAGAACGCTGCCGACTCCCGCATCCACAAGGTCTTTCCAGACAAGCGGTGAGTAACTAAGGACAGAGGAAAATATGCACAGGCATTTTGAAACATTTGAGCTGCCAAATACCAAGGAGCACATTCCTTTGAAAAAATGTACATTTCATAATGTATAAGCTACTGAAATAGTCTGAAGTGGCTCTCCTCAACATTTCTACGTGAACTTTTGTAGTATAGTGGCTTCTCCTCTAGCGGGTGCACAACCTGGCTTAATTCGTAGTTGGTGGAAACCATATAAGCAGCCTCTGAGGTTTCCAATGTTTAGAGATGAGGGCAGTGAAGACAACCCTAACCCAAGGCACTGTCCCCTGGGCCTGGAGCTCCGAGACATTCCAGTACAGTGTGTGTAACACAACACAGACGAGGAGCAAAGCCCAGGGCCGTGGGGGAAAAGGCAAGGAGGCACGGAGCCCAGATCCGAGTTCAACATCCGAGTGATGCTCCTGCCCTGGCTCCTTAGTAGAAAGACCGCAAAGGGGGGTCACCTGCTGGCAGGATGTGTGGGGGAAGATCAGAGGGGAGATGTGAGCCTTATTCTGAGAGGCCACCCCTAGAAGTGTTTCCTTGTAAGAGTGCTTGAAATAACATGTAGCTGCCACCTCAGACTCTAAGCAGTGGAGTTGTGGGGACCCTCCAGAGCACAGCCAAGAACCCGGAGTCAGGAGCAAAGGTTCTGGATGTCAGAGCTGCCCAAGAGCTTCCCTTCCCCAAGGCCCTGCCCACTCCCTCTGCTCCAGGTTGGCCTCTTTGGCCAAGTCTAGGGATTCCTGTCCCCTCAACTATGACTAGATCAGTTAGGGGCACACGGACTGAAGCCAGGAATGTTACTTTGGCCTGAGAGTGAGGAGATGCCAAGAAGCCAGTGGGTCCCACGGTCAGCAACAGGCCCCACAGCCCCACTGGCCCGGCACCCACACGGTGCTCACAGTGCTGGGTCACGTCCGAGTGTACGCCTTAAGATGGTGGGGGGGGGAGTGTGTGTGCAAAACATCTCCGAAGGATTTCCACTGGAAAGACTGGGATGATTCCGTTATCTGGACATGTCATTTTTAAAGAATTGCTTAATCCCTGATAATAAGCAAAGTATTTTTCTACTGTGCAAATATTTTGAGGTCAGAATGAATAACTGATATTATTGCTTTCAGTGTGACCCAGAGGGCATACGCCTTTCACCTCCCCGCTGAATAAACATTTCCACTGAACTACAGGCACTGGCATCATTTCTTCCACAGACGTGCCTCATGACAAAGCCCCCCGACATCTGCACCACCAGCCAGGCAGCTCAGGGGCAGCCCCAACAGCTACCATGGGATGTGCCGTGGCTCGGGTCTGGGACTGGCCCCAAGCAGAGAACCTCATTTCCGGGGTCACTAGAGGCAGAAATCAGGTGCATGGGCAGGACAGCTGCTGGCCCTGGCCTCCCGACCCGCCTAGCAGAGGAGGCCTCGTGGTCAGTGTGTAAGTACCTCTCCCAGGCCCTGGGAGGTGGGGATTACCATGCCTCCTGGACAGGCCCCGAGCCCCTGAGATGCACCATTCACTTCATCCAGCCCCACCCTCCTTGCTCTGGGCACCCCCGTGTGTGGCCCATCAGGAGAGGGCCATCCTCAAGCCTACTGGGTACAATTCCTGATTGCAGACAGGAAGCAAGGCCCACACTCCTCACCTGCTGGACCTCCAGAGGATTGATCTCATAATTGGAGATTGCATAAGTTATGAAAAGCAACTAAATGCAGTAGATGGCAGACTGGAGACTCCAGTGGTCTAAGGAGGCTGGCAGTTAAATGTGAGTGTTAGGCAGGCAGCAAATGAAACCAGACAAACGTTTATTTTGCATATGACTTCACTGGTTCAAAGGTCTAGACGCTGGAATAAATCCACTTGCCTCTCTTCGGGGCTCTTCCTCTGCAGCGAGTGAACCTGGCTGAGGACGGCACATGCCGCCGCTGATTCCTGTCCTCCACGGCCCAGGCTCACGCCCAGAAAGGGCCAGAGCCACAGCAAACTCAGAAGGCCACAGGTACAGTCTCGGTGGCATCAGACACTGTCTGGGCTGATTCCTGAGTATCTCTCCTGCCGCTCAGGGCAGCGAGGGTCTGGCGCTCTGGTAAGTGGCTACTGGCTCCCGGCTCCCGATCACATGACACCGCAGAAACACCGGCCCCGCCTGGTCCAGCATCCGGCCAGCTTCCTCGGGGCAGCCTGTGAGAATGGGCTCCCTGCCTTTTTGTTTGTTTGCTTTTATTTTTATCATCCAGATCTAGCTTCAAAGGGCTCCAAAATGTCCTTGCCATATCTGGGCCTGAAAGCAAGAGCTGGTTTTTAAGAGCCAGAATCTTGCTGCATTTGGACAGAATGAATAATGTGTCTTTCATACTTTGTTTGTATTTCTCTTCAATAGTTGATTGACCCAACATCTTTCTGTCTGCTCTATACAATGAAAATACAAACTAAATGAGAATAGAAAAAATAATTAAAGCATTAAATTGTACAAATTACAAATCTGTTCCAAAATATACTTACATTAAATAAAATACGCATTTCAATAAGAGATCTACAGTGAATGACTCTATGCATTCTGGAAAGCTTCACAACATCTAGGCAGGGCCAACATTCGTGGAAGAAGCTAAGAGAATTTGCCTCCAATCACAGTTTGTAGCGGGTTTCTTATTGCCAATCTGCGAGTTACACTGAACACATCATTAGCGTCACTTGTGCAGGAAACCAATTTTGTTTGGGGAAAGGGTAAGCAAGCTCTAGCCTCAATTTTGAGTTCATTACAACTTCTCGAGAATTTCACCAACAGCCTATATAGTACAATTTCAAAAAAGTAAACATGTTAAGGTAAGCAGACAACTCTTTAGAAACCCAAATACATGTTCTTGCTGTATTTATGTAGAATTCTCCATCTACAATGGGCAGTCATGAAGATGGTCTTCTTCAGGACAACATGGTCACAGGGCTGGGACAATCCAGTGGGACTGAGAGGGAGCGTGAGGACGGGGGAGAGGCGGGGCTACCTCTTGCTGTTTCACGTTAGAGACAAACTGTAACACAGTCCGTGGGCCTGCGAGCTTCCCCTTCATCATCTGGCGTAACGCTTGATGTAGTCATCCACTTTGTTCCGGAAGTCCTCCTGCAGAGCGAGAGGACCGGGGGAGAAGGAAGGATAGCAGGAATGAGCAAGAATGAAGCAGCGCTTCAGGGACAAGTCAGAGCCACCAACTTGTAGGCCGTGTGTGGAGAGGCTGGGCCTCTGGTCACCAAGGTGGCAGAATGACCGGAGACCTGGCCAAGTCTAAGTGACATTTCTCCATGATTCTGGTGCCTACTGTGTCCCAGACACTGCTGGGTGTGCTGAGGGTGGGGTCTGAGTGGGAAGGGTCCTAAGACAGCATTTTGCCCACCCCACTCGCTTTGCAGATGGGGAAAGTGAAGCCCGGAAATTGGTGGTCGAGGTCACAAAGCCAAGACTCCACTGCCCACAGATGGGCCAAAGCTGCTGCTCTCAGGAAGACCCCTGCCCCCGGATCTGTCTTCAGACTTCCCTGGACCTTGCTGCCCATTTAAAATGTGCCCACTCTTCACAGGCCATGTACACCTCACCGCGGTGGCCACCCAGGGGGGGAGGAGGGTGTGCTGTGGAGCTCCACCAAGCAGCAGCTGCTGGGGTGCCTCAGGGGACCAAGGCAGCATGGCCCCAGGCATCAACCGGCCACTACAGGCGGCTCAGCCTTCTCAGATCTGAGCCACTGCCCTAGGTCTGTCCCTAGGTCGGCTCTCCCCAAGGCTAGGAACAAAATCCCACGGGCTGTAAGAATGACCTGGAGCACTTAATGCTCTCACTCCTACATCATAGCTGCTGGGTCCCTGAAGGCCTACAGGGTCACACTTATTTGGTCTCATCAGTGCCATGCATGCCCCACTGCTCGGGGTACCAGCACAGTTGTCACAGTTCTTTGTGGGCATGAGTTCCACTTTCTCAGCTAAGCGCTCGGTCCTGGAGGACAGGCTTGTTTTCTGATACCAGCGTGTATTCCCCACACCGGGCAATGGCAATGTGGAGGGGCACACGCCACGGTGGTGCTGCCCTGCGAGGGCAAGCCCTGCCCGGAGCACGGCCTTGGGCTCCAGCCAGGAGGCGGCCTCCTGCCACACCCTTACTTAGCACAGCAACCTGGAAAGGGGCAGGCACGTTCCCAGCGTGAAGCTACGAAACTGTCCTGTGACTTGCTCCTGACTTCCCAGAAAGCTGTGATTTCCTCCAGGTGGCTCTGCCTGCCCTTGTCTACAGGACTGCATCAGGGGCCCCCTGTTCTGGCCCTTCACCCCAGAGGGGGGCTGTGCAGAAACCCTGCCTGGCCTCTGGCAAAAAATCTTCTCAAGGTCATTTCCGTAGTCCCCAGAGGCAGACGATGCCGTCAGCTCACAATGACAGTGAAAAAGCTTACAGGGTATGAAATGAAGACCCCGTAAGTTCCCCCTGCCCATCTCCCATGTCCTCACTCAGGATAAAGCCTGGTGTCCACACCGGCAGCAGGCCCCCTGCTTCAGCCTCTGCTGCTTCCCGCCTCCCTTCCTACGTTGGGCCTCAGAGCACAGGACCAAGTGGAGACCACGGACGCTGGAGCCAGACTGCCTGGGTTCCAAGCTTGGGCTCTGCCCCTCACTACCTGGATAATCATGAGAAGTCTCAAATTCTTTTTTTTTTTTTTTTTTAGACAAGAGTGTCACTCTGTTGCCCGGGCTAGAGTGAGTGCCATGGCGTCAGCCTAGCTCACAGCAACCTCACACTCCTGGGCTCAAGCGATCCTCCTGCCTCAGCCTCCCAAGTAGCTGGGACTACAGGCATGTGCCACCATGCCCGGCTAATTTTTTCTATATATTTTTAGCTGTCCAGATCATTTCTTTCTATTTTTAGTAGAGACGGGGTCTCGCTCTTGCTCAGGCTGGTCTCGAACTCCTGAGCTCAAACAATCTGCCTGCCTCGGCCTCCCAGAGTGCTAGGATTACAGGCGTGAGCCACCACGCCCGGCCTAAGTCTCAAATTCTTGATGGCTACTTCCTCAGCAGTGAAACAGGGTTAGTAACAGTACCCCCTCCTGGGGTTGTTACGGGAAACAAGCACATTCTGTGTCAAGTGCTTGGAACAGTGCCTGGCACCTACTATTCCAGCCCTGGTGTCCTGTGCCAGTCACGCCAGCCCCGTTCCTCCCCCCTGAGCTCCCCAGGCATGGGGAGTGCCCCAGGGCCTTTGCACTGGCTGTTGCTCTCTGGAGCACTGTTCCCCCACCACCCTGCACTCCCTGGCTCCTCCCATCTACGTTCTACCTCCTCCCGCTAGGATGTACGCTCCACGAGACAGGGGCAGGAACTGTCTCTCGCAGTCCATCCCGAGCATGCAGCACTTCCCCCGGCACATGAGTGTCCATAGTTAAACTTGTGATGAACGAATGAACGTAAGGTAAAGTAAGTAGAAGTTCAGTAACTGATCATCACTCAGCATGAAGACGGGTAGGGCAGGGGTGCTTGCTGGAAGTCATGGGGAGGCATCACTGTTGGGAGATTTTAGGTCCATTTTACTGGGGCTAAAGGTTTATCAACTGCAAAGTGCCCCCCTTATTTCACACAAAGAAAGGTAAAATGAGAAGTTCTTACAAAACCTCCACCTGGGTCTGTGGGAGTGCCTCTATGATTGTCACTTTCTCTGACAAGGTTTGGTCCACAAGGGCTGAGTGGAGTGTCTTCATCAGTGCCAAGGACAGCAGAGAGTGCGAAGAGGGATGGAGCCTCCCGAGAGTTGGGCTGGGGAGCACACCCGCCCGGGGCTTGACAGCACCGTACCCGACCTTCGCCAGACACGGCTCCCGCCAGGACCACCCCCAGCAGGGGTCGGGGGCTGAGGTGCTGCCGTGGCCAGGGCCACCTCCCAGCACGGGCACTTCTGAGGACCTCTGCTGCCCCGGCCCTCAGACAGGGCTCGGCCTCCTCAGCAGGATGCCAGCCACAGCAGACGGCCTGCTTGTCGGTCCCAGTCGCACTGAACTGTGCCTGCCACACGTTGGGGTGGTGCTTCTCTCGCCTCCCTGACAGAGGTGCTCCTGCCCATTTTTCAGGGCCCCGGTGAGGCACCACCTCCTGCTCTGAACTCAGGCTCAGGCTGTGGAGAGGACCAGGGAAGGCCAATTTCAAACGCCCGGCACCGTCCAGGCAGCAGGTCTAACGTAACCAGGAGCCGCTGCTCTGGACATTCAGCATGTCTGGAACCAACCTGATGGCTTTCGAAGGTGCAGAGCAACATCAGCCAACCTAAGGGTGGTGGGTGGCCAACACTAGCATTGGCAAGGCTGCCACTGGGAATCTGGTTCCGACACAAAACGCAAATCCAGGCGGAGCGCGCGCAGCGCTGGACGCTCAGGCAGAGCCAGCGTGGCCCCCGAGTGGGACAGAGCCGCCCAGCCAGTCTCCCCAGGCCCAGCGCGGGCACTTCAGTCCCCTCTGACAGCACGGCCCTCCTCCAAACGTTTACGCTCCCTTTCATCACACGGTTAAAACCACTTGCTGCCTTGCTGCTCTAGCACAGCTGACATTCAGTGACTACAATCCCAGCAGCTTGGGTTTTGTTATACTTTTTCCTTCCCAATGGGTTTTAATATTTTGTTTCTAGGTAAATAGTCTTCTTAAACAGGTGTTTTCCTGGAAGCACCTCAAATCCGTTTGTAAACAGGCAAGATAGAAGCACAGTCTAGCAGAGCTTATGGCTAACCTGACAGAGCTATGCCCCTGGTAATTGCAAAAGTGACCAGATTCATATCCCTAATAGACGAAGATCTCCTAAAATTCAAAGAAAATTAATCTAAGAAAAGAATGGCTCAAAAATAAGAATAAGTAACTCAGAGATGCAAACAGCTAATACACATTTATGTAAAAAGACACCTGGTGGAGTGCAGTGGCTCATGTTTGTAATCCCAGTGCTTTGGGAGGCCAAGACGGGAGGATTGCTTGAGGCCAGGAGTTCAAGACCAGCCTGAGCAACATACCAAGACCCCTCTACAAAAAATACAAAAATTAGCCAGACACAGTGGCATGTGCTGGTAGTCTCAGCTACTCAGGAGACTCTGTCTCCAAAATAAAATAAATAAATAAATAAACAAACAAACTGGAAGTTAAAAAAAAAAAAAAAGGGGCCCTGACCTCTCTGGAAGCTCAGAAAGTAGAATACACCTCTCTGGTGCAGAGCCCCAGGGAAAAAGGTGCCCGCCTACCTGCCCTGCTGGTGGGCATGGGCACCACCACAGCCTCACAGAAAAACTGGCAAAAGCTATTCAAATTAAGGATACACATAATCTTTGACCTATTTATCCCAGTTCAAGGACTCTCTTCTATAAAAAAACCAAACCAAACCAAAACAAAACACACCAGTATTTCAGGATGTATATACACAGATATTTACTGCGTTACTGTTTGTAGTTGGGAAAAAATCCCTTAAGAGCAAAACTTGAATGCCCACCAAGAAGAGAATCATTAAAAAAACTAGGGCAGAGCCACTCTATGGAATATAAGGCAGCTCCTGAAATGAATGAGTGATAGTTTATACATTGATTTGGAGCAAAAAAGTTGAAAAAAAAAAAAAAAAGAAAGTGAAGATTAAGAGTAATAAATAGGCTCTCATTATTTTGAGTAAAGATCAAAACCAAATGTGTGTGCATGTGTACGAGCTCAGCAAAGGTGTGGAGGGACAAGGCAGCTGACGCTGTCCATCCTCCCTCTTTGTCCCTGTACGTTAATAAGGTAAAGGAACAACTACACTTTAAATTACTCAGACTCAATTCTGCTAGGAAATCACACCTAATAAAAACTATTTCTCTCTGACCTTGGGGAAAACACTTTCTGGATGCCACAAACATTTATCACAACACATTATGTATAAATTACTTTAATTCCAGTCCTGCATCTCACCATTCTCAACTTCTTATTTATCCAATCAAGAGACAGTAATAATCATCTTTGTGCCAAATGCATCAGCCTAGAATAAGTCTGTGACTAGCTCACCTTGTCCCGCAAATGATGTTCTGCAGCTTCAATGTTCAGTGGATCGTCAAAATTCAAAAGATCCTAAGAAAGAGAGAAATTCACAGTAAACGCCGGAAAGAATCTTTTTCTGCTGTTAAAGTCTTCACTTCATGAAGCAGCAACAGAGTCTAATTAGCAAATGGCAGACCAACGTGGAGAGTTGAGAATTCCATTAAGAACTCAGCTCTTTTGATATAAAAATACTGAACATGTGGGTATTTTTTTCAAAATGGTGATTAACGATTGACTGAAAGAAGTCAGGCGTATGTTTACATATAATTGTCCAAAGTTTGGTGAAAACAGAGGAAATAGCAATCACATTGTTTTCTACTGCTATTTTTGATAATTGGAGAATGAAAACCACTCTCATTATGAGTACTTCCAAATAAAAACCCCATTCTTTTTCACAAAAATTAATTTTCCTCTTTTAATTTACTGTATGACTAACAGCTTGCCTTTCTGCTCCTACGGTTTCTACGTGGGCCTTTGTGGACTTCCTTTCACTCACAGGCATCCCACTCACGGCCGGCAGGGACGACGCCTGGAACCCAACCGAACGCAGGGCAGCCCTAGGACCACGCTCAGGAGAGAGCACCAGCCTCTCCCTGCCCTAGGAAAGCACTGGGGTGGCTGACCCCCTCGCTCCCCACCCCCAGCAAGCGCCCTGGATTTCAGACCAGAGGCATGTTGACTTTCTACTGTCCATCCCTCTTCCTGAGCCCCAGGGCAGTAAGACTGGTTCTTGTCACGAGTCACTGCTCTCCAAAGCATGCTACATGATGGCTTATTGCCAAAACCATATTTTTTGGGGGAATTATATTAAATTTTGGGACTGTGTTCCTGGATTTGGAGATAAATGTAGCTGTGACCAATAATATGTTACAAATATAGCAAAGAAAACTGGCAAATCTCTATGGTAATTGCATTGGAAAATTAGATACCAAGTTGTAGAAAAAGGCATAAATACAAGCACATATTATATGAGATACCCAGTGTATATAAAGACTACATCAGACACACAAAATTCTTTATTCTTTACTGTATATCTGACCTACAATGAATATATCGGTTACAATAACCATTACCTACCTAATTGGCAAGTCTAATTGCTAATTGGCTCTTTACAATTTAAAAGGATTAGAACACTTGAAGATAGGGAGCTAATGTGGCTGCACCAGATTTCTTAAAAAAAACAAAAAACAAAAGTCCAAGGAGCCAGTGTTTATTTTTTCTTTCCATTAATTCCTCTGTAGCAAGTCGCCAGTCAAAACCTGTTCACAGCCAAGGATCCATCGTGGAGGCTGATGACAATGACGATGTGTGGGCCCTGGAAGGGCACCTGTCCTGTTTGGCTCTCTCAATCAAAACTGGAGGTGCAAAGAAAGGCTCAACATCACAATGAAGCACAAGCTGGGCAGACTTTAAATCATGCTTGGCCTTCATGGCTCCACAAGTAAAACTTCACTCATTTTAATAAAAAAGCCAAAACCCAAATCACAACAAAGTGACTGAGACCAGCAGAAAATGGTCCAGATGGCTCAAGTCCAGGTCTCCACCAGGCACTGGCTTCCATGGGGACTCAGGGGCTCCTGAAACCGCTGGAAATGTTTTGTTTCTTTGCTGGTGTTACAGGTGCCCACCAGGTAACACCAGGTCAGAAGGCAAAGGTGGGCAAGGGGATCA
>CM052439.1:1965639-2000893 GCA_028533085.1 Varecia variegata
AAAGGAGGGTGGGTGCATATTTTGTTTTTTAACGTTTTTGTGTTATCCTTAAGGTGATGTTTAAAACCAGCAGTCAGGGAAATCAAGAAAAACTTTATACTTACAGTAAACAAAGAGTTTAATCCCCAAACAACATCCTGAAATAAGAAAAACAGAAAACATTTTTCAGGCTATTGTGCACCTAAAGCCTTTTAAACCCATGACAAGAAATGTGCCTGGTACCATATAAAAAAATCTGTCTTCAGCATGTGTTGTTGTTCTCAAGTCAGAAAATTAAAACTCTCTTCAAGTATAACAACAAACTCTGGGAAATTCAAAGAGACGAGCAGTCACAGGTAGTGAATATAAAATCAAAGGGAACAACTGCCCTCCGGTCAGACCCGGGCCCCATGAACCCAATCCTGTGCCACGATAGAGCCCGCGGTCAGCGTTTGCAGAGAGCACAGCCTTAAATCACCTCTTATCCCCTGTCACCAGTATGGTTCGGCCTTCTACAAGTCACCTTTAAGATAAAATCTGTTTTTAACATCTACTGCCTCTTGGGGTCATAGATAAACTAATTACTCACCCCAGCCCCATCCTACTGAGTATTCTTAGTAATTTTCCTTTAGTTACTTCAGGAATCAAGGGAGACTAACATTTCAAGGATCAGATTTTCATTAAATGAAATTAAAAACCAATGTCCTATCTGTGCTGAGCCGCCGTCCGTGACTCAGTCATTCTCTGCCTTCCTCTTCATCAGCTCAAGCCTTGTCCTTGCCAGGCCTGTTCTCACGCTCCCCTCACGCTCTCTGCCAGGCGGTCATTTCATTTGCCCTCTCTGCTTTCTCTCATTCATCGACCAATCCATCCACCCTCCCACCCCTGACCTCCTGGTGTGAGCCTGGCCTGGGGCTGCAGCTGGAGCCCTGTCTGGTGGAGGGGCTCAGACAGGTGGGCAGGGCAGCGGGCCAGCACCCCATCTATGGAAAGTGTCCCCCAGAGCACCCACCCTGGGAGGAGAGGCTCCACAGAGGAAGTGGCAGCCATCTGAGCGGGCATGCAGGGGAGCAGGAGCCTGTCAGGGAGGGGCCGTGGGAGGGAAGAACCTTCCAGGCAGAGGCCAAGTCCTGAGTGGGCAGACTCATCTAGGGTGTGGCACGGGGCTGGACAGAAGGCCAGGTGGGATGCCCAAGGTGGCAGAGACCACGGCTCGGGAGGTGCTGGGTCATGACTGCAGTCCGCAGTGTCCCCTGACACTGGACCAGGGCTAAAGCCCCGTCCTGCACTGTTCCCCAGGGTCCTTGCTTATTGATGGAGACCCAACACCTGACAGTCCTCTCTGGCCACAGGGAGTGGTCTGCATGTCAGTTTGGACCCGCTGGTGGCCAGACGGGCTCAAGACAGCCCTGTTAAAAGAGTGGTGGCCATGAAGCTCCCCACGGTGGATGGCAGTTTGGCTCTAACGCCTGCAGTCTGGACTCCTGTCCCTGGTTCTGGAATGGTGCCTGGCACCGGCCAACAAGGACACTCATCTGACCTGAACTGACCAGGGTCAGTGACTGGCTGAGCAGCCCCATGCAGCAGGCGGTGGGGAGAGGAGGGAGCAGCCTGTGCCCGACCCCCAGTGTGGACTTGCCAGGCAAGGACACGTGCTGCCCTCCCAGGAGGCTGGCACTCGAGGGGGAGGACTGCAGGGGAGGACCTCTGATCAAAAGGCACAGGCCCTACCTTCAGTGTTCTTGTGGGAGCCCAGCCAGTGCCGTCGATCGAGTGTTCCCTCAGTAAACTGAAAAACACAAACACAGAGCCGTTAGCAAGGAGCAGCTGGCAGTGACCCGAGCCATGGTGTGTGCACGCGCGTGAGTCCTGTCGGCCCGTGTTTTGTCTTTGTTCCAGACAGGAGATCTTTTTGTGGCTTCTCAGTGTCCTGCCTCCCTGAAGAGGGCCTTCTCTACCTCCAAGGTTATACACACATTTAATTATAATGTCTCATATTATTTCTATCTATCTATTGTACACAGAGATCCTTAATCCTTCACATGGAAGTTGTAAGGAGAGGAAAAGCATGCTTAAAAGAGCACACAAAGAGGTCAGGCATGGTGGCTCATGCCTATAATCCTAGCACTTTGGGAGGCTGAGGTGGAAGGATTGTTTGAGGCCAGGAGTTCGAGACCAGCCTGAGCAAGAGCAAAGAAATAGAAAAATTAGCTGGGTGTGGCAGTGTATGCCTGTAGTCCCAGCTACTCGGAAGGCTGAGGCAGTAGGATCACTCAAGGCTACTGCACTCTAGCCCAGGTGATAGTGTGAGACCCTGTCTCAAAAAAACAAAAACAAAAAAGCACACAAAGAACATTTGTCAATTTAATGTTCAGAAAATGACAAGAGCAACACAAATGACAACAGGAATAACTGAAGCTTAGAGCTTACTTTGCATGTCAGGCACCATCCTAGGTGCTAGGTCATGGAACTCACTGAATGCCCACAACAACCTGTGAAGGAAGTGCCAGCATTTCCCTGTCTCACAAAGGAGGAAACCAAGGCACAGAGAAGACATGCCCAAGGGCATGCACTTGGTAAACACTGTGCTCTTCCCCCCCAGGCAACTCACTCGGAGCTGGTGTTCTGAAATGCTGCGGGGATGCAGGTTAACAAGGTGAGCTCCTTGCTCACACTGACATTTTAAAAGCTGGTTTTTATTAATACAAGTTCAAAAGAAAAAACTTAAGCATAAAAGCAGATTAATGCAAAATTCTGGATATGTCACTCCTTGGGTAGGAGGCTCAGGGCAGGCCACCTGGGCTTCAGAGGGATGGTGAGTCCTGAGCGGCGTTTCTTAACTATTCAAGCAGCTGTAAGTGCGCATTTTATACTCTGATACGTAATAAATGATTATCCTAAACTTTGAAAAATTACAATTTATTGCCAAGCTTCCTTCTGGAGATAAAAATTACCTTTGTGTTTGTTGAAATTATTTTCTCATGCTGTGGTTTGATCTGCACATGAAAGTCCCTAAACTAGTACGTCAGTATCAGGCTTTACAGGCCGTGACTGTTACCAGTGACAGATGTTTTTGGATTAGAGTATGTTCAAATTCACATACGTCAATTTAGATCAGAAGATGTAACTATTTAGAATTTGAGTCAAAGCTATAATCTTAATTGTCTATGAAGACCAGTTAGAAAAAATATAACTTTAAATTGACCATTAAAGTTTACTTTGAGCCTTAAAAAGAAAAATCACATACCCTACCAACTGGGTGGATGTCTTTCTGCCCTTAGAGGTATCAGTGACTTGTGGATCTGAAATTTCTACAACTTTTGAATACATTTTTGGGAACCATCTGTCAAATCTTAGCGACTTTTACGGTCCAATGAAAGATTTTGTTACTAGGATGGGGGAATTATTTCTGACCTAGATCATCCTTTTCTTTTATAGACCTTAAATGCAATTTTTAGTTACATACTTGTTCTTTACTTGTCTGATACCTGTCTCACCCACCAGACAGCAAGCTCCATAATAGCAGGGAATGCAAATTGCTCTCCGAGATACCTGCACCCCATCCACAGTAGCTGACTGAAGGAAGGAAAGAAGGAAGGAAGCTCAGGTTAATAGTAGACCTGGCAGTATCCTCCTGAGCTTACTGTCAACAGCACAGCCAGGGCAGGAAGGCTTCCACCTGGGGGAAGGTAACTGGGGAGCAAGTGCCACCAGGCAGGCTGTGCCCGGCATCTGGGCAGCTCCTGGGCAGCAGTGAGGCACTTCAGGGGTGCAGTGTCCCCAGTCATGGTGGAGGTTCCAGCCTGGCCACAGCAGAGGGTAGTCCCAGCAGAAGTTCAGGTGACAGAGACACTCAGCCATCAGGGAAGTTACTAAGCAAGGAGACAGAAGACACCCCGGGAACTACACTGAAGTGTGCACTTTGGAAAAAAGCTGAAGTGCAACCACTGAGCTCCTGACCTTGGGCCCTTCAATCCCACAGACATGGAACCTCCGACTCGGAACCAGAGCAGCGTGAGGGCCCCTGCTGGGACCGGGCAGCCTGTGGAGTGAGGCGCAGAAGACACAGGGCAGAGAGCCAGGGAAACTCTCTAAAAGAGGGAAGTGGCTCCTGTGCGCTAGAAAGGCTGAGTAAGCCCCATGGAGCACCGGGGGCCAGGAAGTCCTGCTGCAGGAACAATTCCACTGGATGCTGCCTGGAAGGCGACCTCCACAAACCAGAGGTGTGGCTGGGCTTTTCTTTCCCTGTATTCAGGAGACGCTACAAATCAGCTGCATGGTAAGCCCCTACTGGACACTGTCTGCTTTTTCACTAGGAACACGGTGGCCCTTGTACATGCACACGGCACATCACGTCCTTAGATGAAATCCCCAGAAGTGCAGCTGGCGAGTTTGGGGGTAAGTGCAAGTTAAGGGGAGACTGCGTGGCGAAGGACCAAGAGAAGGTATTCGGATAACACGTACTCTGTTGGTGAAAGTGCCTGCTCTGTCTCTTTCACACATACTCATGCACACGCACCACCGAGTATCTACTTTTGTATCCGCCAACCCTCGAAGAGGTAAGCAGCACCTTTCTGTGCCTTTCTCTGACTACCAGTGAGACTGGACGCCTCCTCCGATGTTTACTGTCCACCTGTGTTTCTCCTTTTATGAGTCACCTATTTGTAGCCAATGCTACACTTTTTCCAGAGGAAATGTCCATCTTTATCACAATGATTGGTAAAGACTATTCACAAAGGATGCTAGCTGATCATTTCTCTTTCAATTTTGTGTTATTGTATTTTTAATTTGTTCTTATTTTTTTATTTTTTTGAGACAGAGTCTCACTCTGCTGCCCTGAGTAGAGTGCCGTGGTGTCAGCCTAGCTCACAGCAACCGCAAACTCTTGGGCTCAAGCGATCCTCCTGCCTCAGCCTCCTGAGTAGCTGGGACTACAGGCGTGTGCCACAACACTCAACTAATTTTTTCCTATTTTTAGTAGAGACAGGGTCTCGCTCTTGCTGAGGCTGGTCTTGAACTCCTGAGCTCAAGCGATCCTCCTACCTCGGCCTCTCAGAATGCCAGGATTATAGGCGTGATCCACTGCACCCAGCCTGTATTTTTAATTTGTATGTGGTCAAATCTGACAACATTCTCCTCTAAGTTGTCTGGCTCTTTTTATTAGGCCAACATCTGGTAATTCCTATCATGCTTTGCTAATAATCTAATTTCTCAGAAGATAGCAAAAGTGACAAGAGGCCTTCCTACTCTGGACTTTATTCTGACAGAGGCAGGGGACAGGGCAGGGAAGGGGAGTGTGGCGAGCACCGCACCCCCCCCCCAGCTCGAGCCAGCATGTCCTCAGGGTGACCTTGGGGGTCGGGGCCAGACTCATTTATAACCTGCAACCAAAGATGGCAGAATTTTAACATTTCAATAAAGGACACTTCAAAGGGAAGATGCCTTTAAAAAAAGGTGTGCTTGTGTAAAGTATATTTTTAACTACCTATAAAAATGAGGCTGATATGAAAGAAAGGGAATAACATATACAAAAATAAAACCCGGCTGGCACAGTGGCTCATGCCTATAATCCTAGGACTTTGGGAGGCTAACGCGGGAAGATCGCTTGAGGCCAGGAGTTCCAGACCAGCCTGGGCAACATTGCAAGACACTGTGTCTCTATGAAAAATGAAAAAAATTAGCCAGGCATGGTGGCATGCGCCTCGGGAGGCTGAGTCAGGAGGATCACTTCAGCCCAGGAGTTGGAGGTTTCAGTGAGCTATGATGAGGCCACTGCACTCCAGCCTGAGGGACAGAGTGAGATCCTGTCTCCAAAAAGAAAAGTAAATAAATAAATAAAATAAAATGGGTACTAAGTGCACTTTTGAGAAAGACAAAGGGATCCTGATGTAAGACTTTCCCGCAGTGAGGAGCAGCCACAGCTTATACGTTTCCTTTCACAGTGGCTGGTGTTTACCAAGAAAAGGAGCAAGAGAAAAAAGAGACAGAGGCTGAGCATGAGAACTGACTTAGACGGCTGCACTTCACGTTGAAAGAAAGAGAAATGTGCTAAAGAAACACCTCAGGCCTACTTTCTGAATTGTGGTTGAGTGCGTGGCACACAGGGGTGAAATCACCGGCCCTAAGTCCCACAGCCAGGGGGACTTGGGTGCAAATCCAGGTGGTCTGGCACGAGAGCACCTACACTCAACATCACTGCCTTACTAGAGAAAGGGACAAGACACATTCAAACAAAGCCCAAATGCTAAATTTATTTAAAACACAAACCAACCAATCCAGACATCTTCAGCAACGTTAGGAGGGGGAAATCACTGATCCCCGATACTCTGCCATTGAAGGGTGGGACACACAGGTCACAGCAGACATGAGGCTCTGGGAAGGTGCCCTGCTCCAAAAGTGCTCCACACATCTCAAGACCACTTTGGTAAGGAGAGGACATCTTAAATATATGTGCCCAAGGTCTTCGTAAGCCTGTCATATACATTTTTTCTCCTGGGTGGCTATCAATAATCGTATTTTCCCACATGGAGGGAAAGGGTGCTCGCATGTAAATAGGAGGGGAAAGGTCAGGGCCCCAGAGGGTCCCTCCTGAGTGGCTGAGCAGGCTGTGCTGAGAACTGGCGGAGCGTGGCCACACAGGCCAGTGGGAGAACGCCCCGGTCTGGAGGCAGAGCAAGGGCAGGGGCTTGGGGGCAAGCAGGCAACTGCAGCTACTTCTCAGTTGAGCCCAGGCCTTTCCTAATCTTGGCCAATCCTCAAAATCTTCTCTCAGAGGAGATATATTGCCCAGTGTGGTCAGGTGTGGTAGCTCACGCCTGTAATCCTAACACTTTGGGAGGCCCAGGCAGCAGGATCACTTGAGGCCAGGAGTTCGAAACCAGTCTGAGCAATAGTGAGACTCCATCTCTACAAAAATAAAAAAAATTAGCCATGTGTGGTGGTGTACACTCGGGAGGCTGAGGCAGGAGGATCGCTTGAGCCCAGGAGTTTGAGGCTACAATAAGCTATGATGATGCCATTGCACTCCAGCCTGAGCAACAGAGTAAGACCTTGTCTCAAAAACAAAAACAAAAACAAAAGCCCAGTGCTCACACACAACGCTCACAAATGCAGAAGAATGGAAAGACGAGAAACTCACCTTAGACAAATTTCACCTGTCTCTGTGATGTTGGGGTGCCAAATCCTGGTCAAGCATTTCACTTTGGGAGGCTGCAACACAGAGAGAATGAGAGAGGGAGAGATCACACTGACAGTTTGTCCAAATCACGTCTCCAGGCCAAAGCCTTCGTGGCTTACTCAGCCTGCAGCCTGACTCGCCAGAGACGTATACAACCTTGAATACTGACTGGCTCACTTCCCCCCCACAGGAACGTGCTTGCACCCTGTGTCCACAAGTGCTAGTCCCACCAGGAAAGTCTGCCCGCGCACCTCAGAGCACCTCTCTTCAGGCCTCCTGTCCCGCCAGTCAGAGCTGTGCAAGAGGAGCCTGCAGTGCACTCTAGGGAAGATTCCTGTGCTCTCCAGGCCCAAATTCCACCAGGAGCCCCAGATTCCTTCGCACTAAGTTACTGGAGTGTGGCTAAAAGTTACTGCTACTTGCAAGAACAGCCTGTTCCCTTACTGGATGTTTTTAAAGATGCTACTGTCACATACATTTTCCTAGATGAAAATCTTAGTCCACTTTATACTTGAAGGAAGGGGAAAGAACAAAAATGAGTGCGTGGGGATAAAGCATGTCAACGTCACTTACGACTTGGCATGTTTGGATAGAGTTCTTCTAAGATTTTCCTATTATAAAAGCAATACATAACTCATTTAAGAAACAAAAATGACACGTATGTTTATGAATAGGTAATATGTACAATATAATATATAACATTATAATAATATATATTATAAATTATACATGTTTCCTTTCACTTTTGTTGTCTTTTATATAGGTACACACACACACTCCATAATAACTCTACCCAGAAATAATCTCTACTGAACCTGATGTACATTTTTTGAGCCCCTTTTCTGGGCCACACACATATACAGATGTGTGTGCGTGCACATTCGTTTTTCTTTATAGCAGCAGGAAGCTGTGCTATGTATCGTTTCATATTTATTTCTGCCATCATTTCAGGTAGCTTTCTTGCATTCCATGGTACAAACACCTGCATCCAACTAGCTGCTTCCTGCCTTGGACATTTAGGTCCTGCTTCCACTCCAAGCCCTGCTATGCCAAGGCCCATATCTTTGCTCACATCCTGTAGGAAATATTTCCTCAGGATGAAGCCCAGGAGAAGGAACTGCTGGTCAGCAACTGCCCTCTGGCACAGTGCCAATGTCCTGCAGAAGGACCCTCCCCAGGTCCTCTCCCACAGGGAGGTCTCATTGGTTGACATGCAGTCATTGGAAACGTCATCTCAAAAAGGGATCAACCCTTTGTCAAACGGGGGTAATATCTTGCCTGTTTATCATTTGCTATTAATTTTTATTTATGATGCTTTCTAAGGGGTGAAAGGTTTTATCTTTGTAATCAAACTTTTATTTTTCTTGTTGTACTTAGGAAATACTTCACCATCCAAATATTCTCGTGTAATTTTCTATTACTCTTACAGTCTCATTTTTTATTTTTATAAAGCAAACATACTTTTCGGCTCCCTTGTGAGTTTTCTTACTGATTTCAAAACACTACAACAAAATCAATAGACTCAAAAAAAAAAACCCCAAAAGATTAAACTGATTGTGCATGTGTCTGAGGACTAAAGAATTTAGGCTCGAGTGAGCTTCAATACATTTCACATGCTCTGATTTGCTTTTCTGCAAATGCAAGGGAATACATTTGACAGAAAGAAGTGACTGTATCCTTCACTTCCAACGAGGCATTCAGGCTGCAGAGGGAAGGTCAGACTGCTGCTGCTCGGGGCAGACCTGTGTGCACCCATCAGGTACTGGGCATAGCAGCAGTCTGGTGGCTGGGCTGAATCACCGACTCTTAGCACCTGAAGGAATCTAGAAGGATGGCAAGCTCATTCTCCCTCCCAAACGGTGTCCCACCCTTCTATGGAGGTCCCGGTGCGTTACCACCTACCCTATTGTTACTACATCTGCCAAGGGTTCAGGGGTATTTGCCCTTTCTCCTCCCGTCCCTTCATACCTTCCATAGTTAGATGTTAACACAGATGCTTCCTTTGTCAATGGTCCTCTTAACTGTGGTCCCAGAACAGACAGCAAAAGTCTGCACCAGATTCTGACACATACACTTTCCAAACTGAACCTGTCTCGTGGCCCTCCGCCACCACCAAAGCCAGACAGGAAATGCCCAGCCCCACCGCCTACTTTCCCCCTCCGTGCTGGGCACGGCCATCTACCTTACCACACAGCTAAGACTCCAGCACATGACAAATACTGTATTTCAAATCAATGGGGAAAATATGGATTATTCAGTAGCACTGGCTACCCATTAGGAAAAATACAGTTAGATCCCCATTTAGATATTTATTCCAGATACATTAAAACTAAACGTAAAAGAGAACCGTAAGAGGGCTAGAAGAAAACGTGGATGACCATCTTGGGGGTCTGAAGCCTACTTTAAGCATTTCATAATTTAAAAAACTTGGGAAGAAAAAGATTTGACTACAGCAGTAAAACAAAAAAGCAAACTTTCATAGAACAAAAGATGACAAATGCAAAACAAAGAAAATATTTATAACATAGCTGAGAAACCTAAGGAAAAAAGTTTCACATACTTTACATCTAAGGACTCTTATAAACCTATAAGAAAAACAAATACTCCAATGGAAAAATTGGCAAAGGACATAATAGCAACTCATAAAAAATACAAATAGCTCATAAGTAGGAAGTAATATTCAATATTCTACTTAAATTAAAATTCAAATGACAAGCGGATACCAAATGAGATGCCATTTCTCCCAAAATAGCAAAAAGAAATTAAGAATGAAAATACTCCATCATGAGTATGGTGGCTCACATCTGTACTCTCAGCACTTTGGGAGGCAGAGGTGGGAGGACTGCTTGAGACCAGGAGTTTGAGACCCGCCTGGGTAACATACCAAGACCCCGTATCTTTAAAAAAACAAAACCAAAAACAAACAAACAAACAAACAAAAAGCCAAAACCCTAATCTTGGGGAGAGTTTAGGGAAAGGGATTTTTTTTTTCCTGAGACAGGGTCTGTCTCTGTTCCCTGGGCTAGAGTGCAGTGGCATCTTCATAGCTCACTACAATCTCAAACACCTGGGCTCAAGTGAGCCTCTTGCCTCCCGAGTAGCTGGGACTACAAGTGAGCACCACCACACCCAGCTAATTTTTCTATTTTTTGTAGAGACGAGGTCTCACTCTTGCTCAAGCTGGCTTTGAACTCCTGGCCTCAAGTGATCCTCCTGCCTCAGATTCCCGAAGTGCTAGGACTATAGGCATGAGCCATCACACCTGGCCTGGAGGGTGATTTAACAGGATTTATCAAGAGCCTTAAAATGGAGCATCAGTTACTCGATACCCATAATGCCACTTCTAAGAATTTACCTGGAGGAAAGAGGCAGACAGACAGCGGTGTGTCCTGGACACACTTTGCAGCCCTATTTATTCTAGGGGCAGCAAACCACAGCCTGCAGAACATATCTAGGCCAGGCCTGTTTTCCCAAAATCAAAGATTGGTTTTTACATTTTTAAAAGATTGTTAAAAAGAAAAAAAGAATATGGGGCAGAGACCATAAACTGGTCCACAGAGCATAAAATATTTATTACTTGGCCCTTTACATAAAGTCTTGGTTATACTATCAAAAAATTGGTCAACCAGTGACCAATGATAAAAGACTGGTTTAAAACCATGATAACATCATACAATGGACCACTCTTATTAATGATGATGTAATGATATGTTAATTGATATACAATGTGATATTGGCCATGATATTAGAATGTGAGCACCCCCAAGTTACCAGGCCATGTGCAGTGCAGCTCCACTGGTATGCAGGATACAGACATTACAAAGTCATGGTGATCATCTCTGGGTGGAGAGATCCCAGGTGACAAATATTCTATTTTCGCATAGCCAAGTTTTCTCAACTTCCTACAAAGTGTTGTAAATTATATAAAAAGAAGAGGTCAAGCACCACATGTACTCACCAGAAAATTGGTTTCCCTGATCATCACCTAAGTGCACATTTGGGAATAACACCAATTGCGTATTGGACAGAGGTGTGGGGTGGGGGGAGGGGGATGGGTGTATACCTACAAGAAGAGTGCGATGTGCACTGTCTGGGGAATGGACACACTTGAGGCTCAGACTCGGGGGAATGGGAGGGCAATATATCTAACCAGAACTTTTGTACCCCCATAGTAAGCTGAAATTAAAAAAAAAAATGTCAAAAAAAAAAAAAAAAAAAGAAGAGGTCAAGTGGCAGTTAGGTGTCACCTGTGGCCATCATTATTGCTGTTCAACAGTGTCTCTGACTCTCCTCTGGGCACATGGCAGGACTGCCCTTCCTCACCTCCTATAGGCTGGCCACGGCCACTTTACTTGATTCGGCCAACAACATTGAGGGGACGAGATAGCTGTCACTTTCAGGAGGAAACAGCCAAGGAACAAAAGCTCTGTCCCTTTCTGTAGCCACTCCTGGCCAGGATGCCCGGGGACTGTGTAACACCACAGGAGAGGTGGCATCTGGGCTGAGGTCCCCTCCCCCGTGAGCCGCCAGGGCTATGTCATGGGCTCTTCCTCCGGGCATCCCCACCACCCTGCGGAACCGCCATCAGCCACGTCACCACCCGGCTCATTGTCGTGGCTGCATCTGTCTTCCAGGAGACTGAAATTCTAAAAAGGCCGCTGACCTCTCATCTCTGGCCCTGCAGTGTCTGACACAGCGCCTGGCACTGGAGCTCATTAACAGTCACTGCATCAGTTCAGACAGTTTCTAACCTGACAGAGACTACCAGGCAGACTTCAGGCTAGGAGGTGAAATTCAGGGATAAAGAGACCAAAAAAACGAAGGAAATTTGAATTTTAGTTGCTGCGATGTAGGGGTATACGTGCGTAGAGGGCATACCAAGTAGGTATTTTTCTTTTAAAAATTTATTCTAAAATAATGATCTACTGTATTAAAAGCTTGTCAGATTCATAATCTGAATAGCAGACTTCATTGCAGGAACTATAAGGGGTTAAAAAAAGCCCTTATGAAGTACAGGAGTCGTGCAGATAAAGTCAAGGCATGGAGGCGGATGCACCCTGAGAAGCTTCCCATGAGTCTGGGCCCACCCTGCGAATAGACGTGGTTCCCTGGCGTTCGCTCTCACAATCCCTGCCCGGATGCCCATACCGGGCATTCTCACATATTGGCTGCATTCTCTAGTCTGCTTCTACACTGTTCAGTTTGTGGAGGGCAAACAGAGACTGAGCCCCCGGACAAAGGTGCACTGCCTGCCCAGAACGGCTACGCACTGTGTAGGCAAGACAGCCGCAGCTTCCTCCCGCAGGGGCTCACAGCCTCGTGGAAAGAGACATTAAAGAGAGTTCTAGGGGTAAAGATCAATTACACACACGTTAAACACAACTATTTTTGTATCCAACTAAGTACTGTACCTAGTGGTCCCCTAGAGACTCCTTACCGGGGACTCCAGTGACACACGCTGGCCTGTCACTGAGAAAGTCGCCCACACAGGCCTGGTCAAAGGCAGAGAAGAAACGTGAGAAGGGGATGGGAGGGTCTGATGGGGAAGCGGGATGAAGGGATCCCACAGAAGCAGGGTAGGGACCAGGTCCACCCAGAGCCACCGGCTGCTCTCGGTGCTTCTGGGCTTGAGAACAGGGGTTTTATTCCTGATGAAATCTGATCAGCCTACCATTTAGAAACTTCCAAGGGAGAGAGCAGTGAAAATATAAAAACGTAAGATAACCATAACAAAGGTAAAGGTCAAACACTGCACACGGAGCTCCAGAACAGCTGTGTTCCTGCTTTTCTAAGGGAACAGAGTGTGCAGGGCTGGAGAATAGAAGGCCCAGGAGAGGGGACAGTAAAGTCACTGGAAAAATCCAAACTTTACCCTCTACCTCCACTCTGTGTCAGTCACCAATGAACAAGGGAAGCAGGTCTTTCTAGCCACTCTTTATTCCATTTCCCACCTCTTCATTTCTTGAAGTCACATAGGGGACAGGACAGCATAACAAACATTTTCTCACCACCCGGTATGATGAGAAGGGCACACGTTTAAAAGCTGGGCAGCCCTGGACACGAACCAGCTTCGGCAATTCAGCTGTCTACACTTGCAAAGCTAATCAGGGAAGTTTTTAACTTTAGCTTTCTGAGCCCTAACTGCCTAATGTATGAAGACATGACCATTCAGATCACCCAGTGAACTACCAGAAGAATGGAATAAAGTGAGTGAGGACACCCGGCACGCAGAGGCTCTCGGCAAATGCCCGTTCCTTCCTTGGCATTCTCTCGTGTTTTGCTCTCTGCCTCTATGAGAACAAGAAACTCTGCTACTAAATGATGTCCACCATACCTGAAACCAGGGTTCTCCAATGCCTCCAGGCTTGTTTGGAAAGTTTATCAGCTTATGCTAAACTCCTCCCTAAGCTATCAGGAAGCACAGTGTCATGAACTCACTAGCCTTTAATTTTAACATTCTTACTCTTGACCATAATCTACAGAGATGGCCTACGTACAGATATTCAGTGGAAAGTCTGGAATTGTAAATACTGTATACCTGGTTGTTTCCAGAAAGCACTAAATAGCCCCCAAATTCTAAACATCTGTACTTAAACCAAGCCTCTCAAACTGCCTCTCACCTGAGACAGTACACAGCACTCTGCCTGCCAGGTTTCTCAGTTTGTGATTTGGGTAGGATGGAAAGTCTCACCAGGTAACTGGATGGACAGATGGATGGACAAAAGCCTGAAATGTGTATTTTCCTGTCTTTGTCTAAAAATTAAATTGTTCTTGGATTGCCGACTCTTCCCCATCTCCATAAATTACACTTCAAAAAGAACTTGTAATGTAATAGCCCAGTAAAAAAAAAAATCAATTTCCATAGATTAAGCTTTGGCTTAAAAAAGCAGTGTTGCAGCCACTGAACTGAACCCTAGTGGCTGGGGTCAGGGGACAGCTCCACTTGTCAGGCGGTGAAGAGCGCACACACTGCCAGCAAAGTAACAGGTACGTGGTGTCCCCAACACCCACATCCTCAAGTTAACAAGAGGCAACCTTTTCATTATGCCATCATAAGATTTTTCTTTCCTGTTTGATGGGCCAAGGGGACTAGAAAACATCAGGGGAAATACACGTGTGCAGTACACAGGAATAAAACAAGCAAGCTGGGCTGGCCACATGCCAACTCCCAGCAGCTAGGACTGAGACGTCCCACACTTGCCACGGAGGTCCAGCCTCACACCCTCCCAAAGGCCCCACTCAGGGCTGTGTGGAATTGTTCAGAATCTTCGATGGTTTCCCACTGCCAAATCAAAAATGCCCAACACAACACCCCAATCTGAGTTTTCTCATTTTTGCCCCCATTCTTCCCCCACCCCAACTCTTCACTCAAGCTGGCCTGGGCCTCCTGCCTCCCATGGGCTGCAAGTCCTCGTGTCCACATCTGTCACCTAGAACATCCTCCCCAGCTTCTGGGCCACATCAGGGTGACTCACATTCTATTGCTTCTTAAAAGCTTAACTGGCCTTGACCACTTTCCAAAAGTGATCATTTCTTTTCTTTCTCTGAATTCTCAAAAATGAGTTTTCTATCATTAATCAGTGTCTCTACTCTCTGCTACTCACCACTTTTATCACTTTATCAAACTGTCTACACTGTATCTCACCGCCCGAGTTGTCTATAAGTTTCTCAAAAGCAAAGATGGAATGTGATTATTACCTGGAAGGGTCTTTGAGGGATTAACATGTATCTATGGGTATAAGTTACTTATAGTTTAAAACTGCAAGTCAGTGTTCTGTGAAATTCTAAAATACACATTTTATAGACTTCTGGAATTTTGGCATCATACCATAAACAAACCTATAGTCTTAAATAAAATGTTTTTTCTCTTCAGTGCCAGACTTTAACAAGTAAGATTTACATAAAATACACAGGCAGACTGCCTGGCACATAGTACTCATAAATATTTGTTGAATAAATGGATTTTTCTACTGATACTCTAAATACTGCTGATGAGTGACATTCACCACAGAAACACTAAATTTAGTGCTCAGCCACATGTGGACACACTCGGAAGGGAGTGTTCGGGCCCGTGACAGCAGCGGGCCACCGGCCACAGGCACCCCCGCCCACGGAAAGAAAACAACAGGCTCAACGCAGGCTACTCACCACCATGTTGTACGCATCGGGAACTTCAGTTTCAAACTGAAATTTTCCACCCTGGTAGTAACCCTCATCTATCAAAAAACACAAAACAAAACAAAAAAATCCTTTAAATTAAAAAAAAAGGAAACAAAAAGCAAACACTATGTTAGAATACGGCAAATACAGAGAATTAAGAGTTTAACACCAGGGCTGCAGTGTTCCTTGGTTCCTGCACGAAATGCAGGCACACTGGAGGGAGCTGCCCCTTGACCTGAAGAAACTGGCTCTGCCCACACTGTCACCTGCCTGCTGCGTGTCTCCTCACTGGGCCCGGCGTACCCTCAGGGAAGGGCAGAGGCATGTTCACACCCTGCCCGGAACCCATGTCCCCAGACCCTACTCCACATCACGGACCCAGTGCCTTCCCCTCCTAACACGCCTCGTGCCCTGGGTGACTTTATCTGCTTACTGCTGGTCTCCCTGAGGGAATGTCGGTTCTCAGGGGATGAGGAGGTGCTGGCCAGAGCCCAGTGCTGTGTTCCCAGTGCCTGGTCATGACTAACAGTCACTCAGCAAACATTTAGTAAGCACCCACCCTCTGCTGGGTGCGGTCCTAGGCCCCTCAGACACAGCAGTGAATCACACAGAATCGCTGCCTCCGTGAGTGCTCCGCACAGCCTTCAGAACAGAGCAGGCCCTCTGGAAATTCAGGCTGGCGAGCACGCAGGATGACCAGGGTGTGAGCGTCACCGCAGGCCCTGCACCGCCCCCACAGGGCAGTCCCTGTCCCCAGTGTGTACCCAGCCCCAGGTCGGTAAACAGCTGATGGCGCTGCTGCCAGCAGAGGGCGCTCCAGCAGCAAAGAGTCCCGAAAGTCTCCCAGGAAGGAAATTATCCTCAACTTTCGAATTTGACAGCATTAACACCATCTTTAAAATGAAAGTTCAGCTTCCCCCAAAATATTCATCATCATCATAATAAATAAGCAATATTACATCTTATCACTTTTCCTAAGCTTTTTACATAAAATGAACATTTAGCAAGTTGTTAGCCTCAAATCATCACTAAAAAATTCTATTCCTTCTTTGAGAGTTTTGAGATTGCATCAACATTTATGTCGTCCAGCAGTTAACAGTGGCATTACCTGGACCCCAAGGTCTTTATTCTTTGCCAATCTGATAGAAGAGAAATACCATTTCTCTTTTCTTTTACATTCTCTGATGAACACTAGTGAGGTTGAAATTTGTTTCATATTATATTGGTCATTTGTAATTTTTCTTGTAAGAATTGAATAATCAATGTTCTTTAACTCTTATTACTGAGGTATTCATCTTTTTTTTTTTTTTTTGAGACAGAGTCTCACTCTGTTGCCCGGGCTAGAGTGAGTGCCGTGGCGTCAGCCTAGCTCACAGCAACCTCAAACTCCTGGGCTCAAGTGATCCTTCTGCCTCAGCCTCCCGAGTAGCTGGGACTACAGGCATGCGCCACCATGCCCGGCTAATTTTTCTATATATATATTTTAGCTGTCCATATAATTTCTTTCTATTTTTAGTAGAGATGGGGGTCTCACTCTTGCTCAGGCTGGTCTCGAACTCCTGAGCTCAAATGATCCACCCTCCTCGGCCTCCCAGAGTGCTAGGATTACAGGCGTGAGCCACCGTGCCCGGCCGGTATTCATCTTTTAATTATCAATATAAAAAAGCTCTTAATAAAATTAGCCTTTGCCTTTTATATTTGTTATAATTTTTCTTAGTCTGCTGTTTGCCATTTGATTTTGTTGTTTCTGAACACTAGTTTCTTTTTTAAGAAGCCAGTCTTTCTTTAGGGTGTCTGCCTTGGTTACCATGCTTAAAAAAGGTCTTTTCCAACCAAGTTTATAAAAATACTCTTCTATATTTTCTTCTAGTAATTTTCTGGTTTCTTAGACTACATTTAATCAGCTCATTCATTCATCTAGAGTTTAATTTTAATGTACAGAAGAAGGTGGTATACTTTTTCCTAACTGGTCACTTAACCATCCCTATGGCATTTATCATTCTGTCTTCCCCCACCTTCTTTGATATGTATATTTCTAACTTTTATAAATATACTTGGATTTTCGACTAACAGTATACAGTCTTTGGAAAAAATACTTGTTTGGAAAATGTTTTAACTCCAGATATGAGAACTTTTTAAATAAGTGGTATCGTAGGTATAAAATACTCAGAGTACACCTTGTTCACCAAAGGCTCTGTGGACGCTGGTCTCTTATACAAGCTCTGATCTTGACCACCATGGCACAGAAATCCAATGTTACGCTTAGTTTTGCAAACCACACAGTCCACTCTATGAGCTGTTATCACAGCTGCCCGATGCTGCTGCTGCACCTGCTCTGTCCTTGTCCTCAGGAATAGCCCCCCGCACGGTGCACCCACGTCTGTCCTCACGGCCATGCTCGGGCGTTCCATCCTGCTGTGCTGCCTTTGCTCTCTAGCCGGCTTTCCATTTCACTGATTACGTAGTTTCAACTCTGCTACCTACCAGTTTCAGAGATGTTATTTGGTCTAATATGGTTCTGGATTTCATGGTATTTTCTCTGTCCCAGTCAAGTTCTCATTTAATATTTATTAGGATTATATTTCATTCTCATTTAACTTATTGGAAACTGAGAATACACCATTCTAATTATTTTCTCTTTCAAGAAACAAATCTCTCTCAAGAAAATCATCTGCTTCCAAGTCAGTCCTTCTTTTTCTCTTTAAAGCTGCACAGCTTTTAGACAGTATCAAGTCTGCTTATTTAGTTTTGAATTTGCCCAGAAATTCCACAGCCCAACAAAAAGGCAGCCAGGGAGCAGACTGACAGAGGTGAAATCCAAGAACATGGCCTGTTCACTAGGTTTTCTCAATGCTGACCCCGGGGGAGGAGCTCTCTCCAAATCACTCTCTGCCCCGGCTCTGCAGGGTGCCCTGCCTGGGGGCGAGAAGGAAGGCCTGCTCCCCTCCAGAGCAGGCAGGCAGAGGGCTCATTCAGTGCGGTCTGTAACCGCAGTGTGCATCGTGGCCCAGAGCACCAAGTAGGAGTCCAGGACAGGCCAATTCTATGTTGCCATCCTCCAAGGCTACTGGAGCTGAAAACATTGTGCTTCTCAGATAACTGGGTTTTAACACACAAAAATGAAACGCAGCAGGGGAAAGTTTCTGGCATTCAGCTCTCGATGGGCCAGCCTGGCCCCCACCGCACAATCACAATCAGAAATTATCCTTCTCTCCCCTGCGCTCTGGCGCTCACTGCCTCCTATCTTCAAGGAACCACACAACAGTGTCTTCAAGAAGGTTACAGGTAACCCTGGGAAAGCAAACCTTCACAAGGGGTATGTGGGCACAAATCACTTTGACAGAATCCATTTCTGGATTCTAGATGGCCAATATCCCAGAACAAATCCACAGACGATGCCCCCAAGCTAAGTAGTCTTACCAGCTCTCCCTTCCCACCTCCCCTCACGCCCTTCTCCCACCTGTAAAAGGGCTACCTCTCAGCTCCCCTCTTCCTAGGATGCACCACCCCCAAGCCGGGACACATCCCCAGGGACGAAACTGGGTGATGGACTGGTAACAGTGAAGCCTCCTTGAAGCGAGGCATTGTGGTAGGGCTGTGCTTTTCCCTAGGCGCAAGCAAAGAGGGTGCCAAGGAACAAGAGCTGCGGCACCTTCTTCCACCAGGGGACCGGCTCCACGCCTCACCTGTCTAACTAGGAACTATTACAGAACTCAGAAGTGAGATGGCTGCCAGACGCATATTATTAGAAATGAAAAGTAAAGTAAGACTTTTCCAGAGAGAAAGTGAGTCTGATTTAGCTGACTGGTTTGACAATTACTGTATGTAGCAGATATGTTTGATAAATTGAATGAGCTGAATCTGCAGCTTTAGCTAAGCTTTGGGTGAAAATATAAAGAATGTGATAAGATTTTTATAATATTGTATTGGTAAGGGTATGGTCAAATTAGTAATATTGTAATTTTTCTCAACTATTCCTGAACATTTCAGGCAAAAGCCTGCAAAGCTGCTCTGCAGTGAGGAGAGGCAGGCGTGCCGTTGGTTAGCTGACAGGGCTGTTAAGGTGGTTTTGGTGCACGCCTCAGGAACTGAAGTGAAGGGACTCCAGCAACTGAGTGACAAAGCCTTTCCAAGTCAGGTGGCTTCTAATTCTCTGCTTGAAACAAAATAGAAGAAAGAACTTAATCTAGTAGTCAGTTGAAAGATTATGAAAATACTTTATATGACTTTTGGCCTTTAACTTTGAAGTCTAATGGACAAAATGGAACAGCCATAACAAAACACCTTCCATGCCTGTCTACTTATTTAGGTGAACAAGCAATCCTGAGTGTTTGCATCTGTAAAGACAAAGTGATGGAAGAAAACTGGTATTGAGCCCTTCTTTCTAGCATAAAGTAATATTCATTCACAAATATATCAATGTAATCAGAGAAAAGTGCTAATAGTAACTCCATCATCTTTCTCAGAGATACACTGCAGATGGAATGTTATCTTATGTTTAATATCACCAAAATTTTCTTAAATTCATTATCGATTCCACAAATATTTGATGAGTGCCTACTACGTGCCACTGTTGTAGGCACTGGTGACCCATCAACAAGAGACAATTCCTGCCTTTATGAACTATATATTCTAGTGGGAGGAAGAGAAAATAGATACGCAAATCATACAACAGAAGGAGTAGGAAGTGGGAGGGCTGTGTAAATAGGGAGGGCAGAGAGAGCAAAGACTTGAAGGAGGAGGGTATCAGGTGAGGGACACTCCAGGTGGGGGAAGCAGAGGGGGCCAGCAAGAGGCCGATGTGCCCCGAAAACTCCGGTGTGCCCCGAGAACTCCACAGAAGCCAGTGTGGTCAGAGAGAGGCAGGCGGAAGGAGCCGAGGCTGAGGAGGGGGCAGGTGCACACCGTGGCCGGCTTGCAGGCCCCTGTAAGGACGCTGGTTCGGATCCCAAGTGAGACGGGCCTTGAGAGGGGTCCAAGCAGGGGGTGCAGGATCTTGTACACAGATCACAGGCGGGAGCCCACTGGGGTTATCTGTTGCAATCATCCAGGTGAAAGATGGTGGTTAGGACCGGAGTGGGAGCAGGTGAAGTGGATATACTTTAAAAGTAGCAACACCAAAATTTGTGGGACAGATTAGGCATGAGATAGGCAAAGAAAGGAGGCAAAGAAGATGCTAAGATCTCTGACTTGGCACTGGGAAAGGCAGAGGAGGTGCCACCAAGAAGATAAAAGGACTGCAGAAGGCACGGATGAATGAAGGTCAACATCGGACACATTAAAATTCCAAGTCAATATCTGAGTGGAAGTGTTCAGTGGGCAGTTGGCAGACCATTCCCCAGTGCAGGGAGAGGGCAGGCTGGCGAGAGCAGTTTGGGAGCTATTCAGTGTACAAAAGCATTCCAATGTCATATGATGGCAAGGTCACCAGGGGACTGACTGCAGAGGTCCAAAGACAGGATGAAGCCTTGAGGCCCCCCCACTTTGAGGGGAGATGAGGCAGAGGAGGGAAGGCCAGAGACAGAGGAGAAAAACCAGAAGTCAGGAGCCCATACAAACAACTGTAAAAATTGTGCAAAAGAAATGTTTGACACTTAAGAGTCTTATAGTTCAGGAACTTTTAAAGTGGTTAAATTGAACTCTCTCTAGTTACAGAAGGGTATGACACAGTGACTTATAAGTATAAAAATGTTTACACTAGGATGAAATTCTAGGGAACAAGTGAAATGAAAATATGAGTGCCAGTAGAAAAAGTAGCAATGAAAATTTTCCAACCATTGAAACAGAGATTGTTCACATTTTTTAAAAAAAAATATGATGGTGGGTGTATCTGTGGTATTTACATTCTATACTGGAAACATTTCAAAGAGTAATACTTTTATTGTTAAATGTCAATTTTTACAGCACACTGGAAATTACATCCTATGCAAATTTTAAACTTAAAAGGCAGGAATAACATTGTCCTGCCAAGATGAACTTGCAGATCAGGTCATCAAGCTTTTTCTGTAAAGGGCCAGAGAGTAAGTACTTTAGGCTTTTGGCCACAGGACTCTGTCATATATTCTTTGTTTATTTCGTTTTACAGCTCTTTGAAAATGTAAAAACCATTCTCAGCTTCAGGGCTGCACTGATATGCTGTGCGGGTAGATCCCACAAGGTCTAGTTTGCCCACCCCAACACTGAAATACACGAAGGACAAAAATATGGTGCTAACTAGTGTGACACTGACCATACATCTTGGCCCCAGAGCTAGTAGGTGCAGAGCCATTTCCAATCAGGCTGTCTAGCTGGGACCTTGGGGAAGGGGAAGGAAAGACAGAGAAGACAGAGACAGTAGTGACGAGGAAGCTCATGTGAGCCGAGCCAGGAGGCAGGGCAGACACGTGATGCAGGGCTGCACACAGACACGACACCAGCTATGACACAGAGACGCTGAGATTTAGAAGAAAACATGAACATGATGAGAAAAGAAATGGATAATTAGGAAAAGGGGACCAAATGGAACATCAATAGCTGGAAAACATAATCTCTGAAATGAAAAATTCACTGGATGAGCTTAACATAGCAGAAATAGAAAGTATCCAAAATGAAGCCCAGAAAGAAAAGTGAAGGAAACCTTTTGACCTAATGAAGGTATAATTTACATGCAGAGATAATCTGTATGTGAGAGATATAATATACAAAAACTAGAGTCCCAGAAAGGGATTAAGGAACAAGTATTTAAAGAAATGTTGGTTAAACTATTTCTAAATTTGATGGAAACTGTAACTAACAGACCCGAAAAGCTCAATAAACCCCAAGTGAGATTAAAAGAAAGAAAACCACTTCAAAGCACATTATAATCAAACTGCTGAAAATAGAGATAAGGAAAAATTCTTCAAGCAGTCAGAGAATAGAATGCACATCACGGAAAGTGGAACAAAGAATGACCACTAACTTCTCATAAGAAAAAAATATAAGCCAGAAGGTAGTACAGTGAAATCCTTAAAATGCTGGAATTGTTAACTTAAGAATTCAACATTCAGCAATGCTGATAGGATTCACTGTAAACAAATGTGCACTACAAAAAATCCTCAAAAAGGTTCTTTAGACAGAACGAAAATAACAAATAACTCGTTAGCTATAAGAGGGAATGAAGGTCATAAATGATAAGTATGTGGAGACATAAAAAAATAGTGTTTAAAGCAAAGATAATGTATTCTGTGTTATAACATGTATAAAAGTAAAATGAATGAGAACTATAAAACAAAGATTGGGATGGAGAAATGGAAACATACAATTTGTCTATGCATCCACCTTAAGAATTAGAAAAAGAAGAGTAAATTAAACTGAAAAATATGCATAAGGAAGGACTAACAAAGATATGAGCAGAAAACAAAAAATAAAGAGAAATCAATGAAACAAAAAGCTGGTTCTTTGCAGAGATCAACAATATTAATAATCCTCTCACTAACTTGATCAAGAAGGAAAGAAAGACAAAAATACCAACATCAGTAATTAAAGAGGGGATATCAGCACAGACTCGACAGAACTGACAAAGGGTAAGATGATGATATTAAGAACAACCTTATACCAATGAATCTGGAAATGTGGAAGATCAGAACAAATCCATTGAAAGACACAAAATACCAAAGCTCACTTAAGAATAAATAACCTAAACAGCCCTATATCTATTAAAGAAATTGTATTTATGCTTAAAATCTTACCACAAGAACAAAATAACAAAATTCTAGACCTAGGTAGCTTCGGCATTCACTCTAGCCCGGGCAACAGAGTGAGACTGTCTCAAAAAAAAAAAAAAAAAAAAAAAAAAAAAAATCAATTGCATTTTTATATAGTAGCAACAATTAAAAATTGAAATTGAAAAAACACCATTTACAATAGCTTCAAAAAACATGAAGTACTTGGTGATAAATTTAACAAAGTATTTGCAAGATCTATACACTGAAAACTACAAAATACTGCTGAGAGAAATTATAGAAGATCTAAATAAGTGGAGACATCTGCCATGCTCATGTATTGGAAGACTCACTATTACTAAGAAGTAATTGCTCCCCCGACTGGTCTACAGAGTCAACACAGTCTCAATAAAAATCCCAGCAGCCTCTTTTGCGAAAATGTACAAGATGGTTTAAAAACAGAAATGGAAATTGAACCTGGACTAGCTAAAACAAATTTTTAAAGAATAATATCAAAATACTTACACTACGTGTTTCAAAATAGGTACTATACTACAAAGTTACAATGATTAAAAACAGTGTGGTACTGGCCTAAGGCTAAACACAGAGATCAACGGAACAGAATAGAGTCCAAAAAACAGACCTACACCTATACAGCCAATACTTTTTGACCACGGTATTAAGGTAATTCAATGAAGAAAGGAAAGTCTTTTTGTTGAAACGGACAGATATCCATACAGATAAAATAAACCTGAACCTCTAACTCCATAAACAAAAATCAATTCAAGATGGACCATTTTTTTTTTTAACATAAAACCTAGAATCATAAAGCTTCCAAAGAAAAACACAGGAGAACATATTTGCAACCTTGGAGTAAGCAAAAATTTCTTGGACAGGTCTTAAAAAGCACAAACCCTAAAAAAAATTTGATAAATTGCACATCACTAAAATTAAAATTTTCTCCTCAACAAAAGACAGCACCAGAAAATGAGTAGAAAAGTCAGAGAATGGGAGAAAATATTCACAGCTCATGTATTCGACAAAGGACTTACCCAAGAAAATATTTCTAGCTCATGAATCTAACAAAGAACTTGTATTCACATAGAGAAAAATCCCACAAAATAAAAGATTTTAAAAGGGACAAAAGACTTGGGTACTTCAAAAAGAAGATATACAAACTTCCCAAGTATGAGTGAACATTCCAAAAACAAACAAAAATATGAAAATATTACCAAGTGTGAACAAGAGCCATAAAGAAGAGCTTTGAGCTGAAAATGCAGATACAATTCCTCCACACTGACCTTCCTTAACACCTAGGTCATATGTATTAGCAAGTTTTCAGACCTAACCCCAGGTTGACTGGCTGCAAATGAGCCAGTTTCAAAAGGATTTGCTTCATGCATTGTTAAAACTTTACTACATAGGCACATTGCGATATATATATGTGTGTGTGTGTGTGTGTGTGTGTATGTATGTGTGTGTGTGTGTGTGTGTGTGTATATATATGTATATGTATGCTATGTTGCCCAGGGTAGAGTCCAGTGACATCATCATAGCTCACTGCAACCTCAAACTCCTGGGGTCAAACAATCTTCCTGCCTCAGCCTCCCAAGTAGCTAAGACTACAGATGCACGCCACCACACCCAGCTAATTATTCTATATTTTTTGTAGAGATGGGGTCTCGCTAATGTTGCTCAGGCTGGTCTGGAACTCCTGGCCTCAAGCAATCCTCTTGCCTCATACGACCAAAGTGCTGGGATTACAGGCATGAGCCACCTTGTCCAGCCAATTTTTTTCAATTCTAAGAGGAGCACGACTCCAAAAAGTTTTCCTTAAAACCATGATATGAGGCAAGTTTAGGGATGGCAGATCTCGGTCATACTCCTTTTAATAAACAATGGGCAGGAACCACTACAGCTTTCTGATTCACTGACACCACAAAGTAAGGGCAGATATAAGTATCTAAAAAACATGCTGAGCACACAGCTCAACGTGATAATCATATCCCTCATGTGCACTTATGAAAAATATAGATGCTAATAAGTATTTACAGGCACCAAAACACAAGTTACTTTTTTATCTGACGGAAAAGTGAATATAAAAACTTTAACAATTATGTTCCATTTTCAAGAACAATTATAAGAACATCAAAGATGCTGTCATATGCATAATCTCAATAATCACAACATTCATGTGATTCAGTAAAAAATTTCAGTTTAAAAAAAAGGAAGAAAAAAAAAAAGAAACATTCATGTAGAGGTTAGACTTGACAGAAACCCAATCACATGGTAGAAACAAGACTGGAAAACTCGACTGAGGTCTGTGAGTGGCACAGGACCGCAAAGCCTGTGCTTGGGAAGGGCGGGGCACACAGCCATTGAAGTGCCCTAGAAAGGCAGAGGAAAGGAAATACTTCACCATAAACACACAAGTCTGAGGTTATTTAGTACACGGAGAGCAAATCTTAAGCACTACGATAATTTCTGAAAATACCCTACATCACTTAATAGTACAGTAAATGATATCCATAACAATGACCTTGAGTCACCAAGAAAGCATTAGCATGTGCTCAATACCTCTCGTTAAAAACAGCAGAATGTGCAACGTGTCTTAGGAAGGCAGCCAAAGGATGGTCAGAGTTTCAACATTTCGTAGTTTAAAGTCCTTCACTTCACTTAGCTATAGATGTCAGGCGTACAGAACGTCCCATTTCCACAATTAACTACTATATCCAAGCATTCTCCTCATCTTAGGGGAACCGGTACCAGACTGAATTTATACTCACATATGTCCCAGAGCCCTCTGTGGAACCACCACACAGTTAAAATGGAATTTGAAAAAGTTTCCAAGCATATTTTGAAATTGGGATATCTTGTGTTATTATTATAAAAACATCTTCCGCAGAAAAACAGCCATCCTACCACAGAGAGACAAGGCCAGGGCTTATTCATGGGCCTGTTATCACTTACCAAAATTCTCTATTCTCCCCCACTTTTTAATTAGCTAGTGACTCATTATTCTCAGTTTCTCATCCCTTTCCATCCTGCAAATAAAATAACACCCTATATTTCCACCACAAAACTTCCTTCGCTCATGTTAGCTCCCTTTGTCCTCCTTCCGTCTTTCCCCACAGCAGCATGGACTGGTCACCACCCGCTGTCCAACACTAACACCGCCGGCTGGGAAGTGTGGGAATCTGCACTCTTGGAGTTGCCCTGTAACTAGAAAATACACAGGTCCCCCTCTTGCTGCTCGGTTTGAAGAGAAATATGTTGCCACCCTGGGGCAGCTTAGAGATTAGACACTTATCAGTCCTACCAAGGACAGCTAGTAATCTTCTGTCTGCTTCTGTGTGCCAGACCCGGGGCTTAAGTGCTTTGCCCACACTATCTATTGAATCCTCACAACTGTCCTATGAGATAGGTCCCATGTGATCCCCACTTTGTAGACAGGTGGACTGCAACTAAGAGGTTAAGCAAGTTAAGCAAGGTGACACTGCTTCTAAGTAGGGGGGCAGGATGGGAACCTGCTTACGACTTCAAAGCCCACACTCTTCACTAGACACCCACAGCCTCAACTGTCATTGTTTACATGCAGTTATTGAGACTATAACTGAATGCCTCAAATTCACTTTACTATGTTTTATTTGACTACAAAGCATATATCTTGTCTTCATATAAAATGGTTATTACTATATCAACTTTTGAAAAGCTAGAGGACAAATCAAGCCAAAGGTTATAGATTTGGGCAGCCTTTAAAATTTGCTGTTTGAAAGTCACTTTAACACTTTATGTAAGAACATTACCTGGAGTTACAGTTAGCTGAAAGCAATGAAGCTTGTTTGGATCAGGAAAATGCACTTTACACGTACCTGCAAAAGAAACGGCACATCAGGAAGGTCTGGTAGCAAGCAGCAGTCGGTATGCTGAGGATAACCTTGGAACACACATAAAGTTAGCAGTGCTGGAGGGGCTTACATGGTTTATGGAATAAGTCGGTTGCTATTTGTTTGATAATAATTATGCCAAGATGCTAAAATGGCAAACCAGTGGTTTTTGCTATGTGTTTTTCTCCTTACGGTCTTTTACTAGTTAATTCCAAATTGAGATGTTTTCCTTCAACCTTTAAATGGTCACTAAAAATTAAGAGCCCACGCCTACATGTAAAGAAAAAGCCTAATTCTAGAGTTTTAATAAAGCATCTGCATTGAACTAAAAAACCTGACTTTTAACCTTTTATTTTTTAGAACTTAACTTTTCTTTTTTTTTTTTTTTTTTTGAGACAGAGTCTCACTCTGTTGCCCGGGCTAGAGCGAGTGCCGTGGCGTCAGCCTAGCTCACAGCAACCTCAAACTCCTGGGCTTAAGCAATCCTTCTGCCTTAGCCTCCCAAAGTAGCTGGGACTACAGGCATGTGCCACCATGCCCGGCTAATTTTTTCTATATATATATTTTTAGCTGTCGATATAATTTCTTTCTATTTTTAGTAGAGACGGGGTCTCGCTCTTGCTCAGGCTGGTCTCGAACTCCTGAGCTCAAGCGATCCGCCCGCCTCGGCCTCCCAGAGTGCTAGGATTACAGGCGTGAGCCACCACGCCCGGCCTAGAACTTAACTTTTCTTGACCTTTAAAAGTTTGGGTTCTTTTCAGTAGTTTTATTGTGTTTTACTCCATCTTGATAATTTCTTTATTCTTGGTGGGCCACCTTTCAGAGGGATTGGTTTCTGCGTCTGTTGCTTTATTAAAACAAAGGAGAATGCCAGGTATTAAAAAATCATGGTATGTGCCTCTTCTTTTCATTCTTTCCCCCAACCTTCTCTCCTAATCAGAGGGGAAAATCTAAACCAACTTGTACAAGTAAGCCATGCGTTCCAAAAGCGTGCCACTCACTGTTCTAAAGAGGAAACAAGAGGCCACCAAAGAATAAATCTTTACTGTTTAATAATCTCTCTAAAACACTTACAAAGGCCAATAAAATAACTTCCATGTAGCAGTGCTGCTTAGTAACTATTCAGAACTAGTTTGTAGCTCTGTACATGTAAGTTTATAGAGGTTTCTCTGTAAAAAATAAAAAATGTCTCTTTCAGACAGACTGAAATATTAGTACTTAATGTTTGGGGATGCTATACTTACAAGGTAAATTAGCTTCAAGTTCTGCAACCTCTGTAGAAACAAAGAAATTATTGTTAATATTAGTCAATTACTTCACAAAATCACCAGTTCTAAATTGGCAATTTCCTCTAGAACACGGAATAAAAAAAAATAAAATTGGACAAACTGAAATCTGGTCTACAGGTTAGACTTTTAGCCATTTAGCAGCTTTTAGATAAACAAAGTGACCTGCAGAATGCCAACAAATGTAAAGGTCCTTGAAAATTAATTTTAATATGAATGAAATCACTTTAAATTAGCAGAAATTATTTATAGGTAAACAATCATTATAGTGTTTTTGAAAATGGTTTCCCCAAGTAGAACAACTCCCCTCAAAATCTGACTTATATGTATCTGTGCCTATGTCTTTCCCAGACCTTCGAGTTGCCTCCTTGTAACTACATTTCTTGGCCCCAGTCCTCTCCCCTCTGGGGCCTTAGACCACCCAGTTCCTCTTCTCTCAGTCACTCATTTGGCCACTGCTGCCAGGCCCAGCACCCTTCTGCAGGACAAAGCTGCAAACCCTGCCACAAGCCTGCTATTATAGATTATAGAGCTGAGGTCTTTTCCTCTTAAGATCTGGCACATGGCAAAATGCCCACTCCCACCACTTTTATTCAACGTAGTACTGAAGGTCTTAGCCAGAGTAATCAGATAAGAAAAAGAAATAAAAGGCATCCAAATCAGAAAGGAAGAAGTAAAATTACCCCAGTTTTCAGGTGACATGATCCTATATACAGAAAGCCCTAAAGACTTCACAAAAAAACTATTAGAATAAATGAATTCAGTGAAGTTGCAGGATACAAAAATCAACACAAAAAATCATATGTGTTTCTATGCACTAACAACAAACTATCCAAAAAAGAAATCAAGAAAACAATCCCATTTACAGTAGCATCAAAAAGAATAAAATACTTAGGAATAAACTTATCCAAGGAGATAAATGATCTGTACACTGGAAGCTGTAAAAAACTGATGAAAGGAATGGAAGATGACACAAATAAATGGAAAGATGTCCCATCTTCATGGACTGGAAGAATTATTATAATATTGTTATAATGTCCATACTACCCGATGCAATCTTCATAGTCAATGTAATCCCTACTAAAATTTCAATAGTATTTTTCATAGAAATAGAAAAAAAAAAAAAAACTCTAACATCTGTCTGGAACCACAAAAGACCCCATATCACCAAAGCAACTTGAGAAAGAAGAACAAAGTAGGGGAGGCATCACACTTTCTGATTTCAAAATATATTACAAAGCTACAGTAATCAAACAGCATGGTACTGGCATGAAAACAGACATATAGCCCAACAGAACAGAAAGGACAGAAATAAATCAAAGCACAGTCAACTAATTTGGGCCCCCAAAAAATACCATGGGGAAAGGATAGTTTTTTCAATAAATGGTGCTAGGAAAACTGGATACCCACGTGCAAAGGAATGAAATTAGCTTCTTATCTTACACCATACAAGAAATAAACAAGTGGGATTATATCAAACTAAAAAACTTCTGCACAGCAAAGGATCAATTGGCAAAATGAATAGGTAGTCTATGGATTGGGAAAAAATATTTGCAAATCATATATCTGATAAGGGATTAATATCTAAAATATATAAGGAACTCACACTCAACAGCAAAAAAATCATAAATAATCCAATTAAAAATGGGCAAAGCACCTGACTAGACATTTCTCAAAAAAAGAAATAAAAATGGCCAACAGCTATATGAAAAGGTTCTCAACATCACTAACCATCAGGGCAATACAAATCAAAATCACAACAACATATTACCTCACACCTGCTAGGATGGCCACTATGAAAAAGAGGAGAGCTAACAAGTGTTGGTGAGGATGTGAAGAAAGGGGAACTCTTATACACAGACAGTGGGAATGTAAACTGGTACAGCCATTATGGAAAACAGTATTAAGGTTCCTCAAAAAAGTAAAATTAGAACTACTTTATGAGTCAACAATCACACTTCTGGGCAGATACCCAAAGGAAATGAAATCAGTATGTGGAACAGATATCTCAACTCCCATATTCATTACAACACTATTCACAATAGGCAAAATATGGAAACAACCTAAGTGTCCATCAACAGTTGAGAATAAAGAAATTATAGTATATACAGTATATATAAGGGAACATTATTTAGCCTTAAAATAAGAGGAAGGGGTGATGGAGGCCAGATGCTCACAAAGCTGGAGGAGTGGGAAGGCTGGCTGAGGGCTCCACTCCAAGGCTCGGCATTCGGGAGCCCCACAGGGCTATCAGTCCTTTATATGAAGCAACTGGGCATCTGGGTAGAGACAGGCAGCCCATTAAATTCACTAGCTCTGGGGCCCGAGTATGTGAGACGGGCACCCAGAAAGTGGAGTGGGACAGAGGAGGAGTCAGGGAAAGGGAGGGGCCCACAGCTGCTTCCTTGTGGGTCCAGGGCAACACAGGCCATGTTCTAGCAGGGCGAGTGTTCTCACACTGAGACAAAGGGCAAATCTCTTCAGCAGAGCTGGGTGTGGGGAGAAGAGGAAGAATAATTCATCATCCTCTTGCTGTGACTGGAAACAAAACAAGTTCTGTGACTAAAGGCAAGCCTGGGAGTCTATCTTCTTGGTGGTTTTGTGTGGTGGCGTGTACATTAAAAAATATTCACTTAGGCTGGGTGTGGTGGTGCATGCCTGTACAGCTACTCAGGAGGCTGAGGCAGGAGGATCACTTGAGCCCAGGAGTTTGAGGTTGCTGTGAGCTGTGATGAGGCCGCTGCACTCCAGCCTGGGTGACAGAGTGAGACCCTGTCTAAAAAAAAAAAAAAAAAAAAAAAAAAGAATTTAAATTCCAAGATGAGGTTTATGCTTGCATTTGTGTCTTCAGTGTAGCTCATTCAGGGAAGGAGGACGAAGGTAAGGAAAGCTGGGGACCAGCCTACTGATGACACCCACCACAGTCAGGGCCCCTGCAGGTGAGGAATACAATCCCAAGGCACAGGGTTTCAATAAAGAGGCTCGGTATTTATTCAGCCCAGTGCAGAATATAAAACAAGCCAGGCATTCTCACGCAGTGCTCCAGTTAAGGAGTTGTCACAAATGACAAGTAGTTTTTCTGCACTTCAAATGATGGCAAATAATAATTCACTAACATCCATAGTTATCACCTTAGAGGAGACATACAAGGAATATGACCAAAAAAACAAGCCAATTGCTTTGCAAGCTTGGAGGCCTCTTGGCTGCAGCCCTGCCCTGCATACCCTCACTCACCACCTGAAGGACACTACCTCACCTGTAAGGTAGCAAGAAATTACAGCTATTTTTAAACTGCTAATGTCTCACCTTTTCCAAGATGCTAACACTTCTACCACTCAGTGGCCCAGCATTTCTGGGAGAAACCTGGCACCTTGCACAATTCCGTGGCTGCACAACTTCCTTCCGAGAAATTAAGACTCTTTTCCTTTCCAACTAAAGATCAAACCACAGGGCCCACTTGAAGTATGACTGCACTGAAATATCAGATTGCAAAACCCAACCGATCGCCACAACGGCCCCCACATGGCACAGACTTACCTCTGCCTACCCTGGGTCGCGCATAACACAGGGCTGGTTCTTCACTGCCTGTCCCCTGACCCTGCACATTCTTCTTAGTGGGGTCTGCACAGCCTGCCCCAACCCTCCGAGGTCAGCACCTTGCACTCAGCAGGGCACACATGGGGTGCTTGGGAAATGGGGGGCACATAAGCACCTTGCCTGCGGGGCTGCAGTGTCCCTGCCACGAGTATCCTCTGAGACGCCAGCAGCCTTGGTGAAGAGCACAGCATATGAATGTGGGGAGTTGGCACAAATTCAATCCACAGCACCTTTGGAATGCCTCAGTTGCCTGCGCCGTGAGGAGAAAGGCTGCTGGCGAGCCCCAGAGAGCCTGAGGGGCAGCCCTTGCCCATGTGCCGAGGCCTCCCCCTCCCCCGACCACTTCCACTGTCATGGCCCAGGAGACGGAAGGCCACCACAGCCAGACTCCACAAGAGTCAAGAAGTGACCCAAAGGGCAAGCTAAGCAGAGAAGCACTCTGGTGCAGACTAAGCAACCATCAACCATCAGAACAGTCTCTCCACACTCTGTGTTTACAGCCTCCTCTCTCAGGTCCAGCCCACCCTTCTCTTTACCCAACCTCCACCCCAAGCCCACACTACTCACCACTCAGCCAGGCCAGCCCGAGGCAGATGGAGGGAGCAAGTCTCGAGTGGGGTTTACAATGAGCTCTACTGCCATTAACTGCAAGTGCTTTGGGCCCCCGAAACTTGACAATCACCAGTACCCCGGTAGGACAGAAACAGTGACCTCAGGAGTTGGTTCTGCTCCTCTCCTTGATGGGTCTCATAAGGTCAAAGAACCTTAGTTGGGCCCTGTCAACCCAGCAAAGACATCTGACCTTGGAGCCAGAAGGGAGTCCAGCTTGGTGTGCCTCAGTGGGCTCCCCTGGGCTCTGCCAGGCCCTGGAGCCATTTGAGAGCCCCCAGGTGAACCCCTGAGCAGGGCAGGAGGTGTGGAAGAGACTCAGAGCCTCCTTGAGCTCTCTCTTTTGTGGACTTGCACTTCGGTCCTGCTCCTTCAGTTTCTGCTTGCTGCGTTGGCTCCCCCAGAGCCTGTCCTATCCCAGGCTGTGGGTCAGGCCGTCTTGCAGCAATACAGCTGCAACCTGGGCAAGTTGCTAACCTCTCCAAGTCTCAGTTCTTCTTGGCAAGGCATTCACCTGGCAAGGCTTTGCAAAAGTCAAACAAAAGTCACCCCATAAAGTGCCTACTATGGTTTGAATGGGTCCAAGATTCATGCGGAAGCTTAATCCCCATTGTGGTGGTATCAAGAAGCAGGGCCTTTAGGGAAGTGAGTAAGTCATGAGGGCTTTGCCCTCATAAATGGTGCCTTATAAAAGGGCTAGAGGGAACTAGTTTAGGCTCTTTTTGCCCTTCCCTCTCTTCTGCCCTATGAGGACACAGCATTTGTCCCCTCCAGAGGATACAGCAACATGGCGCCATCCTGGAAGTGCAGAGCAGCCCTCACCAGACACCAATTCTGCAGGCATCCTGATCTTGGGCTTCCCAGCCTCCAGAACCATGAGAAATAAATTTCTATTGTTTATAAATTACCCAGTCTGTGGTATAAGTGCTCAGTGTTAACCACGATGATGACTAGGCAAAGAAGATGGGACAGTCTAGTTGTCAGCTTCTACCTGCTCTTCCTCAGCTGACATCTGGCCCTTTCTCACTGCAACTCCCCAGGCACTAAAACACTCTCCACTCCGAGTACTGCAACAAGCACCCCAAATCCCTTTCCCTGGCTTGCTTAGTTCCTGGCTTCCGCTGCAGGTAGAACCTTAAAGCTGGAATCTGAGACAGACTCAAGTCCTATCAGGCGTACCCAAGTGAGGTGCTCAGGCCCTTGCCCTACCCCTGACTCTGCCAGAGTAAACCCTGCAGCACTGTAGCAGACTCTGAATTAATTCTAGTGTTCTCCCAGACTTCACAGGTGAGACCAAGATGTAAAAAATGATGCTTCCTCCACTTTTAACCAATCACCCATTAGGCTGGATAACCCAAAGCTAAGTCAAAATTCAGGGGCAGAGGGAGAACAAGAAGAGAGTACTCCGTTAAGTCTACCGAAACCCAGTGCCTTCCTGTTCCCATTTGTCCCCAGTTTATCAGTGACCTGTGTCTGGGAAGGCCCAGTGCATTTAGCCACAGCAGCGCTCCTGACATTAGATTCCTTTAGGACATGCAAATGCCAGGCATCCCCACGTTGTCCACCTAATACGACACAGAAAGCAGGCAGTTCTCACACACTGCTCAACCCTTCTTTGCTTTCTAGCTGCTGCACACACAAGAAATGTAAACACTTATTATAAAGTAAAGTAAAAAGTACTGCAAATTACAAGCTCCTTAAAGGAAGCAACTGTTTTTTCATCTTTTAGAGGCCTCATGACCCTAGGAAACTGCCTGTGCATCTAAAAATTATAAAAGTTTCCTCAATAAACAAATGCAAAATTTATACTCAAACAAACAAATGAATGCATATTTGCATATACACATACTCTCAGGCATTTTATAACCCTTCTCCAAACATACAGTCTTCTCTCACCAACATGGATACAGAAGTGAATACAGCTAGCTCTAGGACACTACTTATATTATTAATTCTATGAAGAGAACTAATTTTGCACAAGAATCGCCATAAGCTTTGACCTGAATAAAACAGGAAAAAATCCTAAGAGATTATGGAATTCAACTCCCTCCCCTTTACAGACAGAAACTGGTGCTGAGAGTCAAGGAGAGAGGAAGATGATGGCAGCTCCGAACCCAGTCTTAGGCTTGCGGCTCTCAGCACTGTATTTTTTCTGCCCGCATTCTGGAAGACCCTACAAAGAATATTCCCAGTGCATGAGACACACCACAGGTTCCAATACCACCTCTTTGCCATTAATCATCTGCATGGTACCAAGTCCTTCCACTGTAAGCCATCAGCAACCATGTTTTTTAATCTTTTCAAACAGGTATTGCTATTCAGCAACAAGCTGCTTTAAATCCCAAAAGAGCCTGCAGTCAAACTTCCTTTTGTTTTAGGATATCAAAACAGCTCACATGGACGATCATTACCTTTAACAAGCAACTTGTCTCTCACAGAAACCCTCCGAGTGGAGTCGGGCGCTGTGGCTGACGTCCGGGACCCTTTGAGACCGTCATCGCGCTTCAGTTTGCTTGCTAGCGTTAGCATTACTGCCACCTTTACCCTGAAAGACAGCAAGGCAGGCAGGGTAAGGACTGTGTCTCTACACAATGACTAGACATTGAAAAAAATGCACAGGTGGTTTTTAGTTTTAATTTTTTTTTCTGTAATTTAGTTATGAAAAAATTCTGCACATATTAATAAGACTGGATTCCTTCATAATCAATTTGGCTAAGCTCTATGCCATCCTAAGTCCAACTTTTTAAAGTATGAATTAAAATTTTTACAAAAGGAGAGTTGCATTTAATAGTCACTGGGTACACACTAGGTACCAGGCCCTGGGATGTGCTTGTGACAAAGCTCCCGGGAACACACGGTCTGGGGGCTCCACAGCTTTTC
>CM052439.1:2000993-2030601 GCA_028533085.1 Varecia variegata
AAAAAAAAAAAAAAAACAACAAAGGTACGGACAGAGCCTCAAAAGGCATGCTCTCATTATTCATGTTGTGTTGCATTTATGTTGTGTTTTATTTATTTATTGATGCAATATCAGCATCAAGACTAAGTTATAATTCATGCCCTAGAGTTCCTTCATCGGCTGCTTCCCACCCACCTGTGTTTCAGGCTGCCCCACTGAAAGCTCACTGGGAAGGACAATAAAGACTGAACATAGGAGATGCCCCTGACTGCATAGGAGAAGGGCTGAAGAAATGCCACCAATTTTTTTTAAGACTTTATTATTCTTTTAGAGCAGTTTTAAGTTCACAGCAAAATTAAGTGACAGGGACAGAGATTTCTCAGATACCCCCACCCCTACACATGCACAGCCTCCCCCATTATCAACATCCCCCACCAGAGGGTATATTTGTTTCAACTGATGAACCTACATTAATACATTATTATCACCAAAGTCCATAGGATGCTACCAATTTTAATAGGTGTAACTATCCTCTAGAATCTGCCTTCTATTTCTAACGTAAACTGACATTCCTCCTAACTATTGTTTACTTTACCATGGTTCCAGAGAGGGACTCTGGAACTTCTTTTGATTGAGGAAAAAAATTGGTCGCCACTCCAATAGTTCCAAAATTTCCTTTGTTGCTTTCATATCATTTTCTTTCAATATCACCCTGATCATTTTCAATAGAAAATGATTTTAAAATTCCATATGAAAAGCTTGAACTAAGCACAGAAATTTTAGTTTTAGGCTAAGATCCTTAAAGCCAAAATATAAGAATACTATTCTCCTCATTGGTATTTTAACCCATGTTAACCCAGGTCTCTTACACAGTTCCTCACACCATCCTCTGCGTATCCCCTATAGGCTGTCAGATTTTATTTTCTATTTTCGTGTCACGACAACAACACATTGAGTATGATCTTCTGAAATGTACATGGTCTTTTCCATGTTGAGGACATGGACACACACAGGACACACACAATCCCTAAGCCCCTAAAGCAGCACTGGGCCGAAGGCTTCAAAAGACAGTTCTGCACATGAGTAGCCTTAAGCTCAGAACTGCAAACCTGGGAAGGACTTCTGTCCCTACTCCCACTCCACTTTACCAAGTGGACCCTGGGACAACACGGGTCCAGAGGCGAGTTGTCCAAAGTCACTCAAGCTGCTGGAAGCAGTCACCACAGAAAGACTAGTTTTCCTCTTGTGGATGGCGGAATGTTTTTAGTTTGAGTGTGGTCATGATTTCAGGGGTATGTATGTATGCCAAGACTGATCAATTACATATTTTAAACATGTACAGTTTAGTGTGCCTCAATTATACCTCAATAAAGTTGACAAAAATGTGAAAACAAACCAATACTAGTTTCTTCATCCCCACCCTGCCACGCCTTCTCCTCAGATGGACCTACACAGGCGCACAGATGGTAAGAGTGAACACACACATCGTCACGGCTTCACCCAGGGCAATTCAGTTCATAAAGTCCCTTCACAAGAAACAGTGAAAACACCTGTGGGGACTTCAGCGCACAAACTACCAGAGACAGCAGCACCACCTGGAGCTGGGCTCTCCTGCCTCAGCCCCCACCTGGAATGATCCTGTCAGGAATCCCTCAAGTGGATGTGGACCACAGAGCAGTGTTTGCCTCCCCGGCCCAAGTCCACTGCCACCAGCCCAGACTTGAGCACATCAGTCAGGATCACTAGACGATGGGCCAAGATACATCCATTTATCTGGGGGTCTGCTGGAAGCACCGGACACTCTATACAAGGACCACCAGGTTTTATCCTATGGCTAACCTTGGCAATGCAAACAGGGCAAAAAGTTAAAAATACAATAAAAGCACAATGTGTGTTGAAGAGTTCAGTACCCTAGGAAAGTCCTCAGGAAAGTCAGAATGAAGAGTCCCATAGAAAATCAAGCACCAGGTCCACACCCAGCTCCCTGAGGACCTGCCCTGAAGGAACCACTCAGAGGAGCCCGGCAAGAGTGATCGCTCACATAAAGAAAGGTTCACCACCAAGACACTCTCCTGCGCCACTGCAGCCTGCGGGCTGTGCTTAATGCTTTTACACCTCCACCACCCTACACCGAGTCTTCTCCGTGGGCAGAGGATGCTCCACACCCAATTCCACTGGAAGAGTCAATTTCCTGGCTTGCTATCTTCAACATGTTTGTGGCCCTTAATAAAACACATTGGGCACTGACTGTGCAAGATGTAAGATAATATAACACTGGTGTTTTGTTTTCCATAGAAGATAATACAAAATGTACTTTCCTAATATTCTAGGAAATCTACATATGTAGCAACCATATATTTCTCTATCATCTGTATCATAATCACATACCACTTTAGGGATAAACCAAAGGTCTAATTTGAGAATGTTTCCATAGCTGTGAAATAAATCTATACAAAAGGATTCAAACTAATTATTCAAACTGTCAAGAAGTTAGCTGAATATGTGCAGTTGCTTCAGAATTCTCTTTTCCTTCTTCAATATGCCTCATCTCTTGAGGATCTGGTTTAAAACTAAACTTCCTCTTTACTGCCAATTACATTCTGACTAAGGCAGCATTTTGGTAACAGATTAGCTCTTCTGAATAGCATGCTCAGTCTCTAAATTCCACAAGTTGTAATTGGCTCAGTTAAGTTCCTCCTCTGGGTGGGACCTGCTTTCAAACCGTCCAAAGAAGAGATTCTTGTGTGCCAATTACTAGTGTCAGCATCAAGTGATATGTATTCATCATCACTCCTGTGTAGAGTGGCAAAACCAGGCCATGTCACCCGTGCAGGGACATCAGGACCCAGTCAGCTCAAGTGAGGGGAACTCCTTATTTACAACTCCTCCTGCATAAAGAAGTCCCAATCCAAACACAGAAGATGGAACTGAGGTCACTAGGGGACACTCAACTTCCCTAGCCAAAGAGGCCCAGATCAGGACACACAAAAGTCCACACCTCATTCTTCTACAGAATGCCAGTGCCCAGGAACCTCCCAGCTGGCACAGGAGTCTCCCTGATTGGCTGACCATCTTTGGAACCCAGCCCCTTTTATTTTCAGCAGTAAACCTGCCCCCTCCTGCACTGCCTACTACCTGCATGGCAGGTGTGTCCAGGTGGGGGTCCTCAAGCCCCACATCACTAAACCTGTGGTGATTTCTGCCTTCGAATATTTCTCCCACCTCTATCCTTCCCCTGCCTTCCTCCATCTCCCCAGCCAGGAATCCTCTGCACCAGGCAGGCCAGTCCCTCCCACCCCCATTGTTCCTCAACAACACCCTGCTCATTTCCAGAAGCTTCTGTTCAATCTGATACCCACGTCTGGAATGCTCCCTTCCCTACACCACCTAGTTCTATTCCTTTCTTAAAAAGAGATTCCTACCTAGATTCATTGGAATCTCCTCCAAAAAGCCTTCTCTGGCTACTCCAACCCATCCTGAGCCCACTTCCCCGAGCGAGGAAACACACAGAGGGGCGGGGCGGGCCCAATCCCCTCCTGTGACAGATGAGGAAACTGAGCCCAGGGAGGGGAATATTACACACCTGCAGAACCAGGTCTGCAATCAAGACTTTGCTGTACTAATCTGTCCAAGATGCCCTGCCCTTCTTGTCTCCTTTGCCGCGGTAAAATTTTCCAAACTAGCCGGGCCGCCCCCAATTGCAGGTAAGCGTCCATACATACTCTTTCCGCTGCAGGTACGTAGACGAGGCGGGAGTGGTCACTCTTCCTCCCCTTCCCCGCTCCTTACGGCCTAGCGCTACTCCTAAAGCAATCTGGAGTCCGAGTCTCGCTTCTCCGGCCACGTTGGGGCCGGTGACCTTGGCCAGGAGCTCGACGCCCTGCTTCCTCGGTACAATGCAGGCAGCAGGTCCTGCGACGTGGGGCGTGACGCGGTCAGGTCTGTGCCACGCTCGGCACAGGGCCTGGCACACGCCAGGTGCTCGGTGCGGGCTGTCCCGCGTCGCCACCATCCCTCACTGTCCGGCGAGGCCAGCGCCCGGGCCGCCCACGCCGCCCCGGCCCCCGGCCCCTTGCCATTCACGCTGCCGGGCCCCGCGTCCGGTGCCGCGCCTGCCCGGTGCCGGGTGTGAGGAGCCTGGCGGGCCTGAGGCGGCCCCGGTGCCGCTCGCGCCCTCCGGCCCGACCCGCAGGCCCGCCCATGCATCCGCGCGACGGGAGCCCGCGGCGGCCCCTCGCCCGCCGCAGAGCCGCGCAATCGCTCCTCACCTGGGCACCCGGAGACAGGCGAGGCGGGCCCGGCGCCCAACACCATGCCCGGCCGGGCGGCGGCGGCGGCGAGACGCGGCCCCTCACAGCCGCACCGGCTCCCGGCGGCGGGACCGGAAGTGGCAGGGCGGGGACTCGGCTGCTCTCTCCCGCTGCGGCCGCGACTGCAGCGGGCGCTTTAAAAAAAAGATTCAAAGCCACGAAGAACTTTATTTGGAGCCTGACACGCGAACAGCGGCGTGAGCCGGCCCGGGGCTGGGCTGGGCAGGGCAATGAACGGCTAGAACCTCGCTCATTGGTGGAGGGCGCATGGGGAGGCGGGCACGGATTTCGCGGCCCCCGCTGATTGGAGAGTGGTGGCCTGGGGCGGGGCCTCCGAGTTCGCTCGGGAGCAGGAGCGCCCGAAGGCCTAGCGTTCCTGCCTCGGTGCCCTTAGTGGTCTGAGCAGCGTGGGGGCCAGAGGGGCCCTGCGTCGCCTGTCCTGGAGGAGCCGCCAGGCCGCCACCGACGGCCTCCGCGGTGGGGCTCCCGCCATGTGTCCAGCACCGGGCCTGCAGCGCGCAGGGATGAGGGGCCGGGGCCGGCAGGCGTGCGACCCGCAGGCCCCGGTGAGCTTCGCGCGGGCCCGCGGGGGGCAGGCGGACCCTCTCCTGTTCTCATCATTGTCATGCCTTCTTTTACCTCTTGCATATGTTTAACACGCTTCCTTTGAAAATCCGTCTCAGTGTTCTATTCCCAGCTTGCGAAGCACAAATTCCTGTCGTGCTCAATGTCGCTGAGCGATTGGCAGTGGGCCCGGTGGGGGTCAGGCGAGGCTCCGGGAGGGGTGGGCCAGCAGGAAGACGGGGTTCACCGCGGAGATGGGAAGAAAGAACCAAGGAGTCAGACTTTTCATTTCCCAAACCCCATTGACAGGTTTTAAACAGCGGAGTGACAATATTAGATTTCTTGCTAATAAACTTTAATAAAGAGTGAGTTGGTGGCAGGGGAGCCAGGCGGAAGAGAGGTGAGTCAGGAAAACCGGTTAAGAACACAACTCATGTTATTCCTTCTGTTTGGGAACATGTCTTAGACACCACTTTCTCAGAGGCCTTAAAGTCCGGGGGAGGGGGGCAGGGGGGGCGGTATAGGTGCCCTCTGCCCTCATTGGAGCCCTGCACTGCCCCCCTCCTGGTGCTCAACATTTATTGTCATTGCCTGTTTCCCTGACTAAGCTCAGCTCCTCAGCCCTCCTCACCTTCCTCCATCCTCCTACCAACCCCTTCCCATCTGGGGCATGAAGGTGATCGACACACATCTGGATAAATATTACTTGAGCTTGTTGCATGAGTCCTGGCAAGAGAAGATAAGGGCTGGAAGCAAGGCAGTCGTTGAAGGTACAACTGAAGTGGCTTGAGCACTTGTCTCACTAAGGGTCACTGTCTGCAGAATGGGCTGTACCACATATTGGCCCACATGGGCCCAAATTTCACCATTGCAGATAAATGAAGTCATTTCTATCTCCATTTTGTGAGACTGCCTTGTGCCTTCACCTTAGACTTACTTAGGGCTCACTGGGTTATTGACTCATTTCATCCTCACAATAACCCTATGAAACAGGTATTTTATTATCCCCATTTTATAGATGAGGAAACTGAGGCACAGGAGTTAAGTAGTCTGCCCAACATAACAGAGCTGGCATTTGAACCCAGGCAGTCTGACCCTGGGATTTGTCCTCAACCAGCACACTGTGGCCCTGAGGCAGCTGGTGATGCCAGCAGCAAGGGAAGACTTCGTCTTCATCCACGGCTCCTTCGGGAAGCAAACCTGCACTACCTTAAGCACAAAAGATTCAGAATACGGATGTGTTTACAGAACCTAGGGAGGTCAGCTCTCAGAACCTTGGGACAGTGCCGGGAGTTTATTGCCTGCAGGCCTCTCACCGGAGTCCTGGCCTCTGTGGGCTGGCCTTGTGCTCCCAGATGCCTCCATGGAGCCAGGGCCTGGCCTCAGACACATCTTTGCAATCCAGGGAAGAGGGGGCTAGCTGCCCTTCACTCCCATTTTATTTTTTCTGGGAGGGACTGGCTGGGCTTGGGTCACACACCCAACGTGTGTGGGGGTGGGGGTGGAGACTGAGCTGTGAGCCTCACATAGGAGTGTTGTTGCCAGAGGAAAGGCAGGTGGCAACAGTCTACCAAGTGTCCTCCCCATTCCCTCCATCCCTCCCCCTTGAAGTTCAACCACAGAGACTTACTTCCAGGTGGGCTGCGGAAGGGGTGATACTCCCTGTTTTCAGCCAGGCCTGCCCAGCTCTGGCCTGGAGCAGCCTGCCAGCCGATTAAGAACAGCAGATGCGAGGGCCTGGGTACCTGCTGGGTTAGGGAAGGATCTCCTAGGCAGGAAAGGTGACCTCTCCCAGCATCTTAAGCTGCCATAGAATACTACAGACTAGGTGGCTTAAACAACAGACACTTACTTTCTCACAATCTGGAGGCTGGAAGTTCAGGATCAAGGGCCAGCAAGGTAGGTTTCATTCTGAAGCCACCACTGTCCTCGCAGGCAGCCACCATCTGGCTGTGTGCTCACAGGGCCTCTGTGCTCTGGGGGAGAGAGCGCGCTCTGGTGTCCCTTCTTATAAGGACACTCATCCTACCGGATCAGAGCCCCACCCTTACGGCCTCATTTAACCTTAATGACTTAGAGGCCCCATCTCCAAATACAGCCACACTGGGGGTTAGGGCTTCAACATATGAATTATTGTGTCCATAACATCCAGTATCGCTCTGGAGGGGCACACCTCACCTTCCTTAGGTATCCATTCCGCTCTTCCCTCCTGCCCTCACTGGGTGGGGGGCTCCCCAACATTCATTCCCCACCATGGTAGGCATTCCTGGCTCTGGCTTTCAGGGAAGGATTGGCCCCCAGAGGTGGGAGAATCTGCAGTCTGGGTGAGCCGGCATCAGAACCAGGCCTACTGGGTGCAGTGCCTGAGTGGTGTTTTCAATCTTATTAAAGGGGCACCCCTTCTTCCAGACACACTGTGTCTTCCCCCCAGCAAAACCTTAGTGGTGCTCCAAATGTAACCCACCCCTTGTTGCATGGATTGGGAAACACAGCCCAGGAGACACTAGATGTGGAGTAGATATGAGAAGACAGGTGCAACTTAGCCTTTGGCAGGCACCCACTCCACTTGTCCTGTGTTGTTCTGGATTATTCCAGCTTGTGCACCTGCTCTGCAGCCAGGTCTCGTGCTCGCAGAAAGTAGGGCCCAGGACACTCAAGTGCAGGCCTGGACACACACAGACCCTGTGTCCCTGTGGAGTCCTCTAAAACCTGTTTTAATCCAAGTCAAGTACTATACAATGAGAATCTATCAAGGGCTGAGTGCCGTAAGGGGACAGCATGTATAGGGCAGACCCTGCCCTGTGAGAGCACAAGCTGGCGGGAGAAAGTAGCACTTTGTAAATCACTGTAGAATGGGGGCAGGAGTACAACTGTGACCCCTGAAGTTTGCTACAGGTAGGGGTTGTGAACAAAGCCTCCACTACCCAACTTGAGTTGAGGGACTTGGGGACAGGAGGCAACGAGAATAGCTCTGCTGACCATAAGCCTCTCCTCAGAATCCAACTGGGGAGGTGAAACACAAATGTCAAAAATCCAAGTTCCCACTGTTTTTTCTGTTACTAAAAGTGGAGACAGGTAAATGGTGCTCTTGTTAGGAAAGGCTTTAATGGGCCTTGGTGGGTAAAAGGGGGTGCTCCAGGGCCTAAGCTGGAGAGAGGACAAAGATGAGACCAAAAAGTGACTGGAAGTGGTTGTGGGTGCTAGGAGCCTCTCAGTGGCAGAAGCTGAGGTGACACCTGAGACCCAGCTCTGGGATCCCCCACTACATGAGGACGGGATAGACGTCTGCAGTTGGGCCAGACAGAGGCTTGAATTAACACCATCATCATTATTATTATTTGGTAAGGGACTATCCAGGCAGCACATGATTAAAAGTCCTAAGTAGCATGGCTTTAATTACATATCTGGTGTGATTAAGTTTTGACTGCTCCTCTAACTGGCCTCCAGGGAATACTTCCTTGTTTCCTTTTATTTCTTTAAAAAAAATAATAAAATGGACTGTGATGGTTTTGTTGGAGAGGGACTGGATTGGAGTGGTGTTTTAAATCTTCTTACAGGATTGAGATTGTCATCGTTCACCCTAAAGGAACACTGGGCACATTTTAACAAGGCTGTTGTTAAAATGGTACAGTTGGCTTGTAAACTCGCCCCCTGGTCCCTGCTGTCCCTTCCTTCTGCACTTTCTGTGGTTCTGCCCCATTCCGGCCGCCCACCAGGCCACCCCAGAGCCGGCAAGCCCTACAGGGACATCTTACAAGAGAGGAGCCGCCTTCCTCTAGAGCTGTTTTGCTTTTACTTTCTTGCAGAAATGGATGAAAATTGTCTACCTTTGTCACATTCCTTCCCATTTTGCATCCCGTGTTCTTTCGTGTTAGTCACTAACCAAGGCCACTTCATGTTTCCAGGCGTTTCTGTGCAGCTGAAGATGAGCACTACCTTTTACGGTTTAGCTCCGGGGGAGGACTTGAGCATGGCTGTGTGTGGTGTGGCATAGGTCACACCATATGCAGTGGGCTGAATAATGGGCCCCTAAACACATCCTCCTCCTAACTCTGGAACCTGTGAGTATGTTACTTTACTTGGTAAAAAGGGACTTTGCAGATGTGAGTAAATTAAGGGTCTTGAGATTACCCTGGATTAGCCAGAGGGCTCCAGTACAATCACAAGGGTCCTTCCACGAGGGCGGCCAGAGATCAGTAGCAGGAGATGTGAGGATGGAAGAGAGGTCGGGGTGATTTGAGGAAGGGGCCCAAGCCACGGGATGCAAGTGGCCTCTAGAAGCTGAAAAACACAAGGCAATAGATGTTCCCCTGACGTTTCCAAAAGGATCGCAGCCCTGCTGTCATTAGGGGCTGAATCGTGCCCCCCCCAAATTCATACGTTGAAGTTCTAACTCCAGTACCCCAGAATGCGACTTTACCTAGAGACAGGACATTTTCAAAAGGTAACTAAGTTAGAATGAGATCATTAGAGGGGGCCCTAACCCAATATGGACCGGTGTTCCCATAAGAAGAGATTAGGACCCAGAGACACACACACAGGGAAAAACCAGGTGAGGACTCGGGAGAAGACAGCCGTCTACAAGCCAAGGAGAGAGGCCTCAGGAGAAACCTACCCTGCAGACACACGGTGATCTTGGACTTCCAACCTCCAGAACTGAGAGAATTAATGTCTGTTGTTTAAGCCCCCCGTCTGTGGCACTTTGTCATGGCAGCCGAGCGGACCCACAGCCCTGCCAGCACGTTGATTTCAGGTTGCTGACATCTGGAGCTCTAAGAACCTGTGCTGTTTTAAGCAGCTGTTGTGGCCGCCGTAGCATTCCTGGCGAAGGCGGCTAATGGCTGCCGGCAGACTGGGATCTTGGCTCGGGGAGGCCTGGCTGGGGGGAGAAGCTGTGTCCCCAGCCCAGGGCACATAATGGCACATTACACAGGGACTCAGGTTGCTGAAACCACTCTTGCAGGGAAGTACTGCTGCTGTGTGTTATATTTTGTATGGTTCCTATAGTTTTCATCATTCTAGGTATCAGACATTGTCCACTTCAGTGGGTGCTATGGGCAAAATGCCACAAAATACTTTTCCCTTAAAAAAGAACATGGCCAAAATGCGTATCTGTTGGAGTATTATGCAAACACTCCAGTGAATGAAGCAGGAACGTGATCAGGAGCAGCTGGCCTACATTCAGAGCATTGGCAACAGGCTGGGCGGTGTCCACACAGTCTACACCTCAGGCAGCAACTCTCAGGGCAGTGCCCCTCCAGGGGGAGCCCCTCCTCTGCAGCCACAGCTCTTGTTGGGGACTGGGACGAATAACCAACACTCCGTGACTCCTTAAGTCCAGAGGACTCAGGTGCTGGGAACCCTGCAGGTCCTGTCTGTGAACAGGAGGAGGAGCCCCCATTCAGAGTGGGCCTGGGCTTCCGCTGGCTGTGTTGGCAGCATGTGACCCAGCACAACTCCTTAGGAGGGCAATAAAAATCCTAAAAACCTTCTGATCTTTTGACCCAGTAATTCCATTCTCGGGGTTGTCCTGAGGAAGTAATCCAAAAGCAGAAAAAGCCCTGGCACAAAAATGTCCATTGTATTATGTGTAATAGTGAAAACCTGGGAGCAGCCTCGTGCTCCGTGCTGGGGAGGGTAACTCAATTACCATCGTATTACGTGTAATAGTGGAAACCTGGGAGCAAACTCGTGCTCCGTGCTAGGGGAGGGTGACTCAATTACCGCTGTATTACGTGTAATGGTGGAAACCTGGGAGCAGCCTCGTGCTCCGTGCTAGGGGCGGGTCACTCAATTACCACCGTATTACGTGTAATAGTGGAAACCCGGTAGCAGCCTCGTGCTCCGTGCTAGGGGAGGGTGACTCAATTACCATCGTATTACGTGTAATAGTGAAAACCCGGAGCAAACTCGTGCTCCGTGCTAGGGGCGGGTCCCTCAATTACCACCGTATTACGTGTAATAGTGAAAACCCGGAGCAAACTCGTGCTCCGTGCTAGGGGAGGGTGACTCAATTACCATCGTATTACGTGTAATAGTGAAAACCCGGGAGCAGCCTCGTGCTCGGTGCTAGGGGCGGGTCACTCAATTACCACCGTATTACGTGTAATAGTGGAAACCGGGAGCAACCTCATGCTCAGTGTTAGGGGCGGGTAACTCAATTACGGCTCGGTTACTTGCAGGGAACATCATGCGGTGACTAGCACGATCATTATGCAGATTATGTGGAACCAGGAACATGCTTATTAAATTAAACAAGTGAGACTCAAATTGCATAAATTCAATGAATGCAATTCTGAAAAAGACAAATATATGGGCAGAGACTAAAAGTAAATGAGCAAAAATGAATATAATTTTTGTGTCAGAGTGGTAGAATTTGGAGTGAATATTCCTCTTTTTTCCTTTCAAACTTTCATTTATTTCATTTATATTGTCTTCATATCAATACAAAGGTTCCTTTTAAAACGTGATTGATCCGAAACTCGGAGCACAAGTCTCAGGTCAAAGAAGTGATGTCACTGCTGCTGCTAGCTAGAGAAATAAGGACGGGCAGCACACGGCTTCCCTGGGCAGACTGTTTAAAACACACAGCGTCCAAATCGTGCTTGGAAGGCCTTTCTAAATTCCAAGAAGACAGATGAAGTCAATTTAAAATAAATGCCCAACCAGTGATTTGGGGGATAACATGTTAGTTTTAGGTCAAATCTGTGTGGCAGTAGAACTGCCTGTCTCTGGGCTAAACTTCAAGGAAATTTTGAACATGCATTTTCTACAAGAAAATACAGTCTACCTCATGGCAGTTTCCAGGCTCTCCCTCCCTACATGTGAGAGGCAGGGAGAATGACCTCCAGGAACACTGGGGCGGTTACAATGACAGAGAAGAGGGAGAGTCACCTGGGCGAGCAGCAGCAGCACAGAGGTTAAAGGCATCCCCTACCCTCGTCATTATTATATTAACTAATATTATTCTGGAAGTTCTGGCTCACCCAAGAAGGCATGCACCAGAAATAGAAGATGATTATTAGGAAGGATGAGGCAATGTGATCAGCCACCTAGAATATTCAAGAGGCAATGAAAACTGTAAACAGAATAAAGGGAATGAACAAAGTGGTTCAATTGAAAAAATCAGTAGGTATGTTTTATGTACCAACAACAACCAACCAGTTAGATATCAAGACACCCTTTCACAATAAGGGGAAAAGAAAAGATATGTAAAAGATGTAAATAACCTTAAGGGCAAATGGGCATAATTTGGCTAAAGAAAGTTACAAACCTTTATGTCTCTCCAAGTGTACACATTTGGATGAGGGCAGAGTTAAGAAAACACTGTCTGCTGCTAGAAACCCACACACATCATGTGCAGGAACCAGCCAAGAACTGGCCAGGCCCGGAAACTGAGATCTGAGCCCAAGCAGGGGCAGATGTCTTGGAAGGACCTGGGTGGGCCCTTAGGGGATGGCTCCAAGGCCACGTGGGGTGTCAGGTGGGGGAACAGGTTAAAATATCATCCCATCACTGCTGTATTCTTGTCTGTGGCAACAACCTGGAAGCAACCTAAATATCCCCCCACAGGGCCCCGGGAGATCAATGATGGGGCATCAGTGAGTGAGTCTATGCAGCTGCTCCAAAAATGAGGCAAACACCCCCTACCCAGCATGGAAAGGTATCTATCATATATCACAAAATGAAAAAATAAGTGGTGAAATAGCAAGAGTAGTATAAGGGCATTTGTGTAAAAATAGTCTCTATAGATGGAGATAGGTTTGTGAACTACTGGAAAATATTTAGAAGCATATTGTATTAGTTTGCTAGGGCTGCCAAAACCATGTACCATAAGCTGAGTGGCTTAAACAACAGAAATGTGTTGTCTCCCAGCCTGGAGGCCAGAGAGCGGCAGGGTTCCTTCTGAGACTGTGAGGAAAGAATTGGGTCCAGGCCTCTGTCCTTGGCTTATAGATGGCAGTCTGCTCCCTGTATCTCCTCCCACCGCCTCTCTGTGTGCGTGTCTGCCTCCAAATTCCCCCTTTTGTTTGTTTTGAGACAGAGTCTCCCTCTGTCTCCCTGGCTAGAGTGCAGTGGTATCATCAGAGCTCACAGCAATCTCAAACTCCTGGACTCAAGCGATCCTCCTGCCTCAGTGTCCCAAGTAGCTGGGACTACAGGCACATGCCACCACAGCTGCTAATTTTTTTTTTTTTTTCTTCACTGTAGAGACAGGGTCTCCCTCCTATGCTGCCCAGGCTGGTCTCAAACTCCTGACCTCAATCAATCCTCCTGCCTCCGCCTCCCAAAGTGCTGGGATTACAGGCGTGAGCCACCGTCCCTAGCTATCCCCTTTTTATTATATAAGGACACGAGTCATATAGGATCAGGGCCCACCCTAATGACCTCACTTTAATTGCCTCTGTAATGACCCTATCTCCAAATAAGGTTACACTCTGAGGTCCTGGGGGTTAGGACTTCAATATATGAACTTAGACAGGACGAAGTTCAGCTCATAACACACAAACACCAACTGTTAACAGTCGCTCTGGGCAACAGTATGGGGTGAGGGAGGGAACCGGGGTCTTTTCACTTCATAGAACCCTGAACTGTTTTGATTTGTGTAAGGGGCTGGGGGTAGTCAGGGATCTTCAAATCACTGCCCATTGAGATCAAGTGCTGGGGGGGCGCCTGCACCCAGCAAAAGGACCTCTTCCGAGGCTCCTTTCTCCTGTTCATCTTCCCGGGTGCAGAGCCTGGAGCCCTGGCTGCCAATGGTCGGAGCTGCAGTGTGGCGCCCCCGGGCTGAGCAGAGCAGCACCAGGTCGTCTATCCTATGGGCACCTCTGATAAACCTCTGGAAGTGTTCCGGGACTCTAGGGGGCCTGGGAGGGCAGCCCCCATCTCCTGCCAGTTGCCATCTGTCCATTCACGGGGCCCTGGCCACCAGGACGGAGGACGCTAGGGGCACATCGGATCAGCCCCCATCTCCCCCAGTCCACTGGAGGGGCGGCCTCCTCCCCCGTCGCCTCTGCACGTGGGAGGCGTGGGCGCCCAGCTGTGCTGACCGGGCACGAGAAGGGCAGGGCGGGTCCACAACATTTCCCCACCCCTCCCCCCCACACACCCCAAGGGGAGGCCACCCACCCCTACCTAGCTCCTCCCTGACCGAGCAAGCCCTGCGACGGCCACGTGGAGGGCCCGCGGGCGCCAGGATCAAGAGGGGTGTTCTTCCGCCTGGGGAGCTCCAGCGGTGAAGCGCCCGCAAGGGACACTGAGGCGCTTCGGGGATCCCCGGTCGCCGCGTCTACACGGGCGGGGCCGACGCCGGGCGCTGCGTTAGGTGGGCGCAGGGTGGCGCCCCTTCTCAACTCTGCCTACGCCGCCCCGGCTCGGGCTTTAGACGCGGCGGCGCTGCTGGGGCCGGGCCGGGGGTCCCGGTGTCCGCACCGCAGGCACCGTCCTCCCCTGGGGCGCGGGGCGAGCGGTTACTAGGGACGGGGTTACCCGGGGTACCGGCCGCGGGATCACAGGACACCGGGCCCGGTTACAGCCGGTGCGGAGTTACAGGGGTGCGGGGACCAGGGCGTGCGGTTACTCTCGGCGCGGCGCTGCACAGGGGACCCTCGCCCCGGACCCGCGCAGCCAGAGCCCGCCGCCGCGGCCGCCTAGGGCGGGGGAACGAGGTGGGGACCGCACTCGGGCAGCTGGCTGTGCGCGAGGCACCCAGCGTGAGCCCGCAAGGGGCCGGGCGGGATCCTCAGGGCGGGTGGCCCTTCCCGGGCCGCTGTCCCCAGAACCCACCGTGTCCCCAGAACCCGCCGTGTCCCCGGAGGGCTGTGAACCGCGGCCCCCGCAGCGGTGAGGACCAGCGGGGCAGGGCCAGCCTCCAGGGCGCATCTCCAGGAGCCGCGGACCCAGCAAAGCAGAGAATAATTAATGGGGAACACGTCTGTACACTCGGGGGCAGAGCTGTCATTGCTGCCCCTCCCGGGACAGGGACCAGCTGGAGGGCCCCTCTCCCAGCCCCCTCCCAGCATCGCGCGCCACCTCCAGGGAGAGGTGACAGAGGAATCCACATTTCAGCTGTACTGTGGTCCCGATGTGGAAGGTGAACAGTAGCTTTTGGAACTCAGGGACATGCGCTCGTCTTAGAAAACAAGGTGCCTGAGACGCAAAAGCACTGCCATACAGGACGAAGAGGGTTCCTGGGGCTCCATTAAAATTTAGAACTTCTGTTCACCAACTGACACCATTAAGAGAATAAAAGGACAAGCCACAGGGTGGGAGAAGACATTTCACATACCTTCCCCAGTATCTCACAACAGATTCATACCCACAACTATCAAGTGTCTATAAATCAACAAGAAAAGGCAGAAATTATCAAAGAAAAATCAGCAAAAGGACAGGCACGTCACAAAAGAGGTTATCCAGATGGATAGGAGCGCTTAAACGTGCCCCTCCTCACTAGTCATCAGGGAAGACAAATGAACCCCCGGTGATGTTGTCCTACATCCCTCAGGAAGAGGCCAGGGTGTGGAGCAAGCCCGGCTCCCCCGCTGCTGAGGGGAGTGAGCTCCGGAAGTAGGTGGCCCCACTGAAGCTGAACACTCTACAACCCAGCAGTTTGCCTCTCAGGTATGTGTATGTATGCTCACCAAAAGAAGGTACTTATTCCACAACTTGGTTTTTTAACTTAATACTGTTTCTGAAATCTATTCATACTGATACACAGAGAGCTATATTATTCATTTTAATAGGTGCATATGTTATTCCCCCATAAGAATATTTCTTAATTGCGTGTCCATTTTCCTGCTGCTGGCCATTCAGGTGGCTTCCAGTGATTTGCAGTTACAAACAGGGTCACAGCAAACACTGTCTGGTAGAAGCAACCCGGAGCACAGGCGAGGAGTTTCTCAGAGCCCTGCCCCCAGAAGTGACAGTGCTGGGTGGTAGAACATATTTTCAATTTCACTAGCATTGCCACATCGATCAAAGTAGTCATAGCACTTAACATGCCTATAAGCAGTATATGAAAATCTGCATTTCCCTGTAACCTCCTGGCATTGACACACTGAGTGATTTTTTGCAGTGTGATGGGTATGAAATAGTATCTCACTGTGGCTTGAATTTGCATATCCCTGGATGGCGAGTTTGGGCACCTTCACTCGTGTCTAACGGCCAGTCAGAGTTTTCCTCTGGGAATGGCCTCTTAGTAGCCTTTACCCATTTTCCTATTGAGTATATCTTTTTCTTCTGGAACAAATCCTGTATCTGATACATAACATACAGTATATACATTGTGTGACATCTGTTCAGTGGCTTGGTCCATAGCTTTGTTTATAGTTTCTTTTGTCATACAAAAGTTTTAAATTTTTGTTGTCAAATTTACCAGTCTTTTCTTTTTTGAGTTGTGCCTTTTCACCAAGAACTACTCTTCCCTGAGGTCATAACAGAAATTCTTCTATATTTTCTCATGGTTTTGCAGTTTTGTTTTTAACATTTGAGTTTTTAATCCCTTAATTCAACTGGCAATTACTTTGGGATATGGTGGTAGGTAAGAATCCAACTGCATTTTTTTTGTTTGTTTTAGGCAGCATCTTACTCTGTCACCAGGGATAAGGTGCAGTGGTGTCACCATAGCTCACAGCAACCTCAGAATCCTGGGCTCAAGTGATCCTCCTGCCTTAGCCTCCCGAGTAGCTGGGACTACAGGTTCACATCATCACTCCCAGCTAATTTTTCTGTTTTTTTGGAGAGATGGGGTCTTACTCTTGCTCAGGCTGGTCTCCGGCTCCTGACCTCAAGCCATCCTCCTGCCTCTGCCTCCCAGAGTGCTAAGCCACCGCGCCCAGCCCCAGTTACACTTTACTGTGCCATGTGCTCTTTTCCCACTGAAGCGTAATGCCCCGTCAGCTCTACTGCGAGTTCTGCAACACATTTGGGCCTGCCTCCGGACTTGCTATTCTGCTCCATTCAGCACAAACCTGGATCTGCCCTGGAGTAAAAGATCTTTTTTCCAAAGAAAATGTAATTGTTTTCTTAAGTCAATATCAGGTTTATGATTTCACTGAAATCCAGCAAAAATCTCACAAAGAACTAGAGAAACTGATTCTAAAATTCATATAGAAGAATAAAGGTCTTAGAACAGTTAAGGCATTTCTGAAAAGAAAGAAAGAAAAAAGAAACAATGAAAGGAGATTTGTGCTACCTGAAATCAAGGTCTATTACAGGGGTATTGTAACGAAAACAGGGTGGGTGGTAGTAGAAGGCCAGAGAAGGAGTTCAACGCGTGAGAAAGCCTGCTCAGGCACCCTGTCCCCAGAGGGAATCTCGTGGAGAGATACACAGCGGAGGGAAGAGAGTGACAGGCAATGTCACTGTGCCAACATCCATCCTTCCGTCTTTTCCTGTAACAAAGCTCTAACTTCGAGCTGGGCAAATCACTTGGTGTCCTTGGCACGAGTCATGGCCTTGCATCTCAGTTCTGGGTGGGAAGACTGCACGTGGGGGAGGTTCCTTTGTGTTCCTGCACTCCGTGAGCTCTCCAAAGTGATTCTGAGAAGCAGGTAATTGAGAGCCCAGAAGAGTCTCTTCATCCATCACTTGGCTCGATTGAGGTGGTGGTGGGGAGGCCACGAAGGCTGCCCAGCCCTTCGGGGCCAGAGCCCCCCTGTCAGCATCCATGCACTTCCCCTCCTGTCCTTGTACTAGAGCCCCCCACCCTCAGCCCTAATGTACAGCCGCCTTACATCCGTACTTGTTCTGCGATGCCCGATTACTCCATAACATTAGCCCCGGGAGAGGGGAGAGTGGAATTCCCAGTCGTGCAGGCGTCTGAGCATGTGCATTAAAGGACACGCAACATGGCTGTTCTCTGGATCACACAGAGAATTCATGCACCGTGTCCACTGACATGTCTGTGGCTCTACCCCCCTTAATCCGTGTTGCTCTAGTTAAGAGTCTTTGGTAGCAACAAACAGAAACCCGTGCAAACTTGCTCCCACTAAAACAGGCATCTCACACTGGGGCAGGTCAGGCAGCAAGCTTCAGCATTCTAGAAGGCCTTCGGGAATGGAAGCTTCTCTCGTCTCTGGGGGCCTGCGTGGTCTCACAGCCCTGCCTTTCTCTCCACCACTGGCTCACTCACCATCAGTCTCCCTCTTGTGTCTGAAGCCAGCCATGTCTACCTGCTCCCATTCCACCTGAGTGGTGTTTGAGGTGTCCCTAGAAAGAATGTGTCAGCCAAGAGGGGCTTTATCTAGTCACCCAACTGAATACACATTTAGTAAGCACCTATCCTGTGCCAGCCCCTGTGCCAAGCCTGGGGCTATGTTGGTAAAGACAAGGTATAAAAGGTGCCTGCCCTTGATTAAAGCCATGGGCAGGCAGTTTGCGTGCTTAACAGGAGCTGGGCAGCACTGGCAGAAAACCACAAGGGGGAACGTATATTCAGGGCAACTTGAATCTGTGTCTCCCGGGTTGCAGTCCTCAAATTTGGCCCAAATAAACTCTCTACTTATACATTTTTAAAAAGAAGAAAGGAAGAAAGAAAAAAAAAAATCACAGAGGATGAGAATGGGCTGCAGAAAGAATTCTTGGTTCAGAGAGGCTTCGTTAGCACCACTACAAGATGAGATAGGAAAGTGAAAGTCAGCTGATAGGAAAATAACTTCTAAAGAACAACCCAGGTAGAAGCATCCCTGTGCTCTTCAAAAACTAATACGGCAAGTGATGTTAATGAAAATACAGTAAGGAATTCTGAAATTCTGCCCATTCTAAAAAGCAACAAAAATTGGCAAGAAATTGCTAGAGTCACCATTTTGGAACTCGGGACATTAAACAAAGACTCACAAGAAGCCGGAAGCACTTACTAAGAGGAACAGCGGAATCGCAGTAGGAGCCCCGGCTTTGTGGTGGTTTAACTTACGCTAGTCCCGCCTGCTGCTCCCCAGCTTAGCAGCAGCCTTGAAAATGAGAGGCCAAATATACGGACAAAGGCCAGGCCACACGTAGCCCAGAACTGCGGCCATAGCCTGGAGCAACCAGCCCCGGAAGGAAGCTGCTGTACTCAGATTTGTAGGAGGTCAGATTGGCCCGGCTGCCCCCAAATGGCCCAGATTTGATTAATAACGGAGAGCTTCCCTAACTTTTGTCCCCATTCCAGCTTAGAACCAGCCAGAGAAAGCCATTACACTCCCCCAGCCAATCACAGATGAGGTCTCACCTCTAGTGAGCCCAGCCGGTCCCCAGACAACAGCCCCACTCCTGCCCCAGCCTCCGTGCAGCTTCCCCACTCCCCTGCCTGCCTCTGAGTCTCTGCCAAACCCAGGTGACGGTGGCTGCTTCCCTGCCACAGCAAGCTCTGAGTAAATAGGTCTTTGCTTATCTCATTGGGTTGGTCTTTGTTTATTTCCATAAAAATGCAGCACACATTCCCAGCACCAGAGGGAGAACAGACCTCATTCACAAAAGACTTAATCAACTGTAAAATATAAATTTTTGTGAGATTTCAAAGATTAAGATTACTTTGATAACATTATTTACAGATTTAAAAGATGTGGTTATCCCAGGTCTGTTGAGGGGGAAAACTACTGCATAAAATAACTAACTTGGAATAAATATTTTGCATCAGTAAAAAAAAAAAAAAAAAAAAAAAAAGACTTAATCATTATTTGACCTGTCTTCCCTGTAAAACCAGCTCAAAAGACATGTCTTTATTTCTCCTGCCTTGGGCTGGTACAGTGGCTCACGTCTATAATCCCAGCACTTTGGGCTGATGCACGAGGATTGCTTGAGACCAGGAGTTTGAGACCAGCCTGGGCAACACAGCAAGACCAGTTTCTATAAGAAAAAATTTAAAAATTAGCTAGGTGTGGTGGCACATGCCTATAGTCCCAGCTACTTGGGAGGCTGAGGCAGGAGAATAGCTTGAGTCCAGGAGTTTGAGGGAACTATGATGACGCCACTACAGTCCGGCTTGGGCGACACAGTGATACCTGTCTCTAAAAAGAAAAAAGATAAAACTGGTAATCCTCTAGCCAGGCTAACCAAGAAAATAAGAAAGAAGACACAAATGACCAATATTAGAAATGTAAGAGGGGCCATTACTACTAATCCTGTAGATATTAAAGGAAAATAAAGGACTTTATGAAAACTGTATGCCCACAGATTTGATAACTGAGATGAACTGGATCAATTCCTTGAAAGACATAAACTACCAAAACTCAAACAAGGAGAAAATAGATAATCTAAAGAGGCCTATGTTGGGGCTCAGAAAAGGAAACCCCAAAGTACGGTACTTAGGCATGTTGAGCAGCTGCTTGGGAGGCTGAGGCAGGAGGATGGCTTGAGCCCAGGAGTTTGAGGTTGCTGTGAGCTGAGATGATGCCACTGCACTCTACCTGGGTGACAGAGTGAGATCCTGTCTCAAAAAAAAAAAAAAAAAAAAAAAAATCAATTAATGTGATCCCTCCTATCAACAGGCTAAAGAAATCATATGATCATATTCATTGATGCTGAAAAAGCATTTGACAAAATCCATTGCCCATTCATGGTAAAGACACTCAGTAAACTAGAAATAAGGGGAACTTCCTATGCTTGATTAAAAAATCTATAAAACACCTACAGCTAACATGTTTAATGGTGAGAATTTGAATGCTTTCCCTCTAAGACTGGAAAAAAGGCAAAGATGTCCCTTTTACCCCTGCTATTCACCATCACGCCAGAAGTCCTAGGAAGTGCAATAAGACAAGAAAAGGAAATAAAATGTATACATATTTGAAAGTAAGAAGCAAAATTGTCTTTGTTCATAGACAATATGACTGTCTATGTAGAAAATCCTAAAGAATTGACTAAAGAAACTCCTAGAATGAATCAGTGTTTGTAGCAACATTGCAGCATACCTGTTAATATCCAAAAGTCTATTACTGTCCTATGGATGTAACCATTTAGGAGGTTGGGGGATCTCAGGAAGAAATGCAGACCATGACGAGAGAATATAACTGTATCACAAATTATGCAAGACTTCACTGAAGGGGATGGGGGTGAAGTGCTGACCTAAGAAACTCTGGAAATGAGTGGCATCTGCAAGTCTAAACACAGAGGAACTGCACATAAGCATTGTGCTCTAGTCAATAAAGTTGTTTGCCATGGGGTATGAGCTAGAAATTCAGATACTGCCACACACACATATGGGAATAGGGCAATTTCCTTTTTCTTTGCCCCCTAACAAAACCCCCAAATCCCTGACCCTCACCGTCAACTTCTTTCTTTCCCTTGTGTCATGCCCTTCCCACCTTTGGTAAGTAAAATAAACTTTCTTTCTTTAAAACTATTTTAACCTTTGTGTGAGAATTCTTTTTCATCCCACGATGCAAGTCCCCAACCTAACACTTAATGTCTGAAAATTCATAATAGGAAAAACAAAAGCACCAAAATGAAGAGAAAATAACCCCAGCTTGTAATTTGCAAATACTTCCTCATTTCCATCCCCTGTTTTTAGACGGTTAACGGCAGTAAACTCAGTAGCTGGTCTCATTATGTTCTTTACATATGTGTAAATATGTTCTTCTTTGGGGAAACCTATTTTTGTTAACTTCTTGATTCTGTTAAAAACATAAAGAATTATGACATATATTTTCATCAAAACAGGGGGCAGAAAATATTTTTTAAAACAAAATTTAAAATGATGTTATATTTATTCATCCATTCAAAACCTATTTATTGAGCATCTACAACATCCACCTTCTGCTCCAGGCCATGGGGGCTCCGAGCAGACAGCAAAGAAACCAAACCCCTGCTCTTGTGGGGCTCAGATTCTAGAGTCAGTGGCTGGTGACAAGGAGCAAGCCCTTGCTGGAGAAGGACGCAGGCCGAGGGCCAGGAGCGAGGGCCAGCTGCGTGGCCAGGCAGGGCCGCACTCTGGGCACAGACCGCGGAGGGTGAAGCAGGGGAGGAGGCCGTGCGGGGGTGTGCTGGGCTCGCCTGGGGACAGTGAGGTGGCCGGCCGGCCGGCTGCAGTGGTGCAGGAGGGGCAGGCAGTGGACAGGCTGAGGTCACAGCGGGCACAGAAGCCAGACGAAGTAGAGCCCTGTAGGCCACTGCAGGGATTTGGGGTTTTACTCTGAGGGGAATGGGAAGCTAGTGGTGGCACCCGAGCAGAGGGGACATGATCTGGCTTCTGTTTTTAAAGGATCAGGAAGGAAGGAAGGAAGGAAGGAAGGAAGGAAGGAAGGAAGGAGAGATGTGGGGAGACTAAAGTGGGCGTGATTGCAGGTACGTAGGTACGTTGAAATGATCAGATCTGGCCCACCTCGGAAGGCAGAGGGACGGGGTTGGCTGACAGGCTGGAGAGGGGTGGGAGGGAAGTGGGCTGGACCCTCGGTTTGCCCGTGAGCAACGTGGAGAAGGGGGAGGCAAAGCAGGGCAGGGAAGGCAGCAGGGGGAGCAGGGTGCGGGATCCCACCTGGGCTTTACACACCTGGGCTGAGATGCCTCTGAGCTCTCGTTAGTTTCTTCAGGTCGTCATTGATTTGAGACCTTTCTTCTTTCTAACATGGGCATTTGTTATAAATTTATAATATAGGCTGTAAATCTCCCTCAATTCCTGCTTTAGGAGCATCCCACAAATTTTGATATGTTGGTTTCATTTTTATTCAGTTCAAAGTATTTCCTCATTTTTCTTTTTCTTTCTTTCTTTCTTTCCTTCTTTTTTTTTTTTTTTTTTGAGACAGAGTCAGTCCTCAGGTAGAGTGCAGCCATCGTAGCTCATAGCAACCTCAAACTCCTGGGCTCAAGCGATCCTCCTGCCTGAGCCTCCCGAGTAGCTGGGACTAGGTAGCTGGGACTATGTGGCTGCAATTACAGGTGCAAGCCACCACGCCTGGCTAATTTTTCTGTTTTTAGTAGAGAGGGGGTCTTGCTCTTGCTCAGGCTGGTCTTGAACTCCTGATCTCAAGCGATCCTCCCACCTTGGCATCCCAGAGTGCGAGGATTACAGGCGTGAGCCACCGCACCCGGCCTTGTTTCATTTTTGATTGACCCATGGGTTATTTAGAAGTCTGTTATTCAGTTTCCAAACATTTAGGGATTTTTCCAGAAATCTTTTTGATTTATCATGTAACTCCACTGTGGTCAGAGAACATGCTTTGTATGACTGGAATTATTTGAAAACTTTCTGAGACCTGCTTTAAGGTCCAGAGTGGGTTTATCTTGGTGATGGGTCCTGATACAAACTCAGTGATGCTATTCTGAAATTCTGCACCTTCTATTAATATGTTTATTGTTACTTGAAAAATAATCTCAGGCCGTGCTAAGGACACCTGGGAACTGATTTACCTGTTTGGGGTGTGTACATAACATCTAATAGTGACATTGCAACTGAGATGCATTGTGGCTAATGGGCTGTCCCCACCGTGTGACAACTGTGACTGTCACTGCTCTGGAAGAATCAGGACCCTCACTCGACACTCCAGCTGACTTTGATGCTTTGTTTCTAGAGACCCACTCAGCAGTGTAGGAAAATAAACTCCCCGAAGCTGTGAGTTTTGAATAGCCTAGGGTAAAAACAGAGCCAAAAGTTCCAGAGAAAATATTTCAAGCTATGGATGTGTTTGAGGAACTGAAAAGTCAAGGAATAGCTGGGAAAGAGGGTGTAGTGTGAAGTAAACTCAGCTGCACAGACATATGGTCTGTTGGTGGAACTGGAGCCTGACCAGATACTAATCCTCGGGGAGTGACGCTCTGAGGAAGCCTCTCATCCTCAGGTGGGGTTCAGGGCTGCCATGGAAAGTTGCACAGGTGTGCACTGCACCAGTCAGGGCCACCGCTGACACCGCACACAGTGCTACCTGGCAAAAGCCGTGGTTGGCTAGAGTGCAACCTTTTGTCTTTTGGGTCAGCCACTGTGCCTCTGAGAGCCTGCCAGGGCACAAACCCTGCAGGGTTCCTCTGATGCCGCAGTGTGGTGCCCCACAGCTGTTCCCCAAGGGCCCTGCCAGTGGCAGCTCAAGTCTCAGGGCGTGGCAGACCGACCCTTGGGGAGCCCCAGAATATCTTCCCCTTGCGTGTGGGTGGGGCCCGTGACTTGCTCATAACCAGTGGGACACAGCGAAGGTGATGGGATGGCAGCCCCTGACCGTGTGACGATGGATCCGCACTCGAGGCTGCGTCTTACGCACACACTAGACGGTCTCCTTGCCGGCCTCGTGTAGCGAGCTCCATGTCGTGGGAGTTCATCTAGCAGAGAACCACCAGCAAGGACGTGAGGGGGCCTCGAGTCAACGGCCAGCAAAGGCAGGGCCCCAGCCACACAGCTGGAAGAGGAGTCCCGTCAACGACCCGGGTGGGCTTCCCTGGCTGAGCCTCCAGGGCCCTCCATCTTGAGTTAATTTTCACATGTGGCCTGAGATAGAATACACATTCTTTCGCATGTATGCCCAGTTGTCCCAGAGACATTTGTTGAGAACACCATTCTCTCCCCATTGAATGGTCTCGGCATGCTGGCTGAAAGTCAATTGACCACAGATGCGTGGGTTTATCTCTGGACTCTCAATTCTATTCTATTTGTCTATGTATCTACCCTTATGCCTGTACCACACCATCTTGTCACTACATCTCTGTAGTAAGTTTTTGAAATCAGGAAGCATGAGTCCTCCAAATTTGTTCTTTTTTAATTCTTTTCACTACTCAGGGCCCCTTATATTAATAGCAACTGGGATCCATGCCGGCGAGCGGAGATGGCGCAAATATTCACAAGGGATCTGGCAGTATTTACACAAAGCTTAAGGATCCCTTTGGCCCAAATATTCTATTTCTAAACATTTGTTTTAAGGAACTGCACATCAAAAAGTTATTTATAAATAGCAATAAACAAAACAGACAAAATCCTTGCCCTTAGAAGCGTATAAAAACTGTGTAGTCATTTTTAAAAAAATGATATTTTTAAAATTGAAAAAGTCATTTATAAAACAGTATGAGCTCATTTTTTTTTGTTTAAGTATCTATCTATTATCTATGTACCTAAGCATAAATTAAAGTTCGGAAAGCTATATGCCAAAATGTACATTAAAGATTATCTGAGCAGTAGGAATTAAGGCTTTTTGTTTGTTTACCTGTATGTTTGACAATGTACTTCTGTAACAGGAGTTGTTTTTAAATACCATTGGCATGACGAGAAATAGGGGGAAATTGCTAACAGGTTAAATGTCTAACAGTAGAGGATCGGCTGATGAAGTGTGGTGTGCTGATTTATGATTTATTAATCACAGTTAATGAATTCAATAAATCCTTTTTGAACACCTACCATGTACTAGGCACTGTTTTAGACATTAGAAGTTCTTTGGTCATTCTGCACTGTCCATGTGAATGTGCCTTTCCTGAAGAAAAAGAAAAAGAAAAAGAAAAGAGAAGAAAGGGGAGGCAGTAGGTGGAAGAGGCCAGGGCGCCGGGCTGGCTGGTGGCCGCGCTGAGACCGTCTCGCCGCCGAGCCGCGTGCGCCCCTGGCGGCGGCCGAGCGCACTGTGTCCTCCCAGCCCGCAGCTCTGGCGACAGGCTGAGCCGCACCCCAGTTTTCCTCCCGGAGCTCCCTGCCCTCCCGCCAGCCAAGTCAAGCCCCACCGTCCTCCAAGAGCCTGGTGAGCCAGGTGTCCACCAGGTGTCTTCCGGGCCAACAGGGGGGCAGGGAAGGGACGGCCTGGGCAGCTCCTGGCCCTTCCAAGGGGCCGGGGCTTGGAAACTGGAAGGCAATTAATTATCTTTCTAAAACTATGGAAACTGTGAACTCGGAAAGTCCCCCTCCAAACCCATCAACAGGAATTCACTGTTCTGTTGGTACCAGCTTTGGAAATCATTTTAGAAAATTAAACATTGAGGGGTTGGGAAGAAAGAAGGGCGATCCCCTTGGCAGCAGAGTCGGGGTGAGGGGCTTTGGGGTGTGACAGCCAGGGGCTGCGGGGGCTGTGGAGGCTGCTCTGCCCGCAGGGTCAGCACGGTGTTAGGCTGGAGACCGACCTGTGCTCCTGGGGACACACAGAGTCCCCCCTCCACCGTGGGACTTTGCTTTCTCAGCGTTCACCCCAGCTCGCTCTGGTGGTGGGCGCCGAGCTACTCACCCTTCCTGGAGCACAGGAGGCAGAGGCAGGAATCCATCCCCAGCACGCACAGGTGAGACGTGCACGCACTGCTCTCCTTTCAGTGAGCTCAGCTGAGCCGAGAGGTGGAGTGGAAGAAACAGGTGACCGCCCAGCTTCTTCTCCCAGGTCAGACTTAGAGCCATACCTGAACCCGAAGGGCCAGGAGGGAGAACCGGAGCATCAGTGGGGCTCCCTGCGCTGGGCTCCTCCAGGCACAGAGCTTCCCGTGGGAGCTGCTGTGTCGGGCACTTCCTCAGGGCAGAAGTGGCTCCAGGGGGGCTTGGGCAGGAGGGGGCACGAGTCCTGCACGGGCGGCCCACTTGGACTTAGAATTCCCGGAGTTGCAAACACCCAGCTGTGACTCACCTGAATGCACACAATGTCACCCAAGGAGCTGCCCCCACCCCCCACTTCTCCTGTCTCACCTGATGGGGCCTCTGAGGAAAGGTCAGCTTGCAACACCTGGGTAAGGCCTGGCCTTCCAGTTTGGCCGGGGCAGGGGTGGGGTGGAGAGAGGGGAGGCGGCATTCGAGCCATCTGGGCCTTCGCCTGTCCTGTGTATTGGGGTTCCTCAGGGAATTTTATTTGACAGAAGGATTCCTCAGGTAGCTCGGGCAAGTGACTTGAACTTGCTTTTCCTCTTCTGCAAAATGGTGACAGTGACAGGAGCTCCCCCCGGGGCTGCTCCGGGAGTTTTGTGCACACAGGTTGGCAGCACCGGTCCTGGCTCACCGCAAACGCTTTGCTCTTCTTCTTGTCGTACTTATTTCCAAGTGGCTGAGAGCCACGGGCCCGTGGGGACCCTGTGCTTCTCCACTTATGGGCGGTCACCTTGTAGAAGCGGAGGACATTGGGCCTGGGACGGCAGTCTGACCAGACCCTAAGCGAGGACCTGAGGCTGAGACCTGGACGTGGACGCTGGAATCCCTGGGGTTCCCAGTGGGACAGAGACCAGGACTGGCCCCTGAGGCCATCGGCCGCCGTCAGCAAACCCTCTCCTGACGTGGTATAGGGCTTGTGTCGGGGAAACCGCCCACACCACACGGTTCAGCCCAGACGGGACCCTCTGGTCCTCTAGGCCAGCTGTGCCCCCGCGGACTCTGCTGCCCGTCCGCACTGGCTGGGGTGGGGGCGGGGCGGGGCTGCCCGGGGTGGGCACGCTCTTGCAGGGCAGCGGCTGGAGGAGACGAGGGGCAGGGACGACACCCTCCCTGGCAATCACCAGGGCAGGGTCCTCCCTGAGGGGGTGGGGGTGTCTGGCCGGGGCGGGGCAGCGGGTGACCCCACGTGGCTGTGCTGCGCTAAAGCAGAACAGTTACAGGCACCTGGCACCTGGCGCTGGACTGCAGAGTTCGGAGGGGCCGGCCCCCGGGGTGGGTGGACACCAGGCCAGTCGTCTGGAGAAGGGACTGGTGCTGGGGGCAGGCTGGGGGCTGCAGGGGCCTGAGGAGGGGTCTGATCTCAGAGGACATCCAGAAGGACCTGGGGGGTTTCCCTTTGGGGATCCAGAACCTTCTGAAGCCCGGCTACAAGTGGGGGCTCAGGAACTAGTGCCGGTGGGGGGAGTGGCAGCAATCATGGTGGGGTGGGCGGCATGAGGTGCAGAGGACTGAGCTGGGGACAGACAGGGAAGAGCGCCTGCACCCGCGGGCGGCCAGGCCGGCCCTCAGCGCCCTGAGCTGGTGGCTCCAGACTGTGGGGGCGGTGGGGGTGCCAGACCCCGTGGGGCAGCTTCAGTGCGCTCAGTGCCCTTGTGGGTCCCGCCAGAGGAAGCGGGACCTGCAGGGGCTCCTCCTCCCCTCTACCCCTAGTGACAGACACCCAGAAGCAACCACGCTGCCCAAGTTCACGAACATCCTTTTAATCCCACACTACTCGTCCACAAACGCCTCTGCGGGGTGAGCAGTCTGGCAGGCTGGGGGGCACGGGGCTGGGGGCCCTTCCCAGAGGTAAACCAGCTGGGATGCTGCAAGGCAGATGCCTGAGCCACGACTGCCAGGACATCCTGCCAGCTCTTCTTGGCTAGAAGAGGGGACTCGGGGCCCGGCCCCTGCTCCCCCCGCCCCCCCCCTCTTGCCCTGCAGCCATAGCGCATCTGGGGGCAGCCCCGGGCCACCGCCTACACGATGCCCTCCGTGCGCTTGCTCCTCCAGACCACCAGTGCCGTCACCAGCAGGGTCACCAGGATGGGGACCACGATGAAGGGGCAGAGGACGCTGTGGGGCGGGTCCTGCACGGCCCTGCCGGAGACTGGGCAGCTTCTGAAGTAGCGCTGGTGGACAGCGATGAAGAACTTGTCCACTTCCGCGTTGGGCCAGAAGCAGCCCAGCTTTCCCGCCACCAGGCAGGTGCAGTTAGTGAGCTCTCCGTAGCTCCTGCAGGCGGAAAAGGAGGCCATCAGACCCTGGGCAGGTGGGGGACCAAGGCAGGACCTATGCTGGGGGCTCTGTCTCGCCCCCATGTGGCAAAGCACCCCAGAATTCCAGACTCCAAGGCAGTGGCCCCAGCTGGAGGAGCTGAGGGTCCGGACAGCTCCCGGGGGATTCCCAGCTGTCCTGAACTGGAGGAGCACTGGCGTGACCGTGGGGCTCTCGCAGCCCCGTGTGCACCTCAGTGACTGCCGGGGTTCTCAGGCCTGGGGCACTAGTGAGAAGCCACAGCCGGCCAGCACGGTGGCACCCCCCGCAGAGGGCCAGGAGCCAAGCTGCCCGCTGTACTCTCAGCCACGAGACTGGAAACTAAGCCGGGCGGGCCCTGTGCTGTGCCCTGGTCACGTCCCCCACCAGCCCTCCAAGGCTCCCAGCCCCCCTGCTCTCCCCACAGCCTGCTCCTGCCTGCCAGCCCCTGCCCGGCCGCCATCCTGGGAGCTGAAGGCTGGGTCAGGACCCGAGCGGAACCCGCAGGGAGACCACACCATCCCGACCAAGTCTCGTGACTTCTGTGGAGCTGTTCAAAGAGGAGCAGCTGAGCCTTGGACCAAGTGTGGCTCCGAGGGCAGCCGATACTAACGAGGGAGGGGGCAGCAGTGAGTGGGGGTGCGGGAGGGAGGGAGTGTGTGTGACCTTGGGTGTGTGAGTCCGAGTGTGTCCGTGTGTGTGTGTGACCCCGTGTGGGTGTGTCCTGTATGTGTGTGACCCCATTTGGGTGTGTCCCTGTGTGTGCGTGACCCCATGTGTGTGTGACCCCGTGTGGGTGTGTCCCCGTGTGTGTGTGTGTGTGACCCTGTGTGTGTGTGACCCTGTGTGGGTGTGTCCTGTGTGGGTGTGACCCCATGTGGGTGTGTCCCCGTGTGTGTGTGACCCTGTGTGGGTGTGTCCCTATGTGAGTATGACCCTGTGGGTGTGTCCCTGTGTGAGTGTGACCCCATGTGGTGTGTCCCTGTATGGGTGTGACCCCGTGTGGGTGTGTCCTGTGTGGGTGTGACCCCATGTGGGTGTGTCCCCGTGTGGGTGTGACCCCATGTGGGTGTGTCCCTGTGTGTGTGTGACCCCATGTGTGTGTGACCCCGTGTGGGTGTGTCCTGTATGTGTGTGACCCTATTTGGGTGTGTCCCTGTGTGTGCGTGACCCCATGTGTGTGTGACCCCGTGTGGGTGTGACCCTGTGTGGGTGTGTCCTGTGTGGGTGTGACCCCATGTGG
>CM052439.1:2031101-2062848 GCA_028533085.1 Varecia variegata
GCGACCCCGTGATTGGTCCGGCCTGCGGGCACCAAAGCGCGGGAAGGAGGCCGCCTATTTGGATTTTGCATGTTTGGCGAAAGAAGAGCGTTTGTGCGCCGGGCCGGGCGGGCAGAGCCACCTGCGAAGATTTTCCTGCTTTGCAGCCTGAGGCCCCCGTCCCGACCGCGCGGCTCTGCAAAGCCAACATGTGAAAATACTGGGGGGCGCTGCCCCTGCCGGCAGAGGACAAACTGCCCCCATTTGGGACCAGTGCGGGCCACAGCCCGCCGCCCGCAGTGGCCTGGCCGCCTTCCTTGCGGGGCTGTGTCCACCACCGCGTGGGCGCTCGTCGTGTTTGACGTAGCTTGTCCTTTGACCGTCTTGCAGAAATACCGTTAGAGGGCCAAGGGGCCAGGTGAGGTCAGTGAGGCATTTATTTGTCAGGGATGCAAAATTTAAGGGGTTGCCAAAAACCTCAGCAATCAAGACAAATAATATTGTAGTGCAACTGTTTTAAAAAGTCAAAAGTAATGAAAAAAGATCCAAGATGAACAAAACATCCAATGACTACTCCGTTTTGTTTTGTTTTGCTTTGTTTTTTGCCTCAGGCTCTAAATGGCTCCACAGGGCACACTGTCTTTATCTAAAATTTGGCTATTTTGTTCACCATGGATTTTTTGCATTTTGATTTTTTAAGTAATTGCATTAAAATATTATCTGATTACTGAATTTTTTGCATCCCTCCCTTATATATTGTGCCTTGTCATCCCTGATAGCAAATTTAAACTTGCACAAAATGAACAATCCTGAAGGGATGCAGATGGCTTTATTTGCTTATTTGTCTCAACATGTGCTTTGTTGAAGAGTGAGGGAGGGCTCTTTGGATAAGTGGCAGTTGGAGGAGGGAGCTGAGCTGTAAAGCTATGCCTGCCCCAAAATTGTCCCCTCAAAGGAGGTTGCCTGTGAAATGCACTTCATTCATGTGTTCATTCCCAGATTTGTATTGGCCTGCCAGGGGCCAAGTGCTGGGCATGGTGAATAGTGAACAGTGAGCATGGGTCTACCCGAAGTCACCTTGGGGTGACTTAATATACTTTACGGCAAGTCTTGCCATTATCTAAGGTGCCTTGGAGTGCCTCTTAAAGTTTAAGTCTTGTCCTTTTGCAGTGAATTTAATTTTTGAAATCACTGTATCATTTAAAGTTAATATCAGTGGATGAAGGGGGTGGCCAGGGCAGCAGCATGTTGTGGTGACGTGTTCAAGCCCAGTGGACGTGTCCTCACAGGCCAGAGCTTCACAGGGGAATGAAGTCTGGGCTGTGTTATTAAAAAGGCTTCAGGCTGAGGACCACATTAGGCTGGACACTCTCCCCTTATCTGGGCAGATGGCATCAAGAACAGGACTTGTAGTTCTGGGCCATGGTGACTGACCCTGGAAGGGGTGGCTCTGGACGTGTGTCCATGGGAAGGCAACCCTGATACCAAGATAGCTGGAAACCACGTCCTACTCCAGGCCCTTGACTCTTCTCCTTTGTCTGCTCCAACACGGTGACAATTGTTAGGAATTTCTTTCCTGTGCTGAACATAGATTTGTCAAATGCTCATTGCACTGTTGGCCCCTCTCTGTGCTATGGGTACAACACAGAAATAGTCAAATCTTTCTTTCATATATCAACCTTTCAACCTATTGAAAGCAGTGATCATGGCCTTCCTTACAGAGGATGATTGGGATTTGGGAATAGAGTTAGGATGTGCCACGAGGGGACAGGGGCACAGACATACTAAGCACCGACATCACGTGTGTCACCAGGTTGCCGGATCGGTAATCTGTGCAGGATGGTGATGCTGTTGCTTGCAGGGGAGCCACTGAGCAGGTGGCAGGAGGGGCTGCGGGGGTGGGTGGGGAGAGCACTGGAAGGGAGGTGGTTTTAAAGAGGCCAGGCAGACCCTTTGCATGGAAGACACTAAATGTCATGTTACGGTGGCAGGTAAAGAAACATACCCACTTAATGACCTCAGTCGTTTTAGTGTAGCCGTGAGCTCCAGTGCCAGTTGTGTCTTCCTCTGGCCCCTCCCCTCCTTTTTTTGACAATGACTGGATACTGACCACTGGCCTTGGGGGTGTGGACCCTTGCTCCTCTTCATCTGAGTTCCCTGCGTTTGTGTGCGCTGCCAGCGGCTCTGCCTCTTCTGCCAGGCAGTTCTACTATGTCCATGGAATTGATTTGGGGTTTATATTGTTTTGATGTGAAGTTTTACATTTTTAAGAAATTGATCCAGTCTGTGATTTCAGTGATCTTAGAGATTTTTTTACCCCATTCCGAGTTCAGAATAATCATTCACGTCATGGTTTTTACTTTTGTTTTACATTCTTTTTTGCTTTTAATTTTCACATATCCTATTATTAAAAGTTATGTTTAATGTAGAAAATGAATATGAAGTGAAAATCTCCTATAATCCTACTTCTCACAGAGTCTTATTTTGGATGTTTTGAGGGAGCTATAGAGAGAAACCACCCAGATCTCCCACACGGACTGTGATGTCCCTATACATATTTAACCTCTCTATTCAGCTGTTATAATTTTATTCCACAAACACCTGCTGAGGTCTTGCTGTGTATCAGGCAGGCCACAGAGTGCAAAGCTTGTTCCCAAAGAACATACAGTCTGAGAGCAGAGAACATACTAGAACATACTAGTGGCTAAAATATGTGGAACACACAGGATGCGCAAAAGGGTGACATTTATAGACAACTGTTTGAGGGAGTGTTAACAAAGTCTCGATAGCATGGAAGCTGCACCCTGGGGATCCTCAGGGAATGTGATGGGAAAATAAGGTAGAACTAACCAGCCTTTTGAGCAAGGCTGGGTGGTCCCACCACAGGGTCTTCCCACTTTTGTAACATTGGTAAACCTGGTGGAAGCTGTCTTTTGTCAAATTACTTCTACCTCGGGACGTGTAGAAGTTTGAGCACAAACATACCCTCTTCCCCAAGTTAACTCAATTATAATCAAAGGCCAATCTGTTGGAATTAACGACGACTGGGGAAGGCTGGGTCGTAGATGTCCTATCGGGACTATAATAGCATTAAGGGCTCTTAGGTCCTGTGGTAAACGCCACTTATTGTTCTTTTCAGGTATGACGAATACAGGAGTGTTCCATGGGCTCAGGGAAGGTTCTGTATGTCCTGCTTTAAGTTGGTCCTGGACAAGAGATTTTAAATGTTTTAATTTATCCTGCTTAATGGGCCACTTCTCTATCCAGATGGGCGAATCAGTAGTCCACTGTAAAGATGTGGGTTGTATTGGATGCACCTGAGCAGTGGCCCCTAATGAAAAGGCTGGGTAGTCAGAAGATTCCATTGTTCTAGCAAATCTCGTCCCCATGAAGAGTGATCCTCTTGTAGGCAATGTGGAAAAGCAGATGGTTTGCCAGGGAAGGAATAGAAATCCCCTTTGAGAGGGGAGGAGGAAGAGAAAGTAGCTGCTCCTTCTGTTGAGCCACAGAAGGCGATAGTGGAGACAATGGCTCAGGATTCGGGAATTTTACTACAGCAGATGGCAGAGGAGGAGCGGGTTCCAACGGATTAGAACCCGTAGGAACATGTAAGGGAGGCAGCCCTGTTCGCACCAGGCCCCATGTAGTTAACACGGCAAGGGACACAGGAACCCCCTACCTAGGATTCTTCTTAAAAATCTTCCCTACTTGCTCCCAGAGCTCTAAATGTAATGTGCCCTCATCTGGGAACCAGGGATCATGCTGTCTTACTGCGCGTAAGAGTTGTTGTAAAGCTTTTGGTTTGACAGAACACTGGGCGGCTCTTAAGAACTGTTGCAAAGTGCACAGATAAGTTTGCTAATCTTTTGTCAGGTGCTGACCCATGTTAGAAATTCCCTTCTGAAACTACGCGCATCCGTCCCTTTCCCGAAGCAGCGGTTGGGACTGTCCCTTACCCTCCTTGTAGTCTAGGCGACGGAAACGCTCACTGGTCATGAGGATTCCTGAATCACATCGGGGTCACCAGTTGTTGCGGCTGCTTTCGCTCCCGAGCTCAGTAGCGAAGGAATGAATAATTACACGAAACACATAGCATTTAAAGAGACCAAGATCTAAAGGAGAAAACGGCCTCCTCAGCTAACTTCCTCCCCATATTTATTGCCAAGGACACGTGCAAAGAGTCAGGGCCGTTTGCTAATTTTTTTAACAACTTCTATACAGATCAGCTGTTTTCAGCTGACCTCTGCACACAGCAAACAAGCAGCTTTGGGCAGGTGTCTTCGCCTGACCCTTCATTCACCTGCTCATGTTCTTTCCATCCATCCATCCATCCATCCTTTCTTCTAGACCTGCCCCTCACACCAGATGACCACTAAAATAATTTTGTGAGATTACCCTCCAAAAAGCTCAAAGTGCATTTCATAAGAAATGTATTAAATCTATAAATTTGGGAGAAGATCACACCTTTATGATATTCATTCTTACCATAAATCTTTATATAGTTTTTCATATCTTATATCTCTCAGATTATATAGATTTCCTAATGTAAATTCTTCTATTGTTTCTATTTCTTCGGATTATTACTATTGTTTTGTTTCTTCAGGGAATTTTGTTTCTTTTTTTTTTTTTTGCTATTATGAGTTCCTAACTACTCTTTAGTTAGATTTTCTAAGTCTAACTGATCAGTTTTGATATACAAGTTAAGTTATTGATTTCTACGCACTGACCACATATACTAATATTTTAAGGAATTCATTAAATTCTATAGTTTTGCAATTGAGTACAGATACTTATATTGCCTCTTTTCCAATATTATACCTTATTACTATTTTGTGTTTTACTGCATTGTCTAAAACTTTCACAACACAGTGCTGAAGTATGATGCTTCTAGGCATTTTTTTTTCTTCCTGATTTAAATAGAAATGCTTCTATTTGCTGTTTTACTACCAAATGTGATGTTAACTGAGATAGTATTTTTAACGATATTGCAGAATTATCCTTCTATTCCTCGGTCTGTTTTATCTTCATGAAATCTTTTTAAGGTCTATAGCTTCCCATCTATATTGATAAATAAAATTGAGCTTTAGCAGGCAGTAGACCATGGAAACTGTTCATATTCTTCACCCTGCCCCCTGCCCTCATACACATTTTAATGGCCAAAAACATTCTGAAGGCTATGATCAAATCCATAACATAACAATATTATTCCCACTTATGAAAGATTGAGGACCAGTCCTTCTGCTACTATCTTCATATATTTTGGTAATTGGCCTCTGACAGCGTAGAATATAGGGCTCTGAAAGAAAAGAAAACGGTAGAAGAAGGAAATCTTGATAAAGAAGAGTGTAAGGCATGAGTGGGTCAATGAATTAAGCTATAGTTTTTCTGGTGGTCTTGAAACATGGTGGCCACACCTGAAGACATCTGCAGACCCTCTTGGGTTGGTCCTCTCAAGCAGAGATGGCCTCACACGCTGAAATCTGCAACTTCCAGGGCTTTCTGTAGTGGGAGAAGAATGGAATCTTGCTCTCTGGACTGTGGGGACTCAAGATATTGAAGAGCATGGGGATAGGGAGGGATGCGGGAGTGCACCTGGAGGCAGGTGTGGACGCAGGGACGTAGGAGCACACAGGTTGTGTCTGACCTCGAGGCTAGAAGAGCGTTTCCTAACCTGTGTTCTGCAGAACCCAGAAGGCTCTGCAGAGAAACAGGTCTCATGATCACACAGTTTGAGAAATGGTTCCCAGGCCATGTCCCTTTTGCTAGGAATCCCAGTGACTTTCATGTTTAACTGCTCCTCAACGAACAAACCCATCAACTGTTTAAGGGGGTGTTAACAAAAGCTATTTGTTTACAGAGCTCTTTACTTAGAGCCCTCACTGACATTCCTAGAAATTGGTGGTTCATGAAAACACGCTTTGGGAAACACGTGACTCACAGTATATCAGTAGTCACAATGAAGAAGCAACACAAGGTATCGTTTTCCGAGTGTTGAGTAGCAGACAGCGCTCTAAGCACTGGGCCCCTCCTGCTGAGCAAGACAGACATGCCTTGGGCCTCGGGCAGAATCGTATTACTCAAGGACCCTCTATTTAGCACTTGTGTCTCTTCAGACAAGTTGCTTGATTTTTCTGTGCTCCAGTTTCCTCACTCAGAACATGGAGGTGTAAGAGTGCGCACCTCAGTGGGTTACTGCAAAGATCAAATATGGATACAGACGTGGAGGAGGTCAGGAGTTTAGTCTAACGGGTTGGAAGTGTGAAGGAGACCAGGAAGGGTGGGTTGCCAAGGACGATGGCCTGTCCAGAGGGGCAGGTGACGGCGATGGAAAGGGATGGACTTGTGAGATCTTCCTTCAGTGGAGTCGCTGGGGCTGCGCTGGAGACGAGTGTGGGGGCGTGAGGGAGAGAAGGGGTCAGAGTAACACTGAGGCTTCCGCTCAGGGTGGCAGCGAGGATGATGGTGCCACGTGGATGAGGATCTGGTTGGGGGGGAACATGCTGGTGGGGGCGGGGTGGGAGGGAGACGAGGAAGACCTTGGCTTTGGAAACCGACCTGGGTTGTGTATTTTTATAGTCTGTCCACTGCCCTTTGACATCTGTTAGTACCTGATCCTTTGCTGATCCTCCTCAGTACCCACTGCAGGCCCCTATTCCTCTACCTAATCCCTGTTAGATTGTTCTAGACTCTTCCTGTGCCCTCTCGTTAGTTACACCCTCCCCCTAGGCAAGTGTAATCCCAAGACTTGAAAATTTCATCTTTGCTGATGACTCCTAAATCTATACCTCCAACCAGATCTCTTCCCGGAGTTCCACACTCAGTTCCCTATCATCAATCGTGGAGCTTACATGCCAGCAGGGGGCGACAGGCAGCAAAAGGAAAATCTCTTGTATGTTAGATGGTGGTAAGTTGACAAAAATGCAGCAGGAAAGGGGAACAGGAATTGTTGATGGATTGGCAATTTTGTTTTATCATCTTTCTTTTTAGAGAAGGGGTCTCACTATGTTGCCCAGGCTGGTCTTGAACTCCTGGGCTCAAGTGATCCTCCTGCCTCAGCCTCCCAAAGTGTTAGGATTATAGGTGCGAGCCACTGTGCCCAGGCTGGGATCGGAAATTTTAAATAGGGTGTCAGCGAAGCACTCACTGCCTCATGGCACAGCTGTTTTGATGTTTCATAAGCTGAATTTTGATGTGGCTTAAACAGAACTCTCTAGCCCTCCTCTTTGACCTTATTATTTTGGTTGGACTACATTTCACTTTCACTGTTGCATCACATAGGATTTTACTGTTATTATTGTCGTGTGCATGTGAGGCATGTCTGTCATTCCTTTTATTATAGATAAACACATCTAGTTTGTGTCAAAAGATTGATTCAGCATGAATGATTTTTTCTACGCACAAATACAACATTGCAATACGTTTATTTGAATATTTCATGCAGACAGCACAAGTTACAGTGATACCATAATAAATCATATTTGGTAATTACATTGAAATACTTAGGTTTAGTTTAACTATAAATTCTTTTTCTAGTTTGAAAATAAATATGGATACATTTGTAGATTTAAAACAAAGACATGCTACTGATGCAGAATCAAGTAGAGGTACAGAAGCTAATACTATGACTGGAACAGTAAGAAAAGAAAAAGAGGCTAGGAGAAGGTATGTTGCAAGTGTCATGATGAATAGCAATTGTAGTTTTTGGGGAAGAGCAAAATGAAAATGTGATTGGTTTGTTATATAAAAAATGTTTAAAGATTATAAACTAGACAATATTAAGAGACATTTTCAGCAAATACATAATGTGGTGGTTTAGAAAGTATGTCCCAATTTTTTTGATACTCTTCTCAAGAAACGGAGCTAACTTCCCTCCCCTTGAATGTCGTAAGTGATGAGATGTTACTTCCAAGATTAGGTTTAAAAAGACTATGGCTTCCACCTTGGGCTCTCTCTATATCTCTCCCTGACACTCTATCTTGGTTTTAGATGAGTCATTTAATAGAAGAGAGATAACCCAATTAATACTTTGGGTACATTTTGTTTCAAAGGACTGCCAAACTTACAAAGAAATGTCAATTTGCAACCTAAAAAATTGAACTTGTGATGTGACTATTTTAAAATCTTTTACATATCTCAAAAGAACTTCAGCTAGATACAAAATTAGATATGAAAACATTAGCTTCTACATGATGGATGGTGTTTCAGATATATTAGGTCAAAAATCCAAATTTTTCTGGTATTCTAAAATGAGAGACTGATGTTTCTTTTATTGCTTCATTTCACTGTATGAAACAATGAAAATATTTGTGCTCAGTTTTCTGAATCAGTCTTTATCAAAAGAGTCATGGATACAGTTGTTAAAATCATTCAGTATACACATACAAATGCTATGAATCACCAGTTTATGAAACTGTGGAAATAGAAGACATGAATTTATGATCTTGTGCTCTTAGCCAATGCTCATTTTGGTTGTCATGAGTTTTACAAAGATTTACTTTTTGTTAACTGCAGTTCAAAATTTCCTTGAAACAAAAGGAAGCTTGTTAAATATTCAATAGTTAAAGTAAAAAATTGGCATTGTAACTTATATTTTCTCTCTGATGTTACATTACATATGAATGAGCTAAATTTGAAGTTCAAGAGACCTTTATATGTGATTGATCTAAACAAATATGAGGATTTATGTTGAAATGGAAACTTTTCAAATTACAAATCAATAATGATGATTTTAACACTTGAATCAATATGTGTAAGATTTTAGTTGTAATCAACAGTTATGTAAATTAGTTGCAAAAACTACAAGAAAATTTGAAGAGAACTTTGTTGATACTGATAAATTTAGAGTTGCTTTTCAATTTATGTAATACCTCTTTAAATTTGATGCATTGATCCTGAATCAACACAAGAGTTGATGAATTTACTTAATTTGGTAGTCATTTCGAAACTGATATGCTTTTGCTTTAAAGTGAAATCAATTCTTCTTCTAAAAGTGAATCAGTTTTATCAATGTAGGCACAATTATTAAAGGAAAATGTATTTTTGGTATTTAATTTAATTATTGGAAAACTTTTAAATATGTTTGGAACAAAACTCAGGCATGTGAATCTACTTTTTTTTTTTTTTTTTCAGAGACAGGGTCTCACTCTGTCACCCAGGCTGGAGTGCAGTGGCGTGATCACAGCTCACTACAACCTTGAACTGCTGGGCTCAAATAATTCTCCTGCCTCAGCCTCTCAAGTAGCAAGGACTACAGGCATGTGCCACCACACCTAGCTAATTTTTTACTTTTTAAAATTTTCTGTAGTGACAGAGTCTCTCAAACTCCTGGCCTCAAGTGATGCTCCCACCTTAGCCTTCCAAAGTGCTGGGATTACAGGTATGAGCCACTGTGCCTGGCCTGATTCCACTTTTTCAACTATAAATGTTATGAAATCTTAACACAGATCAAGTATTCATGATGAAAACTTAGCATCTGAATTGAAAGGTTGCTATAAATATAAAATATTTGATTTTATATTTGCTATTTTGATTTGAAAATTTGCTATAAAGAATATAAAATATCTCATTAATAATTTAAAATGTGTATTATTACATGGTGAAATAATAATTTGGATATATTGGGTTAAATAAACATTATTAAAATTAATTTCATCTGTTTATTTTTTAACTGTAGCTACTAGAAAAATTTAAATTATGTATGTGGCTCACATTATGTTTCTATTGGACAATGCTGCTGTAGACATTCACATGGCCAGGACTTTTTCATCCTTAGGTTTTAGTTTAAACATCACTGACTCCACGAAGGCTTTGCCGACTGGACAGCTACAGCAGCAACCTCCCCACACCCCACGTTCCTGACCACACACAGTCTGGCTTGCTCTCCATCCTACCACCTGCTTTCAGCTTTTTTCATAGCACTTTCATCATCCGAAATCTTATTCACTTACTATTTACAGGTTTATTGTCTGCATTCCCCTCTATAATAGGACTGTTATATCCCTAGTGCTTGATTAAGTACTTGATCAATATTTAGTGAATTATAATAAACTCCAGAGAGGCCACCTTCCAGAAAATTTGCAAAGTCATCCTTGATGAAATGAATCTCTCTCTCTCACACACACACACACACACACACAAACAGGTGTTTAGGGTAAAAACAAATATATTAAATTATTTTTAAAATTACAATAAAGAAAGAAATCAGCTTCTAACAGAAGACATTTCTGGGTATTAAAAACCTGTTCTGGCAATTACATTTTCCCCTGACTCATCTTCTTCAGTTGTTTGTGCTGAAGCAACTACCTTTTCTGAGATGAAATTTAGCAGATCTAACTCAGATTTTCCCACAAATTTTGTTTTCAAACTTGCCCTGCTGCTGTGATATTAATGTATTTACACCTGCATTCTCTCATGTTTTACTTTGCTAAATCGCAGCTGTGCTAAATCTTGGTACTTTAGGGCAATTTTTTTTTTCTGCGTCTGATCTTTTTTTACATTTGGTGTCACAGAAGCCAGCCAGCTTTCCTCTTTACATCACCCCTCACACTGCCCAATGGCCCATGAGAGGAGGGAAAAATAATTTTGTTCTTCTATGGCATCTGAACCACATCAGACCTAGATTCTTAAAAGACTGTGGATTTAAGGTTTTCAAAATGGGAATATTAAGCCACACTATCTCAAAATCACATTTAGCAAAACGGTGGTGCTGAAGAACTACTGCTTTTAGTAGGCACAAAATCCCAGCCTTGCTGAGGCAGGCTGAGAAAATGCAAGTGAGGGAACCCAGGCAGGTCGGAGTGGTGGAGCAGATGCAGCTGGGACCAACACGCTGGTGACCTGGTGACGGGGACCCAGCACGAGAGAGGCTCAGGCAGGGGGAAGCTCAGCTGGGGGGTGGGGCGCAGGATTTGTTCAAAGCCACAGAGAGTCCGACATGGGTGCTGTCTTCAGAAGGCAGAGTGCAGTGGGACCCCCGAGTGCTCATGGCCCTGGTGGGCCCAGAAGGCTGGAGGTGAAGGGTAAACACAGACTGCAGGAACCTCCTCCTCCAGTGCTGTTGCCCCCACGTCTAAATGCAGTACGGGAAGCTCTTGGGATTTATAAAGTGTCAACATGAAGCTTCAGATATCTCCAGTTTGGAACTCTTTTGCCAAGTCTGTGGTGGTCTTGTTTCTCTGCCACCCCTGGGGATGGGCAGCCGTGCAGGGAGGTAACCCAGCCACAGGCAGGGCCACCGCACGCAGGACCTGCTTAGCATTCAGTGCGCCTGGGGACCAGGTGGGAGCCATTGCACAAGTGGGGGTATGGGCTGTTTTGGCAGAGGGAGAGGCGCAAGCAAGGGTGTGCTGGGGAGCTGACCGCATGCAGAGACACACAGCAAGTGGACAGGCAGTGGCATCAAGGGTGTGGCAGCAAGTACAGAGAGGGGGCTTGGAGTGTCTAGTCCTTGAGTGACCGGGAGCGAGGTGGGAATCTAGCCCTGGAGGCTCCTGGGCACAAGGGCAGAGCCCCTGACCACAGAGCCGGAAGCCTCTAAATCCCCAAGCATCCTCAACACTGGGGAATCACGTCCTTCCTCAATGTGGCTGCAGGTGCAGGGAGTCAGGCAGGTCAGCAGACATCAGCTCTATCCCCCTGCCACCGTACCCAGGCAGGCGTATGAACATGTGGGCCACATTTGGCTTGGCAGACTAGAGACACACAACAGACGCTTTTGCCCAGTTTGAAACTTTGCAACTGGCTGGCACTTTCTAACCCTGCTGCCTTCTGCCATGGCTGTCCGTCCCTGTGCACGGCCAGTCTCTCCCTGAAGACCGCAGCCTCCTAAAGGTGGGCATTCACCTGGTATTCCCCAGGGGCTCAGCACTGTACGACTAGCAATCCATTATTGCTAAATAATAACATAATTTAAAAAATATCACCTGTAGCTTTTGATTCTTTAGTTGACATCTTGACCTAAAATAGGAACTTTAAAACGTAATGGAAAACATCTCATTGCGATCCTGAAACTGGACTTGATTAATGCTATCTATTCATGTTATCTACTTACGGTGTCTTTTGAGTAGGTCGCTCTAGGTCCTAAACGACATTTCATTTCTAAAAATGAAAGTAAGTTGCAGGAAACATACAACTGGGATCCCAGTCCAGGTTTTCAACCGTCTCCTTTCCCAACCTTCTAATTCTGGCTGAGTAACGGTTCTCAACAGGGGTGCTTTTGTGCCCCTCAGGGGACATTGGCAGTGTCTGGAGACATTTTTGTCTGTCATGACTGGGGTCGGGTCTCCTGGCATCTGGGGGACAGAGTCCAGGGGGGCCACGCCACATCCGTGGTGCACAGGGCAGCTCTCCCAGCAGCCAAGAACGATCCGGCTCAGGACGATGGTCGTGCAGAGGCTGAGAAACTTTGGGTTACAGGGATGAAAAAAGCCAGCAACAAATTCCCCGTAGCTACATCTGCAAGAAAAGTTTTATTCCATGAAATAAATTTAAAAATCACGTTCTAGCTTTTTCTACGTTTGTCCTTGACATCATTGTTGCTACTATCTCCTACTTCTTCAGTTTACTTTTCACTCTAAGTGCACCGATTCTGTGAATATACCTCATTTTTTTTTTAACGGGAAAGGAAAAATGAATTGATTTCATATGCTTAAATAATAAAAAGATGACCCAAAAATATACAGAACAATTACTATGAAATCAGTTGAAGATTTATTTTTCAGCGGGAAAAAATTAAAACCACATTGCGAAAGTCTTTCAACAATTCATTTTTTTATTTTTCTATTAATTAATAGTACATTCTTTAAAAGAAGTTAACAACTTCAATTCCAAATATAAGGATTAAATAATGCAAATGAAAAGCTGTCATTTTCAGTGAAGCTATTGCCTAATTACTCTGGAAAAAAGTTTTTCTTATGACTGAACTGATGCAAAAATCCCTTAGAAAAGCTTCATTTGTTGCCTGTAAAGAGTCTTCTTAAGGTCACTTTTACTTCTAGACCACCCCCTTGTTTCCAGTGAAAGAGTTCTGCTTGGTAATGGCTTGTGGTTCCACAGTGTTTGTGTAGGAAAAGCGCAGACTAAGAGATACTACTGCAGTTGCTCCAATCGCAGATTCTGCCACGAAAGGAAGTCCCAACACTGTCACATTTCCCCTTCATCTTCAGCAAGACACATGAAAAGAAAACTCAAGTCCCACCTTCATCTCTACCGTGATCACCAGTTGCAGCGGCGTACAGAGGCTGCCGGGCATCAGATGCAGCCCCGTGGAGGTCCAGTGTGCTTGTGGAGTAAGTACCCTGCAGGGTCTGAGTGTCGGCCCCAGGCAGGCCAGGGGTCTGCAGACAGAGGCGTCTGGTGGCGACTGGGGCGCCCTCGGGTGAGCCTGCACAGAGCGCCTAGGAGCAGAGTGCCTGCCGCGGTCTTCTCTCCGAGGGCAGGGGAAGAAGCAGCGCTCCAGACAGGACAGGAAAAGCCCATGGACAATGCTCTCCAGTCACCAGCCAGTCGCCGTCCCCAGCTGGTACCTACTGCTGGGACATGAGTGCACTCCTATTTGCTTTCATTTTTTCTAGACGCTTCACTAAGTGGCCGTTGCTCACCTCGAGCTCTTCTGTTTTGTCCAACGCAGAGCGGAGCTGGAAACAGAGGAAGGGCAGTGAGCTTTGAGGAGCTTTTCTCCCCCAACATAGCAAGGTTCTGTGTTGCCAAGATTCCAATCCTACCAGAAATACAATTATAACTCGGACCCACTAAAGTCCTAAAAATGTATGCATACATCTGTGTGTGTGTGTGTATTTCTTAATTTAAAAAGTAGCATAAGGCACATGATTCTGGCATCATGAGTGACTAGGGAAAGTTCCTTCTCTGAAACAACTGACCCCAGATGGGGCACACTGTTGGGGACCCTTGTGGTCTCACAAAAGGTAAGTGAGGCAAACAATAAACAGATACAAACAAACAAGAGCTGAGCCTGGCCAGGTTGGAGGTGGTGGCCCCCCACAGCCTGGGCAGTCAGCAGAAAGGCTTCTGCAGCCAGAAACCAAAGCAGGAATGTCTGAGGCCAAGAGGGTCACACCTGCAGCCAGGGCCCCAGAGCCTGGGACTCAGGGCAGGAGATGAGCAGCAGAAGCTGCATTAGCGGGAGCCACCTGGACACCAGGCAGCAGGGCAGAGTGGAGGTTCCCTGAGCCGGAAGAACCGCAGCCACACAGTTGTGGAGATAGGGATCATTTGAACAGAGTCTATAGCTCTGCTCCAGACCCAAAACCCTCAAGGAGGGTGGCTGGGGTCCTGGGACAGAAGTCCTTCCAGCCATCACTAGCAGAGGTGGAAGAAAGTCCTCTGTGCAGGAAATTTCACCAAGTCAGACCTGGATTAGAGTATTCCTACAAATTAAAACCAAGCATATTGTCACAAAACACTAAATACACGAAAGGACAAACCATTTGAGTGAGAGTCAACAGAAGAAATAAACAACAGAATTAGACCCCCAAATGCTGAATGTGCTTCAGTTGTCAGATATAGAAAATAGAATGGCTGTTAGGAAATATTTAAAGAAATAGGATATAACTAAAAAAGAGAGCATACATACAACAAGAAACTATCAGGAATGAATACACTTTTTTCAAGAAAAGGGAAACTGGAAAATATATGCAAAAACATTTTAGGCATCATGAAACAGAGAGAGGTATGGTGATGGAAAATATAAAAGAGAGATGGTTAAAAATTGTGGAGGGTGCAATGAGAAGGTCGAATATGCTCTGATTAGAGTCCAAGAGGGGAAAGTGGAGAGACTAGAAAAGAGGAATTATTTAAGGAGCTAATGGCTGACTATTTTCCAAAATTGATTTTAAAAAAGAATTCACAGATCCAAGAACCACTATACATCCCAAGCAGAATAAATAGCAATAAACCCACATCTAAGATATTAGAGTGAAACTGCACAAAATCAAAGACAAAGAAGGACTTGAAAGAAGCTAGAGAGGGAACAAAAAGAGTCCCTACAAAGGTCCCACAATTAGAACTGCAGATTTCCCCACGGCTTTGATAGAAGCCAGAAGACGGTAGCTTTGAGCATTAATGAAAAATGATGCCCATCCCAGAGCTGTATCTCCCTCGACACCATTGTCCAAGAACAAGGGTGAAATAAAAGCACTTATAACAAAAACTGAGGGGATTTGCCACCAAGAAGCCTACTCTAAAAGAACTTCTAATGTAGATACGTTAAATGATCTAGAAGTACACTGTGAGATACTAACAGGAAAGACACTTACATGGCAAATATGTAGATATGTCAAAACAAACATGGACTGCACAAAACAACAACAACAACAGTATTGTCTGATGAGTGGACATACGGGTATACAAACACACGTGTGTGAACATGTGTATGTCAGGAAGGGCACTAAAGCTAGTGTTCAAAAGTGCCATTGTACAGGAGGGGAGTAAAGATGCTGTTCAACTTCAAGACTTTTGAAGTTAAATATGAATAAATAATATCCCAAGGATGATCACTAAAAGAATAGAAATTGAATATAAATTTTAAATTTGGAGAGAGAAAAAAGACATGAAAATGGCAGGACAAATGGACACCCACAGTAGGATGGTAGAAGCAAGTTCAAAAATACCAATAATGATGGTCTAAAGTCTCTTACCAAAATACGGATTTCAGATTCACTCAAAAACAGCCACCACCTGGCTACATGCATCTCAGGAGAGATAACCCAGTGCACGACCACACAGAAAAGACTGGAACAAGGGATAGAAACGCCCAGAGCAGACAAAGCTGCCGCTGCCACCTGGTAACTGACAAGGTGAACAGCAGGGACCAAGAGGGTGGCTGCGACTTATCGAGGGGATATAAGAGTTTTAAACATTGATTATTAATAGCCTCAAAATATATAAAGCAAAACCTGACGGAGAAACAGGGAGAATGAGGCAAACCCACCATCATCTATTGGTGGAGTTTGACAAATCTCTCTCTCCATTACTGAGAATTTCAGCAGACACAAAGAATTGGGTCTGAACACAGACTTCACAAGCTTCGTCAGTGGGAGAACACAGAATTCTGCATCTGCAGATCAGAGACGACACATCTCCCTAAGCACATTTGGGACATTTACAGCGATCGGCCACCTATCAGGTCATTAAGCAAGAACTAACAAATTTCAAAGACCAGGTATGATAAAGACCATGTTCTCTGACATAGCAAAATTAAGCTAGAAAGTTAAATGGAAAAAAAAACCCCTCACGTTTCTTAAAAAGCCTATTTCTAAACAACTCATGGGTTAAAATATTAATACAGATCATAATGGAAATCTGGAAATACTTAGAATAGGATAACTGAAACAGCCTTCATCAAAACGTGTGGGATGCAGCAGAAGTGGTACTTTGAGGGCAGGGCCAGTGAAGCAGAAGGAAAATCCGGAGAGTGTGAAGGGGAAAAGCATTTGGTCAGTTGGGTCAAATGCACGCAAATGGCGCACGAGGTCAGATGGACGTGCGGAACCACCACCGGGCACCTTTGGGAAGGCGATTCCGCTAGAACCGGTGAGGGGTGTGGGCCTCGGGGAAGGGAGGGACCTAAGGCTCTGAGTACAGACGGCTGGTTCAGGGGGTCGCAGGACTGAGGTGGCACGGGGCGGGGGCACGGGGGCGAAGAAAGATTTTTAAAGAGGCGAGAAGGTGCATCTTTGGACACGTCCCCGCTGCCCCCTCCCGTGGGAACGGCCGTCTCAGGGGTTTCCCTGCAATCTCTCCGCGGGTCTGGACACAGCAGCCAGAGCCACCCGTCCTGCTGAAACAGAAACCGGCTCTGCGCCTGCGCACCGCTGGGCGTGGACGGGCTTCCTGCCAGTCTCACGTGACTCACTCCCTGGCCAGCTTCCGGCCTGTCCTAATCCGTCACCAGAAGGGAAGTCTTCCTTGGCCACCCACTTACAACTGCCCCTGTTGCAAGCCATTACCATGCCCCTGCTCCTTTCCTGCGTACGGGCACTTTTATTTTGACCTCTCTCCCCCACAGTGTGGACTCTGAGAAGGCAGGGACTTTGCCCCCAGCACCCAGACCCATGCCCGGCACGCAGCAGACGCTGTAAATATTTGCTGAATGAACAACTTTGCCAAGTGTCTTTAGCAGGGTAAAATATGTGTAATTAAAAAAGAAGCGGATTGGAAGTACAGTAATTTGCGAGTGTGACCAGCAGGTGGCCCGAGAGCCGCTCGGCTTCCCAAGGACACTGAGTCCCGGCCTCACCCTGCACCAGCACCTGGCCCTCAGCCACAGCGGGCCCACTTCTCCTGGTTCCTCCCCAGGCTGGCCCCGTATGACAAAACAGACAGGGCAGAGAGGCCTGGCCACTCCTTTATCTCACATACTTAGTGTTTACAGTCGGGGCCCATAGGAAATGCTCAAACCTGACGGTGCAACTAGTTGATGCCAACGACTGGCCCTAAGCTTCCCCCTGGCTGAGCTGGCTCCTTTAGTAAGACGCTTGCACGGTGGTGAATAGCCCCGTGGCAGATTTTACTGTATCGAATCCTCCCTTTCTATCCCAACTAGGAGGACATTTATTACCGGTTCTTTCCCTAGAAATGGCCTAAAAATTTTACCTCTCTTTGCAGTTTCCGCTTTTCAGCCTTAAGTTCATCTTCTATTTTTTCTGCATTTTCAGCAGCCGATTTATAACGTGCTACTTGACTCTCTAACCTTATTACCTAAAAGGAAGGGAAAAACCACAGGTATAAATTGATAGGCCTGTTTTCTGTCTTCTATTGCTTTATTTGATCTGAGATCAAAGGGTGTGGTTTAATAGATGGGAGAACACACGCTGAAAAGAAGTATGATGTGCCATTTTGGACCATTGCACAGGTTATTTGCTCATATTTCTGAGTGACCCTGACAAGGACTTGTTTCCCTGACCCCCATCCACTTGGTGGCCCCCACGGTGCTCGTGCCCAGCTGCCCTGGCTCTGTCTCGCCTTTGCGATTACTCTGTTGGAAACGGGAGGTCGAGGCAGAGCAATGCAGAGGTTCCGCCAGGAGCTCAGCACCAGTCTGCTCTCTCCTGGGGGGTGGGGGGTGGGCGGGACGAAGGAAAGGGCAGGCGAGGAGCAAAGGAGGGGCTTGGACAGGACATTCCCCCGTCAGGGTTCTGAGAGGACAGCAGCTCTGCCGCACACACTAATTCTCTTGCGATCAAAAGCGTGCTTTGTAAAACTCGTCATTTCTGTGTGCCCTGTTCTCATTTTTGTTTCTATAAAAATTCCAAAAAGTTCCAGCTATGTCCACCCACACCTGAGTGTGAAAGAGTGGCTGCTTCCCCCTCCCTTTGGCTGGAACAAATTGCCCAGGGCTCAACATGCTAAGGCAGGAGGGCCCCAGTCTAGACCCCTGGGAGAGCCGGCCTGGCAGGGAGGGAAAGAAACCCAGGGAAGAGGGATGTTCCAGCAAGAAGTGCTTTTTAATTCACTAAGTTATTTTTAAAGAGCAAAATTTAAAAAAACTCCCAAGCCACAGTAGCTATTTTCTACAACTGTTGTTCATAAAGGATTAGTACCTATTGTAACCACCTAAATCCTAATAATTATCTTTCCTTCCTACTTGTTCTCTCTGTAAGAAATACTTTGAGAGACTTGCTGTCTCAACGTACTCCCCTCAGGATCTTTTTGTGGTTCTAAAAATCTCTGCTTCTTTTTGTCCTCAGCCTTTCAGGGCTATTTCCAGCAAGTAAAACTTCGGTTAATCATCAGTTTAGCAGTCCATTATTGCTTAAAAAGGGTACACGTACATTTTGTTCTAATGCCGTTATCTCTTGCTCAGATTTTGCAAGTTTAAATTTGAGGTCGCTGATCTGTCTGTTGGCATCCCCTGAAGGTTGAAAGAGAAGGAAACTTCATTAAGCTCCTGGGCTTTTAAAATGTTAAAACAGTAGTCACTGGGAACCAAGCCCTTACTTTATAATTATCTCAAAAATCTGTTAGTTCTGGCCCATGCCTGCACGCTTGCCCGAGTGGGAACAGGAGAAGGCTCTCTCTCTCTCTCTCTCTCTCTCTGTGAACCCAGGCTGGGAAAGTGCCTTTATGCCCTGGGCAGGGGGCAGGAAACCCCAGGCAAGAGAGCGCCTGTGGGTGAAGAAGACAAAGAGATGTTGGGGGTGGGGGGAAGGGAGAGAGAGACTGGGTGTAATTTGATCTCCCTTAAGCCTGTTTCTACTTTATTGGATAAAAAAATACCTTTCAATTTTTTCATGCAACCAGCAGATCAAAAACCTGCTGTACCCAGTAAAATAAACGTGGTTTCTATCAGCGCTTCCTAGGGTGGTATCTTGGTGCGCATTTTTGGGCACCTGTTCTAACTGATAGGCTCTGAGAGAAATGCCTTTGTTCTGCCCACCTACCCATCCCTGTTCTGTCCCACAAAGAAACATCTTTGTGCTTCTGTATTCAAGGGCTTTTGGGGGACCTAGGGGCATACTGGGTACTCTTCGCCATGACAGTTTTTCTCCTCTAGCACGAGTCTAATACAAACAGCACGTGGAGAGTTTACTTCTGTACGAGAATTGGCATTTACTTTGTAGATCCATTACGTGCACATCTGTCCCGTTTTCCAAGACATCATCTTCCGCTCGGAGACCGTCTAGCTTGCCGTTCTTCTGTCTCTCCTCCAGCTGCCTTTTGAGTTTCTTAATCTGAAAACATCCACCGGTAAAATATGTTAATTTCTCTATTCTTAATGAGACCGAAAAGCTGCGCTTAGAGCCTATGAGAAAGGAAGCCGCATGTAAGGTAAAAACCAACACCCAGAAGGGCAACTGCCCATTGCCTTGCAGTGCCGGGTGTGTTTCCCGGTGCCAGGGTGACGGGGCTGGTAGTTAAGCCCCAGATCACTGTGGTAAAGGGTCACAACCTGCCCTGCAGCCCACCAGCCACACAGGGGATCCCACCCCTTTCATAAAGAAACCAACTCAAACAAATAAAAAACCTCTGCCAATCAGTACTCTTCTCAGGAAGAAAAGTAAACAATTTTTACAACGTCAGCCCTAAATTATTTTGTGTCTCTGGGTGAAAAGTTATCTCTAAAGTTGAAATTCCTCTAGATTCAGGAGATTGTACATAAAATACTTCAAATGTTTATCGGTTAGCAAGTCAGTGCGTTATTAAACTTTATTCACTAAGAAACCAGAAAGGGCCCCGTGGAGCCTTCTGGGCTCAGACGTATCTTAATTAAATTCCCAACAAAGTTCTCCGTGCACTTTCCCACAGAACCCGGTGGCGCTGCAGGTGTGCTCAGAGGCGGGTTGCCAGCCCTCAGGAAGATGGACTCTGCACAGCTTTCCTCTAAGACAGAAACAAATACAGTCTTTCTGCTGTGCGTGGTGTGGAGAGGGAAACCCCTAATTAAATACAAACCACCAGTGCATGCTGCTTTAAGGAAGTAAGTACAGAATTCCAATGCATACATGCTTTTAAAAGATCACAGGGAGTTCAAGGGAATCCTTCCACTATATTTCCTGCTTTACCCAATGGACAGAATCTTCAACAGAATTGTGAAAAGTGAGGCAAATACACTTGAGGGAAAAGTAGAAGAACTGAATTTCTTTAGAAAGTTGTGGAATGATTTAATAAATATCCTCCATTAAAAAAAAAGATCAAATAGACAACTGTTTAGTTTTCTTGAGGTAGGTGACAGCAATGAAGATAAACCACAGTTAAAGCAACTGTGATCAGCTATAATAGAGAAATGCCTGCCAGGAAGAGTCACTGGGGGAGCACAAAACCGATGTTATGACAAGCAGAAGAGAAGCGGTGTTTGGAATGACTTAGTAATGCCCTCGCCACTCCATGGGCAATCTAGGACTTTTACACTAACGTTTATTTTAGGCAGCAATTCAGTAACATATACCACATCCCGTTCCCTGGCTGTGAGTCTGAGACATCTTCACGAAACCTCGTATGACTTACCATGTTCTATTTGGATAAAAATACTAAGACCACCAGTTGGCTTGGTAATTATTTTCAGGCACGATACATTTAAGGGTTTTCTGAGTAAGCAAAAAATAATAAGGATGGGAAGGTGGTTTCAGGTGCCCTATTCAAGAACCCATAAAGTAATAAAAAGATTGTTACCTGTTCCAATAAGCATTCTCGCTCATCCACAAGCTTTTTCAACCTAATATCTAAAGAAATCAGAAAGATATGGGTTTAGGTGGATCTGTGTACTGCACCTTTCAGCACATGGCTAAATTGAAGAATGATTGTTCAGGTTAGTGAAACGAATGATGAAGGTAGTTATACACACGTACCATGGTGAATGAGGCCACAGACAGGACTGGGGGAGAATTCAGCCAAGGGGGGCTGGGTCAACCGCCCAGAACATGCTTCACGTCGGGAGCAGCTTCCGGCTGCATGCAAACAGCTAGTCTTCTACCTTAGGTTAGCATGCAAGAACTCTAGGGCCAAGCCACACTGCAACACAAGATCTCACAGGCTTCATGGTTTAACATCGTTAGCAATGCAGAAACACACCGATAATCACGATTCGATAGCACCAACATTTTAATTATCTTCCCTTTACGAGTTTACATCTCAGACTTGTTTATCTTTCTCATTTCTCTCATAGACTCATCAATGTCAGAGTTTTGACGACATGTTTATGAACCCTAAGTCCACTGACAACATGTCTGCTAACCCAGTTACCAAAAACTCTTATTCTTTTTTTTTTTTTTTTTTTGAGACAGAGTCTCGCTCTGTTGCTCGGGCTAGAGTGAGTGCCATGGCATCAGCCTAGCTCACAGCAACCTCAGACTCCTGGGCTCAAGCAATCCAACTGCCTCAGCCTCCCGAGTAGCTGGGACTACAGGCATGTGCCACCATGCCCGGCTAATTTTTTCTATATATATTTTTAGTTGGCCAGATAATTTGTTTCTATTTTTTAGTAGAGATAGGGTCTCGCTCTTGCTCAGGCTGGTCTCGAACTCCTGACGTTGAGCAATCCACCTGCCTTGGCCTCCCAGAGTGCTAGGATTACAGGCGTGAGCCACTGCGCCCGGCCAAAGCTGTTATTCTTTTGGAGAAAAATGCAGTGATGGTTTAGGTGTCTGTCATTCCTGCCACCACAGATAAATACAGATGAATATACACTGAGTGTCTCTAAGTTGCCCAAACATCTCTCTGACGGGGTGTCAAGTACTATAATCTTCAGATTCAGAGGAGGAAACCAAGGCCTGGGGAGAGTTTGGGGGATTGGGTAAAATCCAGGACGATGGGATGATGACGGTGATGACAATGCATTTTGCACACTTCCTCTGTGACACAGGCACTGCTCGAGCAGCTTTGACACCATTAGCTCGTTTCAGCCCAGGAAGCCCTGTGGGTGGGCTGTCATTACAGCCTCCTTCGACAGAGGAGGAACAACGGAGGCCCAGAGTGACCAAGCAGCCTTCCTGAGGCCTCGCACCCCTAACCCCTGCACACCACTGTTTCTCCAGATCTAAACTCACACCTCTGAGTCCGCCCTGACTTCTGGCCCAACACTCTTACTCCTGAGAGGACACTGCATTCACAATGCCTAGCTCCAAATTCTTCAGAGTAAAACACTAACCTTGGTCAGCCATGTGAACAGAAAATAACTCACATGAAATGTATCTTTGTTTTCCTTTAAAAAATCATCTAGTCACATTCTAATCCAAGTTATATCTTTGTTTCTCCAAAGACTCTAAGTTGTCATTTTGAAAGGCACAGTGACAAAATAAGACACCAAAAAATGTTGAGCATAATATAAGGTGAATTAAATTTATGATCCTTTTGAGTTCCATTTTCATTTACCTACAGATTGCTTCTGACAGATGTCTTATTCTTTCCCTTCCATAAACTCACCCACACTGAAACAAAAGCTTTTTGTGCTTATAAACCTAGCTCTTTTATCCAATATCACTTTTTATTTTATCTCATATATTTTATACTCTGACATACAAAAACTACAGGCGTCGTAAGAAACACTGAATATGCTAGAACATGATCTTGAAGCTCATATATTTATTGTACAATTTTATTCTTTTTTTCTATTAGAAGACTTCAAATATTCTAGATTAGTAGAAAATAAATGTTAAAATGTAATGAATGCTCGCAAAAAAATAAAGATAATCTGACCTAGTCTTATAGTGAGAATATAAAAAATAGATAAAACTTTCAAGGAAGAGAAATTTTAAAGCAGGATTGGAGAAGACAATGAAAACTAATTTTAAGAAAATGGAAAAAGAATGAAGCAAAATAATTTGATATGAGAAAGTAGGAGTACTGCTTTTCATAGCTTTAAAAACCAACAAGTCTAATTGCTGAGTGAGTAGAACACATCATTGATGTACTTACTGTGATACTACTTAGCAAGAGTACTGGAAACCTAGTACTACCCTGTATTTACTCAGTAACTAGTGGTGCTCATCACTATAGCAATTGGTCTATAGCATCCAATTATAAACAGATGAAAACGCTTCATTTTAAGACAGTGATTGCAGTTTTTTGAAATGAGGCATCAAAAAAGATGAAGTCAGCTTGTCCCCAATTTAGGATGTTCTTTTATACTGGGAAGTTAGTTGGCTATTAAAGGCATTTTAGTAATATTGTTAAAGGATTATAATTTTAAAAACCTGGTTTTCATACATTAAATCTCAACAAACTTTCTGGTATGCATTTTAGAGACCCATGAAATGGGAAAAAAAGAGGTAGACCTAGAAAATTCCTGGGGTAGCCAAACAGGTGTTGGGGTTCTGTGAGCTCCCGTGCTCCTTGCCCACCGTTTGCTGGCCTGTCCGGGGCAGAGCACGGTCGACCAACAGCGACAGCGGCGTCCGTAAGCCTCGCCTGTCAAGTGCTGGACCTGGTCCTCCCCACACTCTGAAAGGCGGGTCTTGCCCCGGGGAGCAAAACAAGGCCCGGGGAGGTTAAGCAGACTGCTCATTATAATGTATTTCCAAGAGCATATTGTTAATTCTGTGGGTTAATTTCAGCCAACACAGGCCAGGGCTCCTTCTGCCACTGCCAGAGAGTCACCTCCCCTCTGTATTCGTAGAGGTGACAAAGGAGGATGAGGACTGAGGGGGACCAAGGTCTCTCGAAAACGCCCTGACTGGCTGACTGCGGTCCTACACCCACTTGGTCTGACTGCAGTTCCTGCCGAGGTTTTCACCTGCCTGAGCCCGGGCTCCCGCCAGGAGAGCGGCTCCTTCCTGCAAAAGGCAGACCGGGGCAGGCCGCTGGAGCCCGGCTGCTTCTCCTATTTCCAGGGCGCAGGGGGACTGTAGAGTTAGGAGATACATCCCTACGTCAGCCACTAGCCATTCACGTCTCAAAGAATATGTAAGAGAGGCAGTACAGAGAAAGAGTGGAAGGATGTTCCTCTTGAGAAACAAAGTTTTCTATATCCAGGATCACCACTCTGACCGAGTCCATATTCTGCACACGACACACACACACCCCTCCCTTTCCTTCAGGGGCCTGGACGTTGGAACCAGCCTGACTGCCGAGCTCCCTTGGCTCAGTGGCCACGTGGCACGCTGCACGCGAGGTCTTCCAGGAAAAGAGGCTGTCCATAGAAAACACGAACCCCAAACCGTCTATGCCCCAGAATTAGCATTCCAGGGTCCTCGTGATAGTGGAAATTTAAACGGACATTAGGTCTTCTGTTAACTGCAGACACTAAGAATTACAGAAAGTAGTCAACGTCCTACATCTCATTCTGTAAAACTTTAAAAATTTTACTGCTCTCTGACCTTTGTATATCATAACAACCTATAATTCAAAAATCTATCTTCCCCTATTTTCTACATAGACCCATATTTATAATTAATTATACCTTTGAGACAAGATTTACATCTACACACAGTACCTGTGTTCTGGCTGTGGCTGAAAAGTACTCAAGCTTTTTGATGTCAGGTATCACTGATCAACGGTTCTCTGTTGTGTATGATAGTGACCCTCAGTGGTCTGGGTTTCTCTAGGGATACGGCTGGCAGGCAACCTTTCGATTCTTTTCTGAGATGGAATCTTTTGACATTGAAATGTTTCAGACGTATTTCCCTGCCTTCTTAAACTCACCATACCTAAGTGAATCATTTTTTGATAATTTAAGGGCCTTCGCTGTGAATATCAATTACTGTGCCCGGCTCTGATGTTGTCACCCCCTCGGGCAGAGTCACTGACATTCACAAGGAAGGCTCTGAAATTACCAAGAAACGGTTTGGCTGTTCAGAGTCTTTCCTTCCTTCCTCTTTGCTCAGGTCCTGACTCCCAGCTGTCCACGCCCTGCTGGTGGGCCGGGTCCTACCTGCGTGTTCCCGGCACCTGCTCTCCACGTACAGTGATCAAAACTGCGTTAATGAAGGGACTGGGAGTGGCCAGTCGAGACTGCCGGTCGGCTGGATTGAGGGTGCGAAGTGTGCCCACTGGCCTGAACGGGGCTTTGAATAACATGGGCTAGAAAGGAAAGAACTTAAAACGGTCTGATGATCTCAGCATTTGGTGACTTTGGTGTTGCACTGCTGCCCCAGAGGCCTTTGAAGGCAGAGACAAGGGCTGTTTGTATGAACGCGACTTTGCTGAAGTGAGAGCTGTAAACTGAAAGCCTTTGAGGTCCTGTAGAGCCCTTTGACTTGATTCTCCAGCAAGCCTCCGATTCTCTGTCATCCCCACTGTCCCCTGCTTCAGGGACACTTAAGGGAAACAGTCAACGTTTTTGCCGCTTTCATTGTACTCTTCAAACATTCTAAGGATTGGCACATTGAAGCAGAGCAACACAATGGAGACCTTTCTCAGCTGGGGTTCCTCATCAGAACCGCAGGTGACAGGAGAGGACGCGAGGGGTGACCTCTCACTCTCCCACGACAGCCCACGCTAGCGCCAGGCTGGACGCCAGAGAGACGTTCACTCACGACGACAAAGGGCGTCAGGTCTGGGCCTCCCCCAGAACCCCTGCGGGAGTCAGCAACCCGGAAGCAGACAACCTTAAAGGTGGTCATCATGTAAAACAGTCGCCAGAATCAGAATTCAGCTCACCCAAAGAGTGGGACCACAGGCTTGTAAAATTATAAAATGTGTTTATTTCAATTACATAGTAACACTTATGTTTGCCTCAACTTTTACTGAGGTTTTGGTCTTTTTGCATTCAATTATATCTTGTAACAGTAATAGGAACCCACATAATCTCATAAAGTGTCAATTAGCATTCATAACATACATTCCTTTGTGATTTCATGTGTCACAATTTTTTAGTCTACCTTTACAATTATTTTTTAAATGCTCCTTTATATAGAAAATATATTTTTTCTTCAGGCAGATCAAAGAATTTTCAAATAACAATATGCTGAGAAACAATAAATGAAAATATTTATACCAAAATACCAAAAGTGGTTCAACTCTTTAAAATATCTTATTATAGTCTAATTAGTAGTCTGCACAAGAAGTAACCCTTTATATTGCTCTCTTGCATAATGATTAGACACTCAAACAAAAAGAGAAGTAATTTTAAGGTCCAAAACCATTTAATGACTTCCCTGCCCAAATACTGCAGTAGGAAATGAAATTTCAACATATGTCACTTCCATAAAAAATTTTTTTTAAAAAAATCTTAGTATAAATTGAATTTGGTACATAGCAACAGCATGAAGTGAAGTCAAAGTCTCCTACAAAGTAAATTCCGGTATCACTAACGGTGAGATCCAAAAGCATTGATTTGAGATAAAAGATTTACATGAGGTAAAGGAAAATAAGAGTCCCCTCATGCTTTGGGAGATTGTTAACCCTACAATGATTAATTATTGTCCTAAGGTGCAAATCTTATCACTCAGTGACCTATTTGCTATTTGGGTGTTTATCTCCTTTAAATACAATGCCATACAGGTTACAATGTATATATTAAAATCAAGTATGAAAGTACACGTATGTGAAGGAGGCATTAATTTAAATATCAATTATACTCCTAATACAGAAATCTAAGAAATCTGTTTGGTCATTTCCGTTAGAAGCTGATATGTTTGGTCAAGAATGGCCCCATTCATATCAGCCCAAGGCAATTGTTCCATATTTTTATTTCATTTTAGGCTGGAATATAAACAGTACACATTATTGTTTGATACTACTGGAATGCTCTCCGTTAGAACTGACAGTGATAACAGACATGTCTTTCTAACCTGGGTGACAACGTCAATGATTAAATATAAACCTACAAGTAGCAGTCTGTGCCTTGGAGCAGCAGAGGACCGGATGATTGGTGTCGTACAGTGAGTGCATCTGAATCAACTCAGAACATTCTACTTACGTTGCCAGGGGAGATGACAGACGGGAGCCTCTGACGATTAGACTTACTGTGCAGAGTCCCTGGCCCCTCTCTACGACTCGGCCTCACGTCACACCGCCCTCTGCGGTGGCCTCTGCTCAGGACATGGTGCAGTCTTCCTTGCTTCTGCCCTTCTCACTCCCTCTTTTCGTGCCTTCGCTGCTTTCTGAATCCAAGTTCCCCGCCTCTCCCGCTGGTGCCGGGAAGTCGTCACTTTCTAGACTGATGCTGTCTAAGGCTCTGTCGCCTCTCCCACCGGGGTGTTCCGGCATCGTGCACCCCCCTGCACTGCCTGTTTGGGGGGCATCGTTCATTTCCTCCGCGGGACTCTGATTTCCGAGCGGGCTGTGGCCACTGACTGCTTCATTCTCCGGTTCTGGGGCACTGTCTTGGGCGGCACCATCTTTCTTATCGTTACTTTTAATAACACCTTCATCTAGTTCTTTATCACTAACGCTAGTGCCTGAGGATTGCATTGTGTCATCTTCAAACTCTAATGTGTCTTCACCGGCTGTTACTTTCCCTGCTTGTGTTTTTACTATTTCTTGGTTAAGTTTTCCATCCAACTCAATTTCAGGGTTTTCTGGACAATCAGCATTTTCCCTGCTTTCTGCCACAGTGCTGTGCTTTGGATTTTCAGTCACCTCATCCTGGGCTTCCACTACGGACTCTCCGTCAGTGAACGTCACCTGCTCTTCCTCCTGAACTTCGCTTACATCTGTGCTCTCATGTGTCACCTCTTTCTTAGCATCCTTAAGGGTTTCTACAGGTACTGGTGACTTTTTCTTCTTGTTTTTCTTTTTCTTGTTCTTTGCCTTCCTGGGTGATGACTCCAAGGCCTCTGCTTGGTGGCCGCTCTTCTCCTCCCTGGGCTCTCTCGTATCTAGGGGGTCATGTTCAGTGTCGACCAGGCTTGGGCCTCCTGCCTCCTGATGATGGCTCTTGGCCACTGGAGAACCAGGAACGTTCTGGACACTTGCCTCGACTGGTTTCCCACCCCCAATCCCTGCTTCTTCACTCTCCCCTTCACTGCCCTCCCTACCTGCATCTGTGCTCTGCACTGGGGCCGCCTGGGGCTCCAAGGCTTCCTGGCTGGTCACTTCTTTCTCTAAACTGCGCCCCACACTTGGATCCGGCTCCTCCAGGGCAGCTCCCGCACGCTGCTCGTCATGACACACTGTGCCCAGCTGCTGCCCAGCCGGAGCGTCCCCTGCCTGTGCCATGTGCTCTGTGCGGCTCGCACTCTGCCCACAGGAGTCTGCGCCTCCCCCATTTTCCAGTTCAGATGTCGGCAGAGGAGCGGACTCCTGACACGGCCCTGAGCTAACCTCTTCTGAGTCGCTTTTAGAATCCTCTTGTTTTTCTTTTTCCTGCTTTTCCACAGATTCCTTACTCTGGCTTTCCATATCGGAGGCACTATTACAACTGCCCTGCCTGCTCCTAGGACCTGGGACTTCCCCGTCTAAATCGCTCAAACGGTGGCCAAGGAAAGCTCCAGTCCTGTCATCTGGCAGGTGTGAGACCTCAGGGGACTGAACCTGCTCTACGCCTGCAAGGAGAGGGGTGTTCTCTGGACCTTGGCTCTGCGCCTCATGTTCGGCACCCGCTAATGTTCCCAGGGAGGGCACTTTGTCTTCGTCGGAGGCTTGCTGGTCCTCGGCACCGCCGCCAGGATGTGCCTCTACGTCCACACAACGCTCTGCTGTGTCCTCTGTGTGCTGCTCTTTCTCAGTATTCTGCAAGATTGCTCTTTTCCCCACATTCTCCACCATTTCATCTTTCACCTCCACTTCATTGGCTCTTCCTAAAAGACCATTAAGAAAGTTGAGGGGACCCCACGATGTGGTAACCACTTAATACACATCAAAATGTAAACACACGTTCTAAACCCCACCCCACTCCTGCAGAGAGGGAGGCGCCAGGAGCCCCGTGAACAAGCCTTCACCAGTCTGTGCGGCCAAGCGGCAGCTGCGCTAGTGAGTGTCGGTCAGCAAAGGCCACCGCCACCGCCGCAAAGGCAAGGGTGGCTGCTGGTGCCACCTTGTGCGAACGGAGTTTTAAAGGTGAAGTTAAGTTTTAACAACTAGAAAGAGCCCTGGATCAGGCAGCCAAATAATCCAAAATGATGGGTTTAAGAACAGACTCAGGGTTCATGTTCCCCCTTCTCCTTTCTAAATGCACAGCTTGACAGCTCACGCTTTTCCAGCCATCAAACTGCACTGTGCATCTCACTGTGCATCTCACTGCCCTAACAGCAGCTTTCAAATAATTTTTTCAAAAGAACATTCAGTTCACTTTTAGAAACTCAGCCTCAAGGTCCATCTTGAGAAGATACTTTTGAAATAGTCCATGCAGTGAAAAGACATCTCTCTTCTACCACCCAACCGTGGTCTTCCTGAGAGAACGGCCTGTCTGTGCCCCGCTGCCCTCCCTAAGGGACCAGGCAGAGCGCCAGCAGGGGGCAAGGGCGTAAGATCAAGTGACCACTTGATTAAATAATCAGCTAGTCACCAGTTAAAGAACATATTACTGCTTTGGAATGAACAGTTATATTCTGGATTCTCCAAACAAAATCCTAGCATGTTAGATATAGCACCAAGTCACTGAAAGTCAAGGCCAGATAATTTTATAACCAGTGGTCTCTGTGGTGGGTGCCCTTACCCCAGGGAAAATGGGGGGCATATTGGGGCTTCTGTTGAGAGTTAGTTTTACTTCACTCTTCAACAATTTCTTTGTATACGTTTTACAGTGTACATTTTATATTAATGAAATAGTATACATATGTAAATTAAAAATAAATGTATATATTCAGACGTTCCCACAATTCTTCACTAATAGGATACATGATCAAAAAACATTTGGAAACCACTTACAAAATTGGTATTTCTGGTTCTTTAAGCGTTTCACAATGGTTACCAAAGATCTGTAAAATGTATATTTGAGTAAGAGCAGCATGATCAAATTCCTAGCTGTCCAGGGAGCCAATATAAAGATATGGCAGAAGTGAATTATCTTTTTCAATAACTTTTACACAATCTGTAAGAGCTGTGTTTCTTTAACAGTCATAAAGGTAATAAATGAGTTACCTCCCTGGGAAGTAAGTCTCCAGAAGCGAGGACCTATGGGTTCCACATTTCCATAAATAAGAAGCAGTAAGATGAAAGCTTCTAGATCAAAATTAAGTCATGGGCCCTGACCTTATTCCAGCCTCACTGCAAAAAGCTGGTCAGCAGCGACGGATGAGGCCTCATCTGCAAACTACAACCTGAGGCTGCACACAAAAATCTGAAGGTTTTCCCCAAAGCCAAATATTACAACAAATGTTAATCAGTGAGTCTTGGCAGATACTTGAAAATTTTATAAAATATTCCTACAATCTGTTGGATTCCCCGATTTTATATTCTTTCAGAAGCAAAAAGGTGGCACACCAAGGAGGGCCGCCTCTGAGCAAGGCGGGCGATTCAGACTCTTGCTGGGAGGGCACCCCCTCCGCACGCCTACCCCCACCACCCAGGGCTGCCTGTCCACCTCCAGGGCTGGCTTGAGAAGGGTTGGGCAGGAAGATGTGCTCTGTCACCAGCACCAACCCGCTGTGCACAGCCCCCTCGCACCCTCAGAACACTGCCTGCCGTACAGACGCACAGCGCTGGCTCGCAAGAATGGGCAACTAACTCACTTCACAGCCTTCCCTGTTCTCATCTTTTGACAATTCTGTAATAGAGTAAGTTAAAACACCACACTTGGTACATATCTGGGGAAAACCAAATAGTACTCTCAACACTGTCACTTAATTTTGAGGTTACTTTCCTTGCATTCACTGTCTCACTGGGTAGCCTGGGGAAGCCAAAGAAACGCATACTCGAGCCACTGGTGGTGAGCACGGCACGGAGATGCATGCCAGACAACACGTGGGTGGAACCACACGGCGGGGGTGCTACGGAGTGCGAGACAGATGGCATGCTGAGTGACTGTTAATTGATCAGTGGTGATGACTTCAACTCCAGTGACGCATGAAGGTGAATCAAATGCTGCTTCAAAGGATGAAAGGACCCAAAGGAAACAAACACTTACCTAGCGTCCCATCCGCCGTCGACTTGAGGGCATTTAACTCCTCTTTTGTGATCTTGGTGGGAGCTTGGTGTCCAACGTTATTTAGAGTGTCTGAAGTCTCTCCATTGGTAGCTATTTCTGAATTTAGGATTATTCCATGTTTCTGGGAACAAAAATAGGCTCGCCGTAATCCTCAGTGATATCAGGTTAAACTCTTGTTTTATTACTAATACTAAAACAGGAAACTATTTTTCCTGAAGTAAAGGATGACTCCACAGAGACAGAGAAGTGCTAAGGCACCACACTCATATACATTCTATCAACACACAAATCTGCAAGGCCTTCCTCCAAAGGCGACTTCTTTCTTAGATGTTCTAATTCATGCCTTAA
>CM052439.1:2063348-2092864 GCA_028533085.1 Varecia variegata
GGGAACTGACCCAGATGGCTTAGTTCCAGAGCCCACTTTCTGAGCCCTTCTCTGTGTTTTCAGACGCTGACAACTAGCAGTCGAATGGCCCTTTGAGGAAGGAAAATGCTCCCTGTGTCATTGCAGGTGTCTTCAGGCATTGCCTCAGGGACAGGCAAAGCAAATGGTGCCTGTCCCAGTGCCCTGCTCTGGGACATGTGCTCACAGGGTTTGGGATGGTGAGTAGCTCTAGAATCTGCCAAATGGATCAGAATATTCAAACTCAAGTCTCAAAAGGAGGAAGCTGTTTTATTAACTGGCTAGCATTCTCATCAGTGAAGTTGTTACTACTAGTAAAACTATAATTGCTTTCCATGACAAATTCCATAAGTTCTCATAGTTGCTTATGGAGAACAGTTTAAAATTATTTTCTCCAAATAATTGAACTCATAGAATTAATTGTTATACCAATGTTTTTAAAAAGTGTTATATGAGAAAACAAACTATTAAAAGATAGGCATTTCATTCTCTTGGAAAGTTGTTTTTGTGAACCTGAAATGCCCTTCATCAAAGCTTGGCGCTCTGTTCATCTTTTAAGTTTAAATCTGGCGCAACCCTGTTTTCCTTCGTCTCCGTGTCCCCTGCCCCCAGAACCCACCGTCCCGGCTGCCCACCCTCCCCTCAGCCCTAACCGTGAAGTCCTTCGGGCGCCCCGTGCACAGCGGGCAGGAGGGTGCGCACAGGCCGCGCTAAAGTGCTGCCAAGACTTAGGTCCGCGGCAGAGAACCGAGAGCTGGGGGACTGTTAAATTTCAATGTGACTTTGTGGTCTCTCTAGACTTCTGGAGCCTCCTTTGCAGAGAATTAGGCCAGGCGATTCTGCCAGAGATTCCCGTCTGGACCCGGGAGGTAGCCTTTCCAAGAAGGGCCGAGAAACGTGTCCCCAGGGCACGGCCAGGAGAGGGACCGCGGCGCTGCGTAAAACCGGTTGACCTTCTGATTTCTGCCCGCAGCCCAGCGAGGTCAGGGACCCTTCCGGCGCTTTGCCACAGGACTTTTATTTTAAATTACGAGGGCCGCGTGCGGGGAGTCGGGCCCCTGTCCCGGGCGGGGTGGGGGGAGGGGGACCAGCTCCTCCGTGCGCCCTCGCGGCGCGGCGACGCCTGGACCCTGCAGACCCAGGGCTCAGAGACCCGAACGGCTCGCACCCGGCCCTGGGAGCTCGCTCTCAGGCCCGCGGCCGCAGCGACCGGGCGAGGATGGGCCGCCTGCAAGCCGGGCCCTCTCGGGAGACGCATCAGCCGGCACCGGCGGCAGGTGCTGCTGCGCGGGGCGGAGGCTTCCGCGGCCCAAGGGGGGATCTGACCCGAGTTTGCCGACTCGCCCGCCACGCCCGCACTGGCTGCTGCCCCGGCGAACCCCTCCGCAAGCCGACCCAAGCAGGCCACGGGTCCCCCACCGAGCGCTCGCCTCCCGCGGCCTCTCAGCTGGCGCTCCTCCCGCAGACCCAGGCCGGGGCCGGGCTGCCGGCGGGACTTTTTGCCCCAGCGCCTTTCCGGTGGGGGCCGGAGGGGCTGGGCGGTAACTGACAGCGGCGGGGCGGGGCGGGCCCCCGCGTGGGTGGAGCTCGCTGGGGGCGCGCAGGGGCGGGGCGCGCGGGGGCTGTCGCGGGCTCCTCTCCACCACCACCCTGAGTCCCCTCCCTCGCCCGGCGGGGCCAGCGGCCACCTGCGCCCCGCCCCTGCGGCCGCGCCCGAGCCCGGGAACCGCGGGCCGCCTGGCCAGAGCGCTCCTAGGCGATAGGGGCGCGGAGCCGTCGCGGGTACTCTGCAGAGTCCCGCACCGGAATGCGGCCGCGCTGAGCGGTGCCAGTTGCGGACGCCCGGAGGCCGTGTGGAGAGTCCCCGCCGGGAGCAGGGTCGCGTGTGTGGCCGGCAGGATGACCAACCCCGCGGCCGCGCAGAACAAGGAAATAGACTGTCTGAGTCCCGAGGCTCAGCGACTGGTAAGAGGAGAACACACTTTCGGAACTTTCCTTCCGACTTTGAACGGTCTTTGTAGACTTTGTGATTGTTCTAAGGTCAAGAGCAGTCGGCACCTTAGTCCATGCGGGAGGAGGTGCAGGGTGGGGCGGAGGTGACCAGGGAGCGACTGGGCGTCCCAGCACGAGGTGTGCGGACAGGAGCGGGCTCTGCTCTCCGCTCGGCTGGTGGCCCAGGACGCGGAATCCCTCACAGCGCTGGAAAGCACATTTTATTGTAGATGCCCCTTCCGAGGGCGAGGAGGAACGGGGTCTCTCCCTTCTGCCTGCGGGGACGGTCCCTTGACAGGCTCTGCCCAGCTGGTTGGCTCTGGCCGGATCTGCGCCTGGTCTCGAATTTCACGCCGAGCTGCTTCGTTGGTATTTTACAAAATACAGCGCCCAGGAACTGGTGCCCAGAGCCAACACTCTCTTCCCGAGGCTGGCACACCAGTGGCTGGGGTGCTTTGGAGCACTTATCCTTCTCTGGACCTTAGGACCACCTCCCCAAGGACCCTGGACCCCACATCCACTTTGGCTGGTCTCCCAGGGTCCCACTCTGGGCAGGAGCCTCCACCTGTGGGATTTTACCCTTACCCACTTCTGCGCCCAGTAGTGGGATCAAGGAGGTAGGGGTAGTTTGGCATTAAAATTGGGCAGAGAGGTGGGGAAGTTTTGTAACTACCCATTTTCATGCAGCTAGTGTTTGATTGTGAATGGAAGTATTTAAAAGTGAAAGGGGACACTTTGGAAAAGAAATATTTTATGGAGTTAGTACACAGAGGGCCCCTATATTTCCACTTTATCCGGTCTTCATGGGACCTTGATAAAAGTGTGAGCCCAAAACAATCACTCCTTCATGGGGTAGAAATTAATCATCTTCCGGGTGTTTGTGAAAGATTCAAGATGAATAAGACGGCCCTGACTTTGGGAGCACTTACTAGGAAATGCCAGAGAGAAGTACAAAAGTAGATTCTGATGAATGCACACTTGAAAATTCAGTTCCTTGCTTGTCAGGTGGTGGTGGGGTTTTCTTTTTTAATGTCCATTTTGGTGTGCTTTTTCTATGACCTCATCTGAAGTTCTGGCAGTGGGCCAGGCTTTTGGGCTGGTTCCTCTCCCTTAGCCTAATTAGTTCCTACCTAGGGTCCCAGAACCTGGAGGGAGACCCCTGAATTGCTACCAGGAAGGGGTTCTTGAAAGAAGGAAGGCTGAGAATGCTGCAGAGGAATGCTGGTGTTCCGGGGAGCAGACTGGGCAAACCATAGATGGCAAGAACAGGGTGGATGTGAGGAGGAACTAACTGCTGGCTCAGAGTCCTTGGAGAAGCAAAGAGTAAACACTGAGATCTGGATGTGAGGAAGGGAGGGACGGGGCATTGCAGGAATATGTAGAAGTCTGGTGACACCCAGGTGCGCTAGGGCACTGGCTGCAGTGTCTGTTACTAAAGGCGTGGTCCCTCCTGGGCGGGCCTCGGTTGACTACTTGGTGGAGAGGCTGCCGGGAAGAAGTGAGAGGAGAGTCTGGACCGGATCCAACCGAGGAGGTGCTTGACCGGCCCAGGCTCACTGCCCCTCACCCCCAATTCCAGAATCCAATAAGCTCTGAAAATGGGAAGGTTTGTGTTTTGTTTTGTTTTTATAAGTTTGTGGCAGAATTTTGGCAGAGAACCGTCCTGATGGGAGGCTATTTTTAGTCTTTGTCCCTCTTAGTGTGAATGTTCATACGTTTCTCCGCAACCTTGTTAATGAATTTGACTAAGGGCTGCTACTCTGGGTTGTACCGGAGTATGTGGTGTATGCCTCTCCTTACCCTTACAAAATCTTTGTAGATGTTTTTACATCGAATTCTGAAACACATTTGGTCCCAGGAGTTTCCAGTAAGAAACTGTGAATCTGTAGGAGCTTTTTTTTAGTAAATAGTAGCAGAAACTTTATTAGAGTGGGCTCTGGAGAGTAGAAGTCAAACACGGTCCCTGTTTGAGAGGTGAATGGTCTGGTTGGAATGGAAGTGTGCTGAATGGCAGCCAGGCAGGGCTTGGGGCTGCGTTGGAACTGAGTCACCCAGCGTCGCCCTGGGCCGTAGTAGATCGAGTTATACCAGCTGTAGACTAGTAGCGGTGTCTCCAACTGGTTTGTGCCAGTTTGTGTCCTGCATTGTGTCCCTGGGTCCTGGGAACAGGGGTCTGCAGTGGTAAGAGGGGCTGGAGGCTGCATTGGTGCAAGAGCAGAGCTGGGTCGCAGGAGGAAGTCGATTTGGCGAGCTCTGCCTCACCTAGCAAGACGAAAGCAGGATCTGAGCAGCTTCTTGTGCAAGTCAGCGCCGGCCCTGGAGCAGTAGGTGAGGATCAGCTACCCACGGTGGAGAAACTTTGCATTTCTTTAACTTTTGTAACTTCCCCATGTTTGTGAAGGGTTGTGTCATCCCTGGTCTCTTTCCACATACTGATTAGCACTCAGCCCTCACAAATGGTCAGTTCCATCCCAAGGAGGGGCTGTCAGGGTCCAATGTGGACACCATCTCCCAAGTCCCATCTCATTGTAGGCACCTGTGCCAGGGTCCTCAGGTCTTGGAGAGTGGGAGATGTGGGGATAAAGTCGGCATGCGGCGGCCAGCCCTGCTGTAGCTCAGTCTGAGATGGTGAGCACTGGAGTCATATGGTTTGTTTTAGACATGTCATTTCCCTGAGCAGTTAAGAAATAAAAATAGAAAGGTAGGTCTTTTCTCATAGTTTTGAGAGTGCCCTACTGGGGCAAAGATGGAGACTAAATTTCCCTTTTTAAGAGTTAGTTTCTGTTCAGCCTGAACTAGTATCACACAGCAGAAACCTCTTTAGTGAGTTTCAAAAAACCCTGCAGCCTCAACTGCCACTTAAGCTGAGCACAGGAAATCAAGTTATTTATAGATGCAAATTGTTTTTCAGCGAAGTTGATTGGAGTATTACCTGATTAGTGTGAGGTCCTTATCCAATCCCTGCTGAACTGTGAGACTAAATGTTGGTGCAGTGTGTTTGCTCCTCAAAAGGCAATGTTCAAGAGGAATTCTTATCCCTAAGAAATCAGGCTATGTGACTCAGCAAAGGAATTGTTTGTGACTGGTTACTCATATGCCAGTGTTTCCAAAATGTTCATATTTAAAAGATTAATCCTGGAGCTCCAGAGTCCATACATGATGTTTAAATTGCTAACCTGTCATCCAGCCAATAACCTTGTTACATCTCAGTGTATGTTAGACATGGGGTGGGGAGAAGAGGAATTTTTATTACCTTACTGTTTTTACTGGAGGCCACCCACATTTTAGTTTGTTTTTTAAATAAAGAAGCTCATTTTCAGGGAGTGGATTTACTAGAACTTTCATTATTCAGACTATCTAGATAAAATTAAATAAACGTGATTCTTTCTCCCAAATTAAACAAAGCATTATTTTGTCTCTATGCAAGATTGAATAACTCAAAATTGCCATGTAAGTGATCGCAGACCACCACTACAACCCCTGCCCCAGGTCAGACTCCAGAACAATAAAGCAAACAAAAAAACACCCAGCGCCACTAACATGTCTTCTGGGATTCGTTCATTCATTCATTTTGGGGAGGGCCAGTGTTTCAAGTGGCCTCTCCTTGATACTGTAACTTGACAACTTCAAAAACCAGTTAAGTAGTTTGAGCTTGAATCTAAATTACAACCACTTTGTAGCAGAGAAGTAAGATTTACTTTTAATTTAAACCAGAATGTTTCATTTATATGTTTGCCTAATGGAGATTATCAAAGTAACATCATTTTGGATCCTCCTGTCTTTTTTTTCTGTTGCAAGTACGTGTGTGATTTTCCTAGGGGAAGAGGAATAGGGAGTGGGCTCTGGTGTGAGTTGGGAATATCCACCTGCCTCCTCTGAAATTTCCTCGGTGGCACCTTTTCCCGCTGTCCTGCCGGTGGGTGCCTTAGTGTGCTTGTCTTCTCATTGTGCTTCCAAACTTAATGGGAACGGAGTTTATACTGTTAGATTAGTAGCTGTCACAGAAGATATTGTGCAAGTTGTAAAAGTAGCCAACGTTTACCAAACCCCTCCTGAGTCAGGCCAGTAAGTGTTGTATACGGAAGTTTTCCCTGACCCTTGCAGTAACCTCATGGAGGTGGGTAGTTTTGTTATCTCCAGTTTGCAGATAAAGAGGACAGTGACGCTAGAAAAGTCAGGGGACTTTCCAAGTCCCCACAGCTAGTAGGCAGTTCAGACCCAGGCCCGCTGACTTGGAACCGGTGCTGATAACTGTCACCACTGTATACAGTGCTTCAGGCAGGGTCTAGCAGGTAGATGTGCTGCTGTTGCTGTTGTCAGCTTTTCCTCGCAGCCTGGGGTCTCACAAGCCCGCATGGCGCTAGAGGATTTCCTTGTCCTAAGGCAGCCTTTTAGGACCCAAGTCCTGCTCCGAATGCACACCGAGAAGCCTTCATCCCATTGAACTTTTCTATATCTGGCAGTTTTCAGATAAGAGCTCATGCAATGAATTTTAATTTTCTAAATAAGGAAAAGAATAGTAGAAATGAAAGCCTGTAGAGACTTCTGTTTTGCTGTTTTTGTACTATACTAGCATCTTAATTATTACTTAACGTCAACATACGTACACCCAGGAACCGCTGTGATTTAAGCCTTTTTTTCTGTGTGGTTGGGTAGCACCTCCCTCATCCTCATCCCAGTAAACAAGTTCATTGAGGATAGAAACGACAGCTACCATTTCTTTCAGAGCTGGTTCCAGGAGCACCGACTGAATTCAGGAAAGCACATCAGTAGTTGTGCTGCCCAAGGCGGGAGCCCCTGGCACTGCTGCGGTGCTCAGCCCTGTTCTGAGCAGGAACAGTTGAAATGTTTGTGTGAAACCTTAAAGCTGAGGGGTTTATAGGATGGCCTTGGGGGGAGCAGGCAGAGGTGAAGGGAGGGGAGTCCAGACGCTGGCTGGAGAGACACCTGTCACCTGGAGAGAAGTGGCTCAGGGGAGGCAACCCACCCTCACCTTCAGTCCCACACAGCCCCGTTAGTGGTTGTCCTGGTTTCTATTCCCAGCATGTTGAGGCTATCGACAGAAATACGGAGTTTCATTCATCTCGGGGGAAAAAAATGTATGCATAGCAAGAGTAGAAATGCATCTGCAGCATTTGCATTCCGCAGCACAGCGTGGGCAGCTGCTGAGCCCCGATTGTGAAGTTTGAACAGGTAAATGGATTAGTCATTGCACTCGATAAAGTGACATCATTTTGTTCTTGTTTAATGTGTTTGTTATTTTAGTTTGTGAAGTACTTTAAATATGTTTATTATTCTGAAAAGCAAAGTCCAGAGATTTCCAGTAGCAGAGCAGGGAAAGAAAAGTCTGTGGACAACCTCAGTGTACATTTAATTATTAATTATGAATTATTTAATTCGCCTCTGGGGTAAAGACAGAATTTCAGAAGATAAGCTCTCAGAGATTATGTAGATATAGAATTTCAGAGGAGACCAGCCTGAGTAAAAGCGAGACCCCATCTCTACTGAATAAATATAGAAAGAAATTATATGGACAACTAAAAATATATATAGAAAAAAATTAGCCGGGCATGGTGGTGCATGCCTGTAGTCCCAACTACTCAGGAGGCTGAGGTAGGAGGATCGCTTGAGCCCAGGAGTTTGAGGTTGCTGTAAGCTAGGCTGACACCACGGCACTCTAGCCTGGGCAACAGAGTGAGACTCTGTCTCAAAAATAAAAAAGCATTTCAGAGGAGAAGGAAACTCTTAGAGATTATTTCCCACCCTAGTTCTGTAATGAGGGCGGATGTTCAAAAATTAAGTAATTGACCCAAGCTCACATAACTGGTAAGCAGTAGAGCCCAGGCTGGTGGCCAGGGCTAGGTCTGCACCGTCTCCAGCTGCAGAAACTCAGATCCCTACTGAGCAGGCTGCAGCCACAGCCTCGAGAGACAGTCGCACCCGGTGTTTCTGGGACTCGTCCACTAGGTCCCCCTGTGCAGAGGTGGTGGACCCCCTCCTCAGGCTGTAGGCCTAGGCAGGAGCAGCCTTGCAAGGTAAAGGCTTCTTTGAAGGCTGCTGTTTTATCACAAAATTTCATAAGTTTAGTGTACTCCCTAATTCGTCTGAGTTAATTCTGATGGGAACATGGTGTTTTAAATAACCACTTAAGCTTTAGTCTTGAACTTCGTGTCCTCCAAATCTTCACCTAAACTTGAGGAAAGTATGTCCTGTTTATTCTGTGGCCTAAGCACCAGCCCCCAGGCCTGTTCTCTAAGTTGTCCCCGAGCGAGTTTGCGAGGTGTGGCTGTGTGACGTCCGAGTGCGGAGAGGACAGCACCCGCTTCTGCACTGAGCCGCTACAGCTGTGGTTCCAGCCCCGTCAGACCCAGCACCCCTTTTTATAGCAAGTTCTTTACTGTCCTCATTACTGACCTGAAATGAAATTCATAGGTTATAAAATCAACCAGCATGCATAATTTTAAGTCAATATAATATTTACTTAAAAAGAAATAAAGGTAACTTATAGTAATACAGTATGAATTTTGATACAGAAGTGCTCAAACCCAGGTATACCAGGAGATGAGCGCAGTCGTCAGACTTGCCCAGACCCGTGCCTGGCCTCGGAGCCGCGGATGCAGACAGGGGCAGGTGTGCGGTGCTGAGACCCCCACACCACCCCTCATGTCGCCGTCTGTGATTTGACAGTCTGGAATTGTGGCTGACTCCTGGGAAAGTTCTGAACAAAGCCAGCTGTAATCTTCCCTCAATTTCCATGCTGATTCCTGGAATGTTTAATGTATGTTTGAACTGTGCAAGATATATTTTGAGTTTACATGTAAGTTGGAATCAGTTTTTAGATCCAAAAATTAAAAACAGCAGATTTTCTATCTGTCGGAGAAGCCACAGTGCAGGCCTGATACCGGGTGATTGGCGGACCTGGCCCCGCCCCTTTCATGCCATTCACCCCCAATCAGTGTGACCCCCCATTTCCAAAATGCCCTCCGAGTCAGCACTTCCGTCACTGACAGCCACGTGTCCTCACCCAGTAGCGACTGTCCTCCCAGCCGTGGCTGCAGAGGGGGCTCCCTGTGGTTTGGGGACTTCCCGAGGTTGCCGAGACTGAAGAAGACGCACGCGGCGGCCGGTTGGGGAGGCACCGGCCTCCTGCTCTCGCCCTTTCCCCTCTGCGTTGCCCCGAGTAACAGGCTATTTTTAGAGGCTCCTGCATCTGAGGGGTGGGGGCTTTACAAAGAAACCAAAAGTTGCTGGCTGTTGCCACTTCCTGTAGCAAAGGCGACTCCGGAAGGGAGCCTGTGTGGCAGCCCCTCGTTGCTGGGCACAGCGGCCGGTGGCAGGCCACACCCACAAGCCACACCCACAGGCCACAGCAACAGGCCACACCCACAGGGCACACCCACAGGCCACACCCACAGGCCACAGCAACAGGGCACACCCACAGGCCACACCGACAGGCCACAGCGATAGGCCACACCCACAGGCCACACCCATAGGCCACACCCACAGGCCACACTGACAGGCCACACCCACAGGCCACAGCAACAGGCCACAATGACAGGCCACACCCACAGGCCACACTGACAGGCCACACCCACAGGCCACAGCAACAGGCCACACTGACACAGGCCTGTGCGGAACTCCCAGAGGGTCCGGAGGAGCTTTATTCCTTCTGAGCTCTGGAAGGATCCGCGAGGGCTGAGACCCCTGCTGGTTTCTAGACAAAACCGGGTCCCTGTTGGCACTTCAGGCTTCACCTGCATAATCTTCCTATGCAGTCACAGGAGTGACTTTACAGACATCCTTCAAACTTTTCCAAAAAAATTATAAGCTATAGTTGGAACACATGATGGGGCCTGGAGAAAAGCTACCAGATTTTCAATTCTGCTTGATTCTAAAACCTGGAGCTCAAATGAATGTGTGTGATCAACGTGTGGATGCCCTTGGCCCACGCAGTGTCCCTAAAGTGTGGGAACAGACTCCTGGCCAACAGTGGCTCAGCACCCACCCCCGAGCATGGCAGTCGCTGACTTGCTCCTGAGTGATGTGCGTTAAGTCTCCGCAGGGCTGAGCTGGCCTCCCCAGCTGAGGTTTGGTGCCTCTCCGGGCCCCAGGGCTTTCTCAGCCTGGGCGGAGGAAGTGACACATCTCAGTCCTGTTTCTCAAGAACTGCCTCAGAGTTGTGGCTCATAAATCCCTTCTAGCTGCTGTGTAGAATTCTGGACCCCTTGGGTGTCACTACACAGTTTAAAAGCAGAGAAAGAACTTTTTCTGTGACTGCAGGGTGGGAGGTCCTGGGTGTACTGTCCCACACTGGGCTGGAACCCCAGGAAAGCTGCGAAGCCCAGGAAATGGACATGCAGAGCTGGGACTCCCTGAAATTGTGCCGGGCTCTGAAGAAGCTGCCGCGAGGGCCCCCTGCCACACCTTCGTCCCTACAGCCATCAGGACCTCTGCCTCACCGTGTCACATTCATGTCCTTTGCATGGGGACTTCCTGGGAGGGGCCACAAGAAGGATTCAAATATGTTAGAGCTGTTAAAGCTCCCAGATGTCATTGGAACTGGGGTTCAGGGTATCGGAGCTGCTCTAGCTAGCAGGGTACTTAGATGGTTCTCCCTCTGCTGCGGCTGTCCTAGGCTTTGTCTTTGCGTCCTGGTCAATAGCTTCTTTTTCTAGTTCTCCTTGGCCTGTCCCCAGCCCGAGCAGGCTGTCCCCGAGCTCCCTGACCCTGAGGAAGGAGCAGCTGCTGTCTCCGGGTGACTGTCTTCTGTGGCTGGGAGTCTCTGGTGCTCCAAGCAGGAGCCTGTCGGGGTCCCGGAAGAACAGGCATGGTCGGACCGTCTGTCTCACGCCCCGTGTGTCTGCTCTGTGCTTCTGTCTAGAACGGGAGCCTATAAGGCTCTCTGTGTGGCGTGGGGACCCCTCAAGAAGGGAGCTCCCGAGCCCTGCTTTCATCTGTGGCTCAAGACGGTGACTCTCCGCACAGCTCTCTGGAGGCTTCTCCAGCCCGGCTCCCAGGACTTCGCACAAGGGTCTGTGCAGCCCAGAGAAGCCCTCCCGGGGGAGAAGGGTGGTTTTGGTGGTCTGTCTCCCCCTCGGGCCTGCGGGCCGGGTGCCTGGGGACGGGACCCCACCAGAGGCTCCTCCCAGCCTTCAGCTCCGCAGGCTGCAGTGATGGCATCGAGGACAGTGGCTGGGAGACCTGGCTGTCCTGGCCATTTGTTTAGGAGGCCTGGGGGTCAGGCCTGTGCTGCCTCGTGTATTTTTAGACCCCTCATCACCACAATCACCTCGGTCCCAGGGTGCCGTTGTGTTTGTATATGGTAAAATAAGATGTGAAAGTAGAACTGTGGAGTCAAAGGTTCAGCTTTTTAGATTATTATGATGCGGCAACTTTGGTGAGAAATGGAGTTTTTTTTTCCCAACCATCCCCACCCTCAGAGACAGTCTCACTTTACAACCCAGTGCTGTGAAGCTGTGCGGGATCACCGCCAGGGCAGTGGGACCCTGGGGAGAGGCCCGGCTGTGTCCCCTGCGAAGGGAGGTGGCACTCTGGCATTCCAGACCCGCAGTCAGCTGGGAGGATCTGGCTGTGTCAGCGCCTCCCTCTGCTCCGCCCCAGCCCTGAGGCGGCTGCAGGACCAGGGAGCCCAGTGGAGTGACACTGCAGGGGCTTCTAGCAAACCCGGCAGCACCACGGAGGTCTTGTAGCAGCAGCAAGCGTGGCTTTTGGTTTGGGGGCTCCTTCATCTCCTTCTTCCCTTTCCTTCTTTTTAAATCTTTGCCATTTATTGTGCAACATGTCAGGCCTACCGAGAAGTGGATGGCCTGCCACACAGCAGGTGCGAGGGGTCAGGGATTGCCAGCGCCCCTGGAGCGCTTGTCCCAGCCCAGCAGGCCTGGGGTGGGCCTGAGGTTTGCATTTCTAACAGGTTCCAGGTGAGACTGGTGCTCTGCTGGGGGGTGACATCCAAGAGCCATCAATTTAAAGAGCCCCGTGTCCCCCCCACCCAGCCTCAACAGTGGTCAACTCACAGCCGTTTGCCCCCTGCCCTCCACCACCCAGGTTGTTTGAGACAAATCAGAGAGAGATCCTGTCATTGCACCCTTCAACATCTTAGTATGTATCTCAGCAAAGACAGAGCCGAGAAGGGAGGCTTTGGGGTCCAGAGCCTGCCATTTCTAGAGTCCCCAGCGTGGAGCGACCGTGCCAGGGGAGTAGCTGAGGGCTTGCTCAGCCGCCTGTGCCTTTCCCTGTTGGCCCTGTGGGGAGGGCAGAGAGCAGCTATGCCAGTCGGGGGGCGGGGAGCCTGACATGCTCAGTGAGAGCTGCAGCGTGAGGGACTGACGGGGCCTGTGGGAGGGTCCACAGTCTTCTAAACGGTGTTTTGAAGCCCTCTGCAGTTCTACTTTGCATCCTAAATTCCATAACTCTACCTACCTTTCTCTGTCCCTTCAGTCCTACCAGCTTCATTTGGTCATTGTCATCTCCCCTGAAGTTGGGAGCTTGGAGAGGGTTCACATGGGGCATCCTGACTCCATATCCACCCTTGAGGCTGGCAGGCAGCAGGAAGAGGCCCCTGGTGTCGGGCGTTGGCAGGCAGCCTGGGTGCCACCAGCCTCTGGGAGCTGGCAGAGGCCAGGGGCTCTTCTCCAGGGTTCCTCTAGCATTGGGTCCGCATGGGCTGTCCTTGGGACCCCTGGAACCCCGGCCGTCCCTCCACTGTCCACTCGCCTCCCTGCTACGCCTTGCAGCCTTGACTGGAGCGCAAAGCTTGGTTCTAGCATGCAGTTCTGCAGCCCAGCTGTTTCTGTTCTGTGCTCGAAGCAGCCTCCTCACTCACTTCCTGGGTTTCGTGCCCCCTCTCCACCCCGGCCCCTGCCCCACTCCGTACCTCCTCCCCACATTTCAGCCAGAGCCATGTTTCTAAAACAGAAATCAGACCCCACTGTGTTCTTTCTTAAGACCCTTCAGTGGTTCCGAATTCCTTCAAGACAAGGCTGCAGACCGGAGGCCGAGAGGGAAGCCTACACCCCGGCCTGCATGCTTCCCGCTGTGTCCCGCCGTGTCCCACGCCCCTGGTCCCAGCAGCCCTAGCCCTGGCTCTCTGCTCTCTGCTCTGCAGGGCTCAGCTCGGCTCCAGGCTCGTGTCCTGCAGGTGCTTCCCCAGCTCCCGGGGTTGGGTCAGGTTCTCCAGAGCAGCCCCCACCATGCTTTCCTCGCCCCGTTGTGGCCCTTGTCACTTATACGTTGTCGCCAGTTGCTATGCCTGTATCCCTGGAAACTTGTTGCCGGCCAACTCTGGTGGTCTGCTGCGTGAGTCAGTGGTCCCTGCTGTCCCTGGTCCTTTACAAGCTAAGTCCAGAATCGGAAAAGAAGTGTTTCGGAACTCTTAGAGCAATGTGACACGCTGTTGCCGTCACGAGACTGTGTATGTTACAGCAGAGTTGGCCCAGGCAGGACCGTCCTGCGCCATCCAAGCACAGGCCCACAGAACTGGCCGGACTGTCCGCGTTGTCCCCGGCAACTTCATCGTGACTGTGTCAGTGATCAGTGTCTGCCGTGCTCTGCCAGGCTGGTGTGGGATGAATTTTGTCAAAACTCTGTGTGGTTTTTCTCGCAAGCGTCTTGAGCTAGTGTCGAGAGCTGCTCCGCTGATAAGGCCAGTTTTGTGCTTGTGAGGAGGCCACGCATGGGTTTGCACCGGGTGAGTGCGGGTGCAGCTTTTGTGGGTTTTAGTTAGGCAGACTCCGAGAGGCGAGGTGGTGGCCACCACTCCCTGTGTTACAGGCACTGCTTTCCACGTGGCGGCCACACGGGAATCCTGAGAGATGCAGGCACTTTGGAGGGCGGGGAGTGCAATGATTTGAAATTGTGTTGAATTATTATACAAATTTATCGTCTTTATAAATTCTAACCTAAGGTAAAAATCAGCGTAGTTGATCTGTCTTCAAGGTTGACTTGCTCGTGTCCTCAAGGGATCTATTCTGTAACGTGGCTCGTTTGTGTCATTCTGCTGTCAGCCCAAGCCTGCATCCCTCAAAGCAGGGGTCTCTGGTTTCAGTCTTCGCAGGCCATTCTGCTCACGCACAGGAGGGACGTGTTAGGCCAAAGGCAGCGCTTGATGGGAACCTTTCCCTGGCCGGCAGCAGGCCCCACGAGAGTGGCAGAGGTCCAAGGTCCGACGGGGTGTTGTTCGGGAGGCCTGTCACCCGGGGGAGGACACTGAGAGGGAGCTCTGCATGGCAGGTGCTACATGCTCAGGCAGGTGGTCTCTTCAGGGATCCAAGCGGAGCTAAACCAAGTAGGATGGGGAGCTGGACAGGCAGGCGGGGGGTGGGGGTGCGTGCAGGTGCCCGGGACCCCCTCAGCCCAGAGGGGTCGTCTCGCACCTGCCCCCTTCCGTTGGTTGTCTGTTGGTGCATGACAAACACCCACCAACTCAGTGGCTTGGAATAACACTTATTTACGATCTCACAGTTTCTGTGACCAGGGTTGTGGCCCAGCCTGCGTCCTCTGCTCAGGGTCTCACGAGGCTGCAGTCAAGGTGTCGCTCAGGCCGGGGTCTTTCTGGAGTTCAGGGTCCTCTTCTGAGCTCACATGGTTTTGTTGGCAGAACTCACTTCCTGTGGCTGTAGGACCGAGGGCCCCTGTTCCTGCTGGCATCAGCTGGGGCTGCGCTCAGCTCTTGAGGCCACGCTGCCCCCCACGTGGCAGCGTCCTTTCTCCAGGCCAGCGGAAGACGCTCGCTGACGCCTAGACCGCAGTTTAAAGTCCTCACTGATTAGGGCGGGCCCACCAAGCACAATGTCCTTTTTGCTCAACTCAAAGTCAACTGATGAGGGATCTCAATTACTCGTGCGATTCTCTGTGCCATGTAACGAACGCATCCCAGTCACAGGAGCGGCATCCGCCACACTCATGTTCCCGCACACGCCGGGCAGGGGGCCGTGTGGTGCGTGTGCACCAGTGGTAGGGATCTCGGGGAGCACCCCAGAATTCTGCTGACCAGGCTCCTCTCCTCCCGTCCCCATCTGGTGGCAGCTTCCTCTCCCTTCCCTTTCCTCTTCCTTGTGTCCTCACCCTGGTCCCTCCTCCCGACCCTCCCTCCCTTTCCCAGTGCACCCCCGTCCTCCTCTCCCAGGCTGAGGGGCTAAGGCCACCGTGAGGACTCTGGCCTGTTACCCACTGGCTTAGAAACTGAGCCAGCGGGCACGGAGCCCCGTGCCTCCCCACGTGTGGCCTTCCTCATTTGCTGGCCTGCCGGCGGGCCGTGAACCATGGGCCATAGGACGTCAGTGTGATGCACTTTCCTTCCCAGCCCCTCCCGCTGTGCTGGATCTTTTTACAGACGCCAGCGGCCCCTCACGCAACATGCTGTGGCCTTGGAAATCAAAACCAGCATGGAGGGTTCAAAATTCAGATGCAGTTGTGACTTTTGACACCCCTTGATTTGAAAGACATGGGTGGGTTGACAAAGGAGCCACGTGAAGGAACCGAGTTATAGAACAAATGCCTTATGCGGACACAGGCAGGCCGACCTGGAAGGCAGATCACCCGCAGCCAAATTCAATTCAGATGAGAATTTAGAAAGAAGATGCATTTGTAACACACGCACTGTGTGGAGGAGAGGGCCCTTGACATCAGGACGCCCTTCCTGGTGTGAGCCCACCGGGCAGAAGCACGCTGGCCGACTCTGAAGGCCCTGCTTTAAGATTCTCTAGGAGCCGGGCGTGGAGACAACCACCTGTATCCCAGCTCCTCAGGAGGCCGAGGTGGGAGGATTGCTTGAGACCAGGAGTTCGAGGCTACAGTGCGCTATGATGGCCCCTGCGAATGGGCCCTACACTCTAGCCTGGGCAACATAGCAAGACCCCTCTCTGAACAAAACACAAAGATTATGTGAATTCCTTGCAAACTGTGTTTGTAGAACCATTGGTGTGAGGATTTGCGTTCCCAAAAATACTTAAATGGAAAGAAGCTGGGATTTGTTTGATACCAGGAAACCTAAATTCTGGAACACTCATGTTATCTATGTCATTGGTTCTGCATAAAGTAACAGCATGAGAATCATAGAACATGAAACATGAACATAAATGCCAGGTTTGACAGCATGCATTGGCTGTCCCTCGCCAAGCGTTTTCAGTGCTCTCAAGTGGAATGTGGCAGAACAGCTACAAATTGAAAGGTGGTTAAATGGAGGCAGTTTTTTTTTTTTTTTTTTTAACATTAGGAAGAACTCTAACAGCTAGAACGATTTGCTCTGATCGTCGTTGTCTTGAGAAAAGGTGGGCTCCTGCACCACAGGAGGGGGAGGCTGAGGGTGCACGTGTGCTGCGAGGTGACTGGCCGGGAGCTCTAGAGAGTGGGGGTGAGTCCCAGCGCCAGGCCAGCCCCATACCCTCAGTCTGGCAGCTTCTCTGGCCTCCACTCCCTGCTCTGTCAAGTGAGGGGTCGAACTGGAAACCTGCAGGAGCATCCAGCTCTGACACTCTGCTCTGTGTGTCTGTCGTAGCTCCGAGGGAGGCAGACAGCCCAGCGCTGCCACTTACAGGCTGTGTGACTTTGGGCAGATTACTTAGCCTCTCTGTGCCGTGGGTCCTTTATGTATAAACCGGGGGTGGTAACAGTCTCTGCCTAATGAGGCTGTTTCGAGGAGTATGTGGTGTAATATATTATCCATGAAGTGCTTAGAATAGTGCCCTCCTGGGATTTGAAAGGGCTGGACAAATGGCAGCAGTTGCTACAACTACCATCACTGTCACTCCTGACCACCCTTGTAACCTGCATGAGTCTGGGGTTCATTGTCGTCTACCTCTTAAGTCTGAACGAGATTTTCTTTCGGCAGCATCACTGCTGACCGTGTCCCAGGAAGGTGTCTGTCCTCTGATCAGATGTCCGCTCTGTTTCAGGCGGAGGCCCGGCTCGCGGCGAAGCGCGCGGCCCGCGCGGAGGCTCGAGAGATCCGCATGAAGGAGCTGGAGCGGCAGCAGAAGGAGGTAACGCCCGGGGCTCAGCACTGGTCTTTTCACCGTGGTGTTCATTTCAGGCCGAGTGTGCAAATGCAGAGGCACCTGTCACTGCCGACGCACCTGGCCGTCTCACACCGCCCCTGGTGCGTTTGCGCGCGTGACTCTCCCTGAGGTCGGGCGGGAGTGTGCAAAGCACGAGCCCGGCATCTGCCCCAGACCTCGGCTGTCGGGTCCTGCGACGAGCGTGTGGGCCCCGTGCCTGCGGAGACCCTCCCGGCCGGCATCTGGCTGCGGGGAGCCGAAAGTGCTGGGTGAACTTCAAGGTCTAACGGTCGAACTAGAACTAGGTCCTTCGAATTTCAATGGGAAAGAAGAACAGATTAATAATTTTTAAACTGACCAAATTGTTTCATTTATAGATATTTCCCCCAAGGCGTTTCCAGTGTTGAGTAGGTTTCAGGATCCCTGAGGCCCGCGCGGCACAGAAGAGAGCAGACATCATGGATAACGTAGCCGGGGGCAGCCACCCCGGGAACGGGGGCAGTGCTGTGTGGACGCACCTGTGCGCGCCGTCGGCCACCTGTTTTCATCCTCTTGAGCTGGATCCGGAGGTTTCTGACGCTGGAGGGCTCTTTAACTCACAGGGGATTCCCGTGGCCGCAAAGGCAGAGAAGCCTCGCCCCTCTCAGTTCACGTTCTCCACCACACCTGGCCCCACCCCAAAGGGCCTTTCTCCTTAAAAAGGTGTCAGTTTATCGTGTTAGACAGAGGTAACCAGCTGCCTTCCCCAGGGCTGGTTTTCATACACAGGTTCTTGTTTGGCGCTCACGGTGACATTTAAAAACTCAAACCAAGTTTTTAAAATTTATGAGATTTCAGATAAAAATCTGAATCTCCAGTTTCCCTTAAGACCGTTGCCTGTTCTGCCATGTTCCCGACAAGGCCCAAGCCGGTCACATTCCCTGTAGGGACAAGGCCCCGGTCACTAGTCTGAGGTGCCCGTTGCCCTTCCTGCCCGGGGAGTTTGCCACTCCACATAGAAATACGTGGGCAGGGGAGGGGGCAGTGTCACCTGCCTTGGGAGCCATCCCGACACCGAGCAGCCCCCGCACCCTCAAACTCTGCTCTATGTAGCACTGCCGGGGCCCACCGAATGGAATGCTTCTTTTGTTCTGAACTGGTTTTCTAAAATACGAGTTTTAAATGACAAGATCCCAGTTGCTTTTCAAACTGCACTTTCTCTGTAGAATATTTCTGTTCATATTTCAGTAGACACTTCAGGCTCATTGTGTGCCGGCCACTGCCAGCCCCTTCCATCTGTTCTAGAAACCACACCGCGGCAGGGCAGGACGGTAGTTAGTCCCAGAGGCAGGGGCCACCTTCTCAGGCTGTGTGGCCGCCTCGTTCTGCAGAGCCCGGAGTTCGTGGATGGCACCGCAGCTCCGAGGCGCATCCGGTTTTAATCTGCTTCCCGGGTTCCCCAACAGGCCCACAGTCTTTATTATTATTATTACTATTATTAAGGTCGTAAAAGAGTTGTAAGAAGAATTTCCCCAGATATTTTGTTGTTCTGCCAGGTTCTGCCACGCTTGATTGGATTTAAATCCCCTGCCCTGCTGGTGGTTTCTGTGTGGCCGTGTCCTTGGCCCCGTGGGGGTGGCCAAGCCAAGGGCAGGGAGGCGGTGGGGCTGTGCCTGGGGCCTCCTTCGTTGTTCACGTGGTGTTAGCCGCCTTTCTGTCATTCATCTCATGTGCAGCAAGAGAGAAAGTTGCTTTCACCAAGAATACAAATGTAAAATTCTACAGAATCAAGGTGAAAATGTATTATATAGCATACCTAGCTTCCAAATTATACATTTAGATAAAATATATTCTGTCCTTAATTAAAGGTAGAATTGATTTAAATAAACACATGATGATATTAGGAGCTTATTACAAAGTTCTTTGGAAAAAGGTCTTGGTTTAGAAAATAAAAATTGAGATGAATTAAGCCACAAAATCATCTATTCGAACAGCCTCTTTTAAAAGGAAAGCATCCCTTTCTTCCTTTGAGCCAAAGGGAGCCCTCTCCTGTTACGTTTTAATTCTACAACGTAAGAGTAATCTGTTGATGAACTCCTGCATCTCAGTTGCAATATTCTAAGCCAGACCAAAAAAAAATTAAAAATAAGCCAGGCTCAGTGGCGGCACCTGTGGTCCCAGCTACTGTGGAGGCTGAGGCAGGAGGATCGCTTGAGCCCAGGCGTTCCAGGCCTCAGGTCACGCCTGTGAATAGCCACTGCACTCCGGCCTGTGCAACATAGGGAGACCCCCGTCTCTTAAAAACAAAGTCAAAAAGTTAAACATAGTTGCAACCCAAGATGGGAAACTAAGTCTTGGCCATTTAATTTTAGCATCATAAAAATCAGGGATGGATGTCGAGAGGGGAAGGGAGGCGGGTGGGGCCGCTGGGGGCCCGGCTGGCTCTCATTGCCCCTCACAGCAGCCCTGCCAGGCCCAGGGAAGCCCCCAAGGCACACACAGGACAAAGAAGCCGGGCCCAGGGCAGCTGGAGGGCTGCGCCCAGATGCAAACGCCGGTCCCTGACTTGCAGCAGGCACGCCCCGTCCACGACAGCCCTCAGGTGTTCGATGCCTGCTGGTCAGCATGGGCTTTGCAGAGAAACTCCAATTAAATCCTGGGAAATCTGGTTTAAAATGCCACAGTCTTACAAACATACAAGTGTCATTTGGTCAGTAGATCCCATTAGAATTTTGAAATTGTTCATCCTAGGGCATGTGTCACTTTTATCGTAAAGACATTTTGATCCCTGTGAACCCCTGACATGTCTCTTCCCATGGAGGGAAGAGTGAGTCCAGCTAACGCGCTCGGAGCTTGCAGGTTTGGGATGTGCTTGCAGGATTTAGGAAGGTGAGCTGACAGCACCTCCCTCGGCCTCTGCATATCACATCTCTGGGCCTGGCTGGTACGAGAACTAGCTGACACAGTCTGAGGTTATACAACCTGATACCTGGGGCAGTGGCATTTGAAGTTGTTGATTAAGGGGAAATGAATACGCTCTGGAAGACCAGTGTTTAACTGGTAGGGTTGATATTCTGGTGTAAAAATTGAGAGATACAATCCCTGTTTTCGTCTGGGTAGCAAGGCTTCCCACCTGCACACGGCATTTCTGAGTGGCCGAGGGTTTTTTGAGCAGGAGGACGCTGTGAGACCACTGGGGAGGGCGGAGGCTGGTGACTGGGGCCGGGATCCCCCAGGGAGGGCGTGGAGAGCGTGCAGGGAGCAGAGGCAGCAGAGACAGCAGTGCTGGCCGGATCTGTGACCAGCCTTGGGGACAGTGAGCTGGCTGCCTGTGTGTCAGATACAGGCCAGCTCCAGCCCACCGAGCTCTCTCGTTAATGGTTCTTTTCAGCAGTTGCACGTGGTGAGAAGCTACTAGACTCCAGCTTATGTTAGCTGTGCACTGGGGGCTGTTTAAAGGATATGAGCTCCTTTTTAGGGGAAAATTATATGTAGATCGTTTTTGGGGGGAATCCAAGTGACCCTTGAACTTCATTAGAAGAACCTACAGTACTAGAAAAGAATTCAAATCAGGGTGTATCTCCTTCATTGCTGTTGACTGGGTGAACATTTTGGTTGGAGGTGCAGTGTCTGTTATCGTCACGGCATGGAGTATGTACCCCTGAGCTTCCCCATATATGACTCGAAACACTAAGTCTACTCTTATAGTTGTGGCAGGGCCTTGAACTGTGCCTGACACAAATGTTTTGTTGAATGAACGAATGAAAGTGAGCAGATGTCTCAGCCTCGCCTAGTGGTTACTACAAAATTAGAAACCTCTGAAGCAAACTCGTGTCAATGTGTGATAATAACTTCTTTTTTTTACTATTTCAGTGATATTCTAATGATCACTCAGTTTAGCTGGAATGTTCCTGGTGTTCTGTATGTGTCGGCATAAATCAGAACATCAAAGCCTCTTTCTTCATTATTTGTGAATTCGACTGGTTGACTTTCTAATTAAGTTTCTGCACTTTTTGTTTAAACTTTTCCTATAATAATATGAGAAGAAATTTCGAATTAAAGGTGAAGAAGTGTTTTTTCCCTTTCATGGTAATAGGTTATACAAACTTCTGCATTAGAACAATAGCAGGACCGTGGTAGAGATTCATGTGGGTACACGCATATTTCTGCAGTATATCTAAAGTGGAACTCGAAGTAAGTCATGAAATTACTAATTCTCTCAGTGGGACAACAGACACTGTTTTATGCACATTTTTCCAGTATTCACTGTTTCTTTCCCAGTATGGCTTTTATTCATATTTCTATTTACAGAACCTTTCTCATGTTTTTGCTTCTTTAATGGGATTTTATATTTCTTTCCCTTTTTGTTCTTTGCTGTAGATCTATCAGGTGCAAAAGGTAGGCTCTTCCTTCTTTATTTTCTAATTTGCATGGACTAATTTTTCCTTGCCGAGGGCCCGGTCACCTTTCAGAAATCACGCCTTGCACTGGAGATACGCAGAAGCTGTTAGTCTGTTTCTCTGCCTCGTGTGGGAATTTGTTTGAACAAGTGCTAGGTCCTCACTCCAGCCCCAGGAAAAGCCACAGCCAGACACAGTCCTGTGTCCTGAATGCTTTTCCCGTCTCCATTTTCCTCAAGATGTTACAAAACTGTTTCCTTGAGAAAAAAACCAAGAAAACATAAAATCGTATTTCAGAATTTAAGGAGCCTTTTGAAATCATATATTGAAAGAGAAAGATCATTTTCTTATAAAATGTTTAAAATATCAATGCAAGTTACCACCTATTGAGAGGTTATTAGATATTGATTTATAATAAAAACTGAGTAAGAAAGATAATGATATAGCAATAAAATAAACCTGCCCTCCATCCCTAATATTCAGAGTTTCATGAAGTAGCATGTGTCCCCATTTCCTAGTATTTTGTAGAGTCGGCTGAGGTTTAGCAATGAGTACACCAGGTAGGCCAGGCTCAGAAAATAGAGAGAAAGAGCAAGTCGGTGGCTCATGGTTCAGCAGTAATAAGGTCAGGAGAGAGCGGTTCCCTGAGAATTTGCATACAAGTGGGTCTTGCCCATAAATGCTTTTAGTTTGTTACTTATGACATCTGTGATAGTTTCTTTTTATGAATTTTAGTTTCTAGATAGAATACAACTGTGTTATTCTCTTAGAGCACCTAAGAAAATGAGAATAAGGACACTCACTCTCCCAGGGTAGAGCGCGCAGGCCCTTTCCACACTCTGTCGCCACACGTGGGAGCCTGGTGTGCGGATTCCTGTGCCGGCCACAGCCGAACGGCCTTCCCTTCCGTCTCCTTCACTCTGCCCAGTGCCGTCCTGACGACTGCAAAGAGATCGGTGAAGCAGACGCCGCAGTCTCTGCACTTTGTTAGTTTTTCTAGGGTCCGAGTATTGAAATGGATCCTGAAGCCTGAGTCCCCGTCATCCCCAGTCTGGGTAAGCCCCGGCAGGTCAGAGGCAAGGCTGGGGCACCCACTGTTGTCCCAAACCTAGAAAAGGGGCCCCGTCCGGTCATTTCCGCTCGCAGTCACCCCTTTCCTGGGTTAGATCACTGTCATTTTCCTTTCACAAACGCACCAGGCATGCAGTGTGAGACCCTTGTCGGGGTGGGAGTTGTGCACAGCGCACGTCCGCAGCGGAAGTGCAGTGCACAGCTTTGTCACACAGGTGTGTCCAAGGGCAGGGAAGGCTTTCTTCAGCACGGAGGTTTATGAAGAGGAAAAGGAGGCAGTCAGCCTTCCTCCCCGCCCAGTTGGCTGTTTTGTGTAATGGTTTCTCTGGAATCAAAGCTGTTTCTGAAAGTCAAGCACCTTTTGCAGTGGCCTGGCTCGTGCTTCTCTCTGCATGACTCACCGGCTGATCCCAGTGGTTTACGTGTGGAATATTTTGCCCTTTCTGGACTTTGCTATGTGGGTGCGGGTAGCTAACATGCGTTTGCCGTGCGGGTGCTGGTAGCTAACACGGGAACTCCTAGTGAATGGCACTGGCTATCTCTAGGGGTCTTCTCCCCCCTGGAGTGACATGGAAATGCAGCTAGAGCTACAGTAGCTATCCAGAAGGCTGCCCATGAACTAGGCAGAAGATTTTGAATACTAGTTCTTATTTTTATCATGAAAAGAGCAATATATAATGTGCAGTATTTTATATAGGTATATAATGGCACAAAAAGAAAAATATGAAAATAGAAAAACTGATAACACAGATTTCTTTTGGAATTTAAATAAGTTTATTGTGAATTTATATAGCCCCTCTTCTCTCCTCTTAAAAAATATATTTTTCTTCTATGTTTGAAGTTAAGCCGTGACATAAAGGAGGGGTGATGGCATCACATGTTACAGGGGAAAAACCTGGAACTTAGCAGGAGCTGACATTAACTGAATGCAAAATAGCTTTAAGCCAATGCATTTCACTGAAATTGAGGTTAAAACATGACTTTGGGAAGTACTTGCTTTTATTTCCTTTATGAATTTATATTTAAGGAAATAACTTACAGAAAAAGATGTGGCTCATCTACTTTTTGTATTAGAGTCCAGTGTTGTTGAATTTTTTACAGCATTGGTAAATTCTCCCTCCTAATTTTTCTTCTTCCAATTTTCTACTTACCGCCATCGCTAAGACTAGGAGGAGACCATCGGAGAGCTGTAGATTTTAACTCTGGCTGCCCTTCAAAACCAAACCAAACCAAACAGAGCTGCAGCACGTTTTGGATATTGTAAAACAGTGTCAAAAACTGTCTTGTACTTCTAACATCCACTTTCTCTTCTGATTATAAGATTTTAATGTGTAAAGAGAAAACTCACATCTGTGTTACATGATATGGAGGTTTGGTGGGTTATTTCTTGATTTTCTTATTGGAAATTGAAGAAAAAGTAAGGGGAAAAGCAAAACCCCATTATTTGGGGCTGTAACCTGGGTCCCCACCTAACGTTGGGGTCACTGTAATTAGTGATGATAATAGGGCTTCTGAGTCTGTGTTTCTAATTCTAACTTGGCCCGTTATGGTTTAGCCTAACAACAGAAACACATGGAGGCATTATAACTACAGTAAGCTCCAAACATAACTTGCAGGTCTGCGTATTTTTCTTCCTGTACAAATACCTCTTCTGTAGGCTACAGTCATCGTTCTGCCCATGGCATGCTATAAAGACACCCGAAGTGTGTGGATCCCCATGGGCCTAGATTCAGCGTAGACACCAGGCAGCTGGGACAGGTGCACTAGACATCAAGGGGTCAGCGCACAGTTCCCCCATCCTGTGGGTGTCCTTGTTCCTGATGTGTTAATAGCAACACGAGGATGGCTCTGAGCTGCTGCTGCTCTCAGTGTTTTAGTCCTGCAGACCTTTTGCTTTGAAGGCATGAACAGCTTGACAGAGGGGCTTGAAATTCTGCTGGGCTCAGATTACCTGCTGGGGTGGAGGGGGCCGGGGTGGGGTCTCTCTTCAAAGCTCACAACCTGCACAGGCTGCGCGGGCAGCAGCTTCTCTGCGGAACTTGAGCGTGTTCCCAACTGCTTTGCCTTGGCATGTCACCCTCACCGCGTGGCTTGGGTGGGGATTTAGAAATGCATGTCAGAACAGTTTCTTAGACAATTACTGTTTCACTTCTTGCCTAATTTTCTTTCCCTTCCGTCTGTAGAAATATTATGGGCTGGATTCAAAATGGGGTGACATCGAGCAGTGGATGGTAGGCCACAAATACAATTTCTAAGGTTTAAATGGTTTATAATTTAATTCTTATGCAGTGTAATTATGTAGATAGATTCCTATTGCACCATAATTTAATACTGAGAGATTTTCTTCCGGGGATTTCTGCATCTGGTCTCTGATTGTTTACATCCCAAATGAGCCTGCTTGGAAACGCCCCGGCCAGGCGTTTTGTCTGTCCAGTAGCCACTGACTGCTGATGTCCCCAGGCCAGCAGTCTGGGGGGGTCTCCACTGCCACGGCCTCCCTGCACTCTGTGGGCAGAGGGCTGTCCACGGGAACTCAGGCTGGGCACGTGTCCCCGGGCTTGAGAACTTCCCGACGAACTTGCCCATTGCCACCACGGCTCACCAAGTCCGGCTGGAGCCCAAGAGGTGCATTATGCTCCGTTTTCTTCTTTCGTGATGCCACCAGCTGGCCTCACCCTCGTCCACCTTCACCTGCACTTGCTGTCGGGCCCCTGCTCATCCTGTCCGCTATGCCTGCTGAAACCACTGCTCTTTGGTGAGAAAATTCCTTTCTCTTCTCAACCTGTTTCCTAGAACCACCCTCTACCTTCCTAAGTCAGGTGAGAGCCAGCTCACCCCTAGTGATCCAGGAGTCCGGCTGGCCCTCCCAGGAGGCTGCGGTACCCACAGAGGGAGGGAGCATTCCGTGTGCCTTCTCCTGGTCCGAGAGCACACGGCCACACTTTTGAATTCACCAGGAGTGACCTGAGTCATTCCGCCTCCTCCTGGCCCTGTTGCTTTGTTGACTGCCCTCATGGGTATCATCACACGCTTTTAGCATTTGAGAACCTGGCCAGGCTGGAAATGCCCCATTAAATGTTCTTAGACATACAATACTCAAAGGAAAATGTAAAATTATCTCCTAGCATCTTAGATACTGTGTATAATATAAAAGAGACTAGTTCTTCAAACATAAGGAATACACACTTTCTCTATTGAAAGAAATGATTAAATCTAACCTGTGTTGTAAACCATCATTTTAGGCTAACGTGGCACAGGCAGATGTATTTTTACCAACTCCTTAGACACAGTTAAAGAAGGATGCATCATTGTTTTACATACCACTGAGAAAGAAAAAAAATGTCAATTATAATTGTGAGCAACTTCGATTATAAGATATACCCCAGCTTCAGAGATGTCCAAGCATGAAAAACTGTGTGTGCCTTAGAATCCACAAAATATAGTAGATAGGTGATCTTTATTGGATCTTTTGTGGAAATGATTTATCTTCTGATTCCCAAAGAAAGAGAGTAAGGTTGTGAACATAAAGGAAAAAGTAGGTTGATTTAAATGGACCAGATTATAGAGGTTAAGAAAAAAATTAAGACCCAGACCAGGCACGGTGGCTCACACCTGTAATCCTAGCAGTTTGGGAGGCCAAGGTGGGAGGCTCACTTGAGGCCAGGAGTTCAAGACCAGCCTGGGCAACATAGTAAGACCCCATCTCTAAAAAAAAAAAAAAAAAAAATTTAGCCGGGTGTGGTGGTGCACACCTCTAGTCCCAGCTACTTGCTAAGGCAGGAGGATCGCTTGAGCCCAGGAGTTTGAGGTTACAGTAAGTTATGATCGTGCCACTGCACTCTAGCCCATACTACAGAGTGAGACCCTATGTCAAAAAAAAAAAAAAGAAAAGAAAAGTTAAGAGCCAGGTTCTGCCCCAACACACACTGTTTTTAAAGCAAAATGAAATACGCCAATTATTTGTGTGCTTAAGAACCTCTCCCTTTCAGAATTTTCCAGTGGTTTAATTAAAGCCTTTAAATGAAAACAAGGCACATGTTTATTTGACATTTAGGTCAGAAATGCTGTATTATGTTGCAATGGGACTATCTAGGCTTTTATAAAGCACCTTTGCTGTGTCTGTCTGTCTCTAACCTTTTCAAACTGTTTCCTCCATTGTTTCGGTAGGAAGACAGTGAGCGCTACTCTCGTAGATCCCGAAGAAACACATCGGTTAGTACTGTGCTCATTGCTTACCTAGGCAGTCTGGTCGAAGTCTAATGTGTACTTTTAGTGACTGAAATATATACATCATCTCTTAATAATGATATCATCATCTCTTAATGTTTATGAAAGAAATTAATTAATACTGATATTACTTAAATAAAGACTACGAACTCAGCTATTAGCATGTTGACCTAAATTTGGTAAGGAGAGTGTATTTGAGAAATCTTTAAGTATTAATATATTTATGACAGTTTTAGTGCTTGTTTTGCTATTGGTTATATATATGTAATTTGCATAGTAATACACACTGAGGCTATGTATTTTTACCTGTAAGTAAATAATACCACTTTAATGAAATTAGTTTAAATCCATATTATCCGTAAATAGTCCTACGAAAACAGAGGCGCACGTAGCCCATGTTGTCGAGGACCTTGGCTTGTGACCGCTGAGATTTTCTGAGGCGGCTGGCCCACCCACTGCCGTGGTGTCGGACCGGCCACACCCCTCTGTGACTGGGACGTTGGTTTCTTTGTGTGTGTTATATTGTCACTTCACGGTTGTTTTCACCCTTTCTTTTAATAGGCGTCTGATGAAGATGAGCGCATGTCAGTGGGTAGTCGCGGAAGCCTGAGGGTCAGTACCCGATTGAGCCTGCATGGCGCAGTGTGTGGCCCGAGTGCTTTGCTCCCCGTCCCTGCTTTCAGACTCCTCATCCGTCACCCCTGCGGTCCGATAGTCAGGATCTAACCGACAGGATGCTTGTTTAAAGCCTAATCAGTGGGCGATGTTCCTTTGCTGTTGCAGATGGATTATTAATACACTGTAGGCACTTTGGTTGTTTCTTTCTCCCGAGAGTGGAAGTCATCATTTTTCCATATTGGTCCACATCAAAACCACCGGAACCTTCATTACCACAGTCGCGTCCGAGTTGCTGGGACGGGAGCAGGAGTGATGAGTGGTCTCCAAGCAGCCCCTCCATTCTCCTTAGGGGCTGTGCAGAGCTGGAGGCCTGTTTTTCATTGTTGTGACAATTAAATCACAATCACTCCTTGACTTCTGTATAAGCACTAAGTTTGTGTCTAGCTTGGCTATTTATAACAGTAAAACGATAAGGCGATACGCTGTCGTCGTGCTGTTAAGACGACTCTGTCGTGGTCACTGTCCTTGCAGTGCCGACGGCAGATCCATAGTGATTTTGCCAGAAAGTTACCGTTCCAATGTGGAGCCGATTAACGTGCCACCGCACTATCTGGAACTCGCTCGAGAGGTGGCGTAGCCTCCGTGGTACGGTTGTACCTTCCTCACGGGGCCTCTGACACCACTCATTCTAGAGGAGGAAGATTTGTGTAACCAAAGTATAACAAATGCAAAGCTCAGTTTACGAAATCTGTAGACAAGGCACAGACATCACGGCTGCTGAGCAGGCCCGGGAGAAGTTGAGTCCTTGAAACCAACTGACAAAGACACCATTTCAGGGATGAGGGGGAGTGGCCAGGTGAGCCGAGGACTCAGATTTAACCTCATGGGGGACGTTGGTGACCTTGATGAGAACTTTTGATGGAAATGTTGATGAATACGATTTCAAGAGAGAACAGGAAGAGAGAGATTGAGACAGAATCCAAAACTCTCTGGCAAAAAGTATCATCTTCAGAGCTGTGATCCTCCTGAAACTGTGTGCACTTACGGTTTTCTGGGAAAAGAATGTTCCCTTTCTTAAGATTCTTTGGGGTTTCCTGGCCCCAAAGAGTTTATTGCAATATTAACGAGTATGTTGAGGTTAGGCCAGCATTCATCTCACTTTCAATGATTTTAACCAGAAATGAGTTTGATTTCTTTGTTGGACACCATTATTTGCCAGGACATCAAGTATATTTGGTTTAAGGTAGGAAATTCCATGTAGGAGGTCCACAGTTAGGATGCTAAATAAGAGGAGGAGAAAGTAGGAGACATTTTCATTTTCAGCTAGGTAGTTTGCTACATGACTCTTTCTCATGATTTACTTGCTCTAAAGAAATAGACTCTCTTTAAAAACCACCAAACTTGAGAACTTGGACTCTGGAGATGAGAGTCAAACCTCCTAATTGTTATAGGCGCAGAACAAGCCCAGAGCAGTTAAGAGCCCTGCTCAGGGTCACAGCTCTCAGTGACAAGGCCAGTGCCTCTGTGCAGGCGCCTGCGGGCTGTGTGTCCTGCTTGTGCCGGGTTGCCCCGTCCCTGTCCCGTGCCACTCGCTGCAGCCGAGCAAGGCACCGACCCCTGCTGCAAGGAACTGCATCTCGCTCCGTCTCTGTGCATGGTCAGTTTGTTCTGCTGTCATGTATTTTAATATTCTGAAATCTGTATTTTGTAAAGTTCTGATATAAGATCATATTTTTTATTTCTTCACTCTCAAAACACAGGCCTTCTTCATTCAGTGATGATAAACCCTAAAAAAGGTGGTGGAGGGGAATTTTATTATCCTGGTGTTTATATGGATGGTCTGCTCAGCAAATCTAGATTTTGGATATTATTTAAGTTTTTAATTTTCCTTATTTAAAAATTGACAGTGATGCATCTGTTACCCTTTTCCCTAATAGAATTAGAATGTAAGATGCAGAGGAGGAAGGAAGCTTTCTCATACTGTTTCAGATTTCACGAATTATAGGAACCTTTGCCATGAAGGTTTTGGTTAATATGATTGGATTTTATGGTAGCTGTCATTCTAATGTAACTGTTTTTGTAAACAGTCATGAGATCCTAAAAGTTATGGAAAAGTGCCTTTTGTTAAGATTTTGAAGATTGTTTGTTTTTCTGTTTTATTTAGCTTTTTAATTTATTTTTGGCAACTCTCTTTTCT
>CM052439.1:2093364-2112966 GCA_028533085.1 Varecia variegata
GACGACATTGGTGCACGGAGAGCAACAGCAGCTCAGCACACGGGTGCAGGTGCCAGGCACACGGGCAGAGTGCCGGAGAGACAGCGATCTCCAAACCACCGCTTCCTGTCTGGTGCCCCTCGAGTCTGTGCGGGGCCTGATGTCCCTGCCCTCACTGCCCTGTGCCCACCAAGAAAGCTCACTGCTGCCACCTTCCCTCATCCGAACTCCTTGCACCTTCCCCTTCCCCTCCAAGCACACCTGAAACAACCACTTAAACAAGACCGCAAGGAGTTACAGCCAATCAAGGGGAGCAAATGGAATCATCCGAAACACCCGAGTAACCCAAAGAAGGCAAACTCCAAAACCAGGTCTTAGCTGAAGACGGCCAAGCTCAAGGGGTCTCCTGCCCAACAGATCCGAGTTTAGCCCCGCAGGTCTGGCTCCCGAAGCCACCTTCGGTATAAGCTTCCCACTCTCATCTACCCAGTTCCTTAGTGTCCTAAGAGCAGGAGAGGAAGTAAGTGAAGAGGCCCTCGGATCAGTAGGACGGCCCCAGGGGCGGGCCAGCCTCGCTGCCCACTTTGTTATTAATAAATAAGCCCCCTGGGTGGGTGGGGTTGGGGGGCTTGAATTTCCAGTGGTGCCTCTGCCTAGAGGATCTACCTTCCACTTAGCCACAGCCACTGTCCTCCAAGGGCCAGTCCAAGGCCACGTGTCTCATGGGAGCTTTCCCCAACCTCAGCCCGCTCGTGACTCACCTCCCTGATGTCCCTTGGCACTACTAACATGGCAGAGTTATGCCAGTAAAGACGGTCACTCTCCAGGTGTGCCCACCCCACCTGCGTCTGTTGACGTGTGTTGATATGTGTAAAAACGCACACCTAGAATTATTTTTCCAGATGTGCCTATCACATCGGCCTCACTACACATTTTGGGGCTCTGGGGCAGCCTCCGATGGCAGCGGTTCTGTCTCACCTAGCAGAGCCCCAGAGAGCCCTGCGCCAATGTTCTTGGCTGTGAGGATGATTTTAGCATTTCAGTGTGGTTCTTCTCTTCACCTGGGGGCAAAAATATTCCTGAAATATTCTTCAAATTAAAATTTCAAATAACTAAGGAAAAGTGAACAACCTAGCACCTAGTCTGCTGGGGAACCAATGCATTAAGTCTCCTGGGCCCAAGGCCTTCATTCCTTAGAATAAGTCAGTTTGCAGAACAAATATTACACATTACCGTAAATTCCATTTTTTTTTGTTGTCCAAACTAAAAGGGACACGTATATTTCCGACTTTCCTGCGGCATAAGGTCTGCAGAGCCCCGCGAGATTCCTGCCGGGCCCGGGAGCCATCGCACCCCCACGAGCCCCCGCTAGAGGGCGGTGTGGCCGGCTCTGCCACGGCCGGTCCCCAGGGCGACTGCCCAGCGGCTGCACCCACTTTATAAAGTGCCCCTTTCCTAGAGCCCCTACGCAGGGATGGGTCGGTAAGCCGGACGGTGGGTTTAATTTTGACACATAACATAATATTTTATCTCTGAAAATAATACGCAAAGAAACTGAATAAATAAAAGGATTTTAAACATTGACAAGGTGGGCCGGGCGTGGTGGCTCACACCTATAATCCTAGCACTCTGGGAGGCCGAGGCGGGTGGATCACTCAAGGTCAGGAGTTTGAGACCAGCCTGAGCAAGAGCGAGACCCCGTCGCTACTAAAAATAGAAAAAGAAATTATATGGACAGCTAAAATATACATAGAAAAAATTAGCCGGGCATGGTGGCTCATGCCTGTAGTCCCAGCTACTTGGGAGGCTGAGGCAGGAGGATCGCTTGAGCCCAGGAGTCTGAGGTTGCTGTGAGCTAGGCTGATGCCACGGCACTCACTCTAGCCCGGGCAACAGAGTGAGACTCTGTCTCAAAAAAAACAAACAAACAAAAAAAACATTGACAAGGTGGGGGGACCACGTGGAGGTGTCGCCCCCAAAGGGGGACGTGGAGCAGGGCGGGGCAGGGATGTCTTGGCCACGAGGCTCCCAGGGGCTCCGCCCACGGCAGCCGGTGGCCCTGGAAAGGCAACGGCACACACCTGGCAGCTGACTCACGTTGTCACTCTCATCCCCTGAGCAAAACTAAACGTTTTAGGCCCATGGGAAAACCTCATGCCAACCGGTTTATAAAATACGCACATCAATATTTCACGATCACGACTGAGTGAACAAATATATCTTTTAAAACCTACTGGAAACAGTCGCTTCTAAAAAATGTCTGTGGAAGTTTAGCTTATGGCAACTTTCCCTTTCAAATGCAAATGCTTAAAGGAGCACATTAAGTATTTTATGAATTCCAACCCCTAACATGGTGTCTACATGAGTTTACTACTTAGGCTCATGTAAACACGGTGCCCCGTAAGGTTTAAAATACTAGGTTTTCCCCGTCACCAGCTGCTCGTCCGCTTGCCTAGAGACAGAACACAATCCATGGTCACCCGTCCACGTGCACAGAGACACCCTACCCGAGGGGACAGGCCCAGAAGGAACGTTTTCTCATGGCGTCCCTAACTCCCAGCCAGGCAACACCAGACCCTGACGGGAAACGGTCACCGAAGGTGACCTCCCGAGACACAAACTGACGACAGCAAACATTGCTCAGAAAACACTCATTTTTAGGGTAATTTTCTTTCAAATTTAACTGACGGCAGAGTCTGTCATTGGGTGGAAACGTTTGGTTTTAAATCCAATAATACTTACATTATCCTGAAAGACTTATGCTTGAACTACTGTGTTTACAATTCAAGGCCCCTTTTACCCCCCAGCCCCTGCCCTGCCTCTTCACGCAACATGCAACATGAGTCACAACGGTCTTTTGTTTTTCTCGTTCACTCCCGTTTTCTCTGGATACAGAAGGTAACACAGGGACCTGGGCTCCACTCAGGACATTCCTGACGGACGTCTCAGAAACGTGCTCTGGGTTCCCAGTGGGACTGTGGGGCCTGGAAGTGCCAGCCTCACCGGGCAGGTGTGTGGTCCGAGCCTGGTCCTCAAACATCCCGATTCCAACGCTCTCCGAGTCCCCCCACTCCCCCCGCCCCGCAGCCGTGCAGCTGAGGTTCGTACTGCACATGTGACTATCGGGAAGTACCCATGACGACACAGACAGGTCTGTGTTTGCTCACACTACAGCCTTGTGCCCGGAACATTCTAGGTGCTCAGGGACTGAATGAGTGAACCACAACTTCCTCAAGGAAGAGATCCCGGACGTGTTGGAGAGGAAGAAGAGACTGCTCCTCTTCAGGATGGGGAGAAACGAGAATGAGGCACAACTGCGTCACACGTCCTGTGAGCTGCAGCCCTGGGAGGACCCGGGGAGGGGCAAACTCTAGGTCCTGGTGCTCCTAGGTGGTCTTGGACACCACAGCACTTTTTCTCAAAGCGGGACAAGTGACCCTTTCCTTCATTCTGGTCACTTCTGCTCGTTAATAGCACTGCCCTGCCCCCACCCTCTGGGGCACCAGGCTTCCTTTCTCTCTAGCAGATGTGAGTCTCCCAACCCCAGGGCGGCACTCCCTGCAGAGCCCCCCACTGTGACCTCCCCCTTCCTTCCTCTGTCCTCACTCATACTGGCCCTGGGTACACAGCCCTGATGAAGTGCCAGGCTGGGCAGCATTTCCCACGAGCCACCATGCTGCAACAATGGTATCATCCCCTGGATAAGCTAGCTAAGGAGAAACAAGTTAACCAGGCCTCATTTTTTTAGTTGTGTTTGTTTTTAAGGATGTCAAGACCCTTCTGTCCAAAATCTCAAGAAGTTTATGTGCCTGGCCAGATGCCACCAGCCAGGAATGAGCGCTGTGACATTTGAGCCTGGTTCCTGTAACTCCCTGTCCGCTAAGGAAGCCCAGACCGAGGGGTCATTCACCTTTGCCGTGACACTCACCCCGACACTGCCCGGAACCGACTGCTCCTCCCTCCTGGGCGGAAGGAGCATAAAGAGTACCAAGCTAGATTTTAAAAACGAAAGTTATATGCTAGCGAGCAGCTGAGTATCTTACTATTACTGCTTGATCAGTTCTGGGGAGACTTTTAATGAGGAGCCGTAGGTGCCTGGAGCCTGTGTGGTGTCTGCCACACACCTGACTCGCTCAGCCGCCCGGTTTCTCTCCCTTCTCGCTGGTCTCCAGGGCATCTGGGAGCCCGGTGGGCACAGTCACGTGTGAGATGAGAGTGGGGTCTGCAGGTTACAGAGGGGACAGCCTTCACTTCCACAGAGAACAGGCTGCCACGTGCTAACGCCCTCCGCTCTCGGACCAGCTCTGGTGTTCTCACTCTCCGTGGAGGGATGGCGGAGAGCTACGTTTCTCCAGTATGGGAAAAGCGCCGCTGTGGGGCCCAGTGACTGACGGATGGCGCCTGGACCTAGGTCCCAGAGTCATTGAAACGGGGCAGGTGGGGACGGAGGCGGCTCCCCTCACTAGTGTGGCCCCAGAGCTGCCAGAGACTCCCGTTTTCTTCCCCAGGGCAGCTGATATCTGCATTTAGTATGAATCTCACAGTTTTAAAAGACTGCATCTGATCTAAAACACAAACAAATCACCAGCACAATAAGGAAAACTGGCCAAATGAGGTGTCTCTGTGCAAGGGGGACACCTCAGCCCCGCAGCTGCTTGTTTGACTACCAGGAACAGTCCGAGAATGTTTAGGCATCAACACACTGAAGTACGGTGTTGGGTAACCAAGTTAAGAGCCACATTTAACTTCTCTGTGGCTGGCGGGTAAGAGATCGCCTTGCCCACCCTCCTTCTCTCCCCAGGGCTTACCAGGGAGGGTGCTGCTGGCCCTGAGTGCAGAACCCTCCCCTGCAGCCCCGTTCCCCAGCCAGCGTCCCCTCCCTGTTCCCACAGTCTCCCAGGCCAAAAATGTCCTGCAAAACCCTCCTTGAAAGAATGCGAGAGTAGCAGGGTGCAGGCCTGTGAATGTGCATATTCTGAACGACCTGGGGACGCATGCGGCAGAACTAGGAACGTCCCAGCGTTTACAGACCCAAGCTTTATTTTAAACACTGCCTGGGTCTGACAACAGATAACATTTCAAACAAAACGTTCAAAGTCAAACCTTCACATCTTTAAATATTAAAAACCCACACCTCCATGCACATGGCTACAGTTTTCTCCCATTGCACAAACTTTCCCTCCTCTAAGGACTGTTAACAACTTCTTTTATGGTCCTTGAAAAATTTAGCTGTGTAATCCTAATAATATCATCAAATAGTAATATTCTAAATTTGGAACCACTGGAAGAGGAGGAGAAAGGGGAGGAGGAGGAAGGGATGAAGGCCGTGGGGCGAGGCCAGGAGGCGGACTTACCACGGGGCTGGCCCGCGCCGAGCTGGCCCTGGAGGAGGCGCGGGAGCTGGAGTTGAGGTGGCCGCTGCACTCCGAGGGCTGCCACACAGCCGCCGCCAGGATGCGCAGCCAGAAACAAAGGAACAGGGTCAGCAAAGAAGCAACGAGAACAGAGGCCAACCGACAAGTGCTTCAGTTAGCTGTGGAGGTTAGCCACACGCACGCAGGAGGAAAAGAGAGGTTAGGTAGAGAGCAAACGTACAAACAAGTGCCACCAAGAAGAAAAATAAATTAATCACATTATCAAAGGAATACGGAATTCTCGGAGTTAGTGAGAAGAAAATAATACACAGCATCTGTTCAACTTGGATGTGCGGTCACCCTCGTGTATACACAGAGAGCTGCCCCACGCGCGTGGGAATAACTGTTTTGAGCACCCAGGCTGCCTTGCGGTGCAGAAACCGAACGTCAGGCCACGGTGCCTGGTGCCTGAGCACTGGCAAGTTCTGCTTCTCTGCCTTTCCAGGCAGAAACAAAATAAGATTTAGGGTTAACACAAATTGTGTATGGCTTTTTAAAAGTGCCAGGTTCCCTTCCGCCTGGGTGCCCGTCTGTACACACCTCCCCATCCATCTCTCTGAGCTTTCTCGCTTCTGGTGGAGGAAGACGCTGCAACTAAATTCCCTCGCAGCTCTGCCCGCCTAACTTTGACTTGTACTCATATTTGCTCTGGTCTTAGACATATTTGCATGTTATTAAAGAAAATTCTTATTTCCCTCTGAGCAAGGCATGGTGGTGGGGGCAGGATTTGGATACTTTCGGATCACAAGCACCGAGCACATCCTGGCCCTCCTGAGGAGCATCTGGGAGAGGGACCCATGCAGCACCCTGCACTGCTGACAAGAGGGCTCCACCCCAGCCCCTGGATGACCACCCTGTGCCAGGTGCTGCCCACCCCCTCCGTGGACGTCAGGGGCTGCGCTGACCTGCAGGCTTTACCCTTATGCAAATTATAAGGAGCCCTGGATCTTCAGGGGCACTCAGGGTCTCATCTCAAATACCAGCTCTTCGTTTCTCTGTCTCCCCACCAGCGTGGATCTCCTGTGACCAGGTAAGGGCTGGCACACTCAAGAAATACTTGTTGAATGAATGAGTGATTTCAACTTTAGACTATATAACCATCAAATGTTAATTAAAAGCAGTAAGTGTTTCACAGGGCTGTGGTCAGGATGGGCAGGTTCTCCAGACCCATCCTATCTACGCCCATTCCCATACTTGGTAAATATTTACTATACACCCAACTCCAGTGCGAGACGCACAGGTGACGCACTCCCTATGTATGACATCAGTGCCACACATGGCACAGGCAAGAAATTTACCAGTGTTGCCAGCCTCACTTTTTAGCTTTATTATTCAAAAGAGGAAAACATGTCAGCGCTTTAAGGTAGAAGAATTTCCCCTGAGGGTTCACTGATACGGAGAGAGAAGAACTTCATCCGTAGACAAATCCTACTACATTCTGTGTCTCCCACACCCTGGTTGGTGGTGCAAGGATACGGCAGACTGTTGACAATAGAGCTTACTGCCAACCCCGGTTTCCCTAATCAAAACAGCTGTCAGACCAGCCGACCTGACTTGACCATGCAGGAAAGAATAAGGTAAAAGTCTCTGCACTGAGGTCCATGTGCTGCCTTACGTGTGCGAGTTGTGTGGCTAAGGCAGGGCTAATGTAAGTCAGAAAGCTCTGAGTTCGAACCACAGCTCCATCTCCTGTTGGCCACATGATCACAGATAAGTCACCTGGTCTGTCATCTGTGACGTGGAAGTAAGGATACAGGCCACACGGAGGTGCTGGGTTTAAGAAGGAGAATGCATGTTGGTTTTTTTCTCTACTTTCACTTTCTGCTAGAAACATCTTCCTTGGCTCCTAGATCAGATGACACCGCTGGTGACAACTGTGTCCCAGTGTGTCAAACGACTAAGACGGTCACTTCACACAGCCATTAGTCCTTCATCAGGGGTTTCCAGGGGGCAATTCCTGGTCTTCCAGGGGCAGGGGCAAGTCCCCCAAAGTGGGACCAGGACTGTCCGTGCAGGGGTCAGCCTGGACCCTGAGGTCACAGCAACTGGGGCCGGTGGTGCCTCAGGCCCAGGGGCCAGGTCCTCGTTGGACTCTGCTCCGGGCTGAAGGACAAGATGCCTGAGCCACAGCCTGCCCGTAAGCTGGACCAAGAACTGGGGAGGCTTTCTCCCAAGGCACACCCCGAAATGTAAGAAACTGAGTATGTACTTGGAGGGGAACTGTGAGGGTTCAAGGAAAAGATGGACAAGGTCAGGAGCTCAGGAACCTCTATGTCCCTTCCTTCTTACTCACGATGCTAAGTTTTTGCCGACAGCAGAGCTTACCAGTCCTCTTTTAGGCCTTTGTGCTGCCAGGATGAGATGACCTTTCATTTTCTTAATTCTGCTAAAGCCATCACTCCTAGGCAATTCCCAAGAGAGGCTGGAAGCACAGAAATCACTGCTCACAAAGAGCAATGAGGGCCAAGGATCTAAGGGCTGGTGACTCTAGAAGTTCGCCTCAAAGGTGACACGGTAGTATTAACAGAGCACATATGAGCCCTCATCCTGCCAGACCCTAGAAATTCTACTTAGGCCACCAGAAGACCACCTAGTGCTTGGGAAAAATTCTCTTAAAGAATTAGTATGCTCCCTCTTTTCTGATAAAAGAAGATCATTCCATTGCACTTTGTCCATCATATCATAGGCAGGGCTACCTCGGCCTGTAGGCACAGCTGACGAGCTTTCTAACAGCCTACAAAAATGCTCAAGAACTGGGGAAAATATTTAGTATAGTGGGCTCTACTACATTAAACAATTTCTGCAATATAAAAATTGATATTCAACTAGATGTCAACAAAAACTAGTGCTATGTCAACTGAGTATTATATTAATATTCATAAAAATTACATTTTAAAGAAACTGTAGGTTAGATTGGCTTACCTCATAAGAATTTGTGAATATCCATGATGGTTGGACAAATAGCAAAGTAAATCACAAAAATGGACTTACGCAATTAATTAGGTAGTCAATTAATTTCAAAAGCAAAATTATAAAAGCATTTCAAGTACTTCTTAGTCCACCACTATATTTCAGGCAGGGCTTGAACGCACTGTTACAGGATTGGGGAGGAGGCTCCGAGCGTGGGCACAGCTGCCGCTGCGGAGCAGGAACCGGGACTGAACGCGCCAGTTCCACTGGCCCTCGGGACAGGCAAGTTCACCTCCTCACTTCCTCAGACTCTCTCACGTTTCTATTTTATTACTTTGCTCATTCATTCATTCATTCACAAATATTCATCGTACCCACTTTATTCTGAGAGCAGAGCCTATCATTTCAAATCCTTTGAAGAAAGAGGTAAAAAGACAAAAAGATCTTTAAAAGGAAATTAAATATGTGTAATATTTCATGTCTTTAAATTCATTCATCTTCCTCCATTATTCAGAAATGAAAACAATTGGTGGCCTGCCAAATTCCTTTTTTTCTCCTTTTATTATTTTAAGAGCACATCGCTGTTGGTTAGTACGGTCAGCGTGGTAGAGGGGAAGACAGCAGAGGGAACTCAGTTCAGGTTAGTCTCCCTTTGACCTCGGCGATGAGTGAAGACATTAAACTAACAACCAGAGGTTTCCTGAGTCACGTTATCCATGACATTTATGACAATAGAAAATGGAGATGAGACAGTACTTCCTCCCTGTGACATCAGTCATCTCCCACGGCTGGACCCCGCCCTGCGAGCGTCCCCAGGGCCATGCGGGACAGGGGGAAGCGGGAACGCAGAAAGCGCCTTACAGCACGGGAACCTCCGGCCCTCCACTGGGCCCCGCCAGGGCTGCTCTCATCGAACACAGACGCCTGTGACCAAAACAGACTGTCAGGACGGGCGCCTTCCTTTCTCCAAGAGTGCCCTGAGGACACTGAAAACATAAGCTAAGGAAAATCGACACGTGACAGGAGCATGTCCTGAAAACCTCATGCAGGGCAGGCTGGAAGCCACCTTTTCCAGCTCTTCTCCCAAGAGCTGCGGAGCACACGGAACGTGCAAAGATCAAATGAGAGAGAAGTTTTAGTTGCTGTCAACCTGTGTGCCATTCAATCTCTATTATTCCGAAAAACATTCCATGCTAAGCTAAAACCTGTTAATCCAGATTTCAAATGAACATACAATTCAAACATCCTAAATTTTGTCACGGCAACCTCATACATGATGTTTGAAAAATTAATCTCAGGTGAAGTGACTTTGAAATAAAGTATTAAACTATGTTAATAGTAGTTTTAATGATGAATATTTTATAACTCTTTAAAAGTTGCTTAGTAGAAAAATATTTGGTCAGCTTCAAAATATTATGTAATTAATCACTGCGGATAAACAGGAGCTTTCAGTATGGAAGTGGCGATGTCAAACTTTGCCCAGTTTAAAGGAACTTAAATTTTCCCCTGAGGACACACTGGTTTGCTCAGCCATTTATATATCTAATTCGTAAGTGTACAATCTGGTGGAAATTTAGAAAGTTCTGACAATACAGTATGGCTACTTTGAATATTTAGTTTGCTTCCTACATAGCGTAAGTACCCGTATTCAGAGCAGGGACTATGCAAAGAAATACAGTGACGTGGAGGAGCCTCTGTCCTGGTTACCAACACATTAAAAAGCCAGCTTGTTTTCTGCTAAGAGGTAAAGCAAACTTTGCCCTGGTTACATTCCTAACAATCCTATCCTGGAGGCTGGGGCAGCTTGACAGCTTTATCAGCCCTCCAGAGAGATAAAACCCAGATCTGGTCAAAGGGACCGACAGGCGCCACCGACACACGTGTAAGCTCCGAGCAAAGGTGTGCTCCCGCAGCGGGGCGGCGCGCATGCCCGGTGGGTGCTGAGTGGGGCTAACGCACCCTGTAGCTCCCCGCAGGCCAGGCCACGCGGTGCAGACGCCAGGGCTGCAGGACGGAAGCAAACGGCAGGTTTTAGATGCCTTGGAAAAACATCAGCAAATAATAAGCAATGAGGCCACCATGGTGCTTTCGGTTACCATGACAGCCAAGTCACTGCGACAGTTAGAAGGCACCACGTTATCAGCAAATCTGACAGATGCAAACCCACAACTTTACAAGAAAGGTAAATCTGAGATGATTTTTAACTTTGAAATAGTAAATGCCAGCATCTTTGAAATATGATTATTTTCTAGTCATTTCTTTTCAGGCATTCCTGGACGAAAGGGCCGGGGAATGACACAGAATGGCAACAAGGTCAACACCACCAACAGCAGCAACGAAAGGGACAACTCAGAAGCCAAGGTTAATAAGGCACTTGGGGGTATTTAGTGCATAGTTTCCACCTGTGAAGAGAGCAGCAGAGACTGTATTTACTCCTATCGCAGGCTCCCAGCCACATCCAAACAGGACAGGGAGCCGTGGGGCTGGCTCGGCGGGCGGCCTGGCACTGTGTGTGCCCTGCCTGTACCCTCCTCGCCAAGGGGGAGCCCACGCCGAGGACGTGTGTCAGCCAGGCAGTGCCCGTGAGGGGCCGTGCTGGAATTCAAAGGCGGCCCCCCAGTGTGCACAGACTCAGCCACAGATCAGAATCTTGACCGGTTTAAGGCCGGAGGCCCAGGGCATGGCCAGTGAGTCAGAGGTGGTGCGTGGCCGGGCGGTGAGTCACTCAGCGACTCCAGTCTGCATGCGAGGCAGATGACAATTCAACCTCCAAAACATGACCTGTACTTGGACCTCTGACACGGCTTCCTCGTGTTAGAATAGGACGCGTCTACCTAAAGCTAAAATAGGGAGCACCTTGGGGCTGGACCAGGACGCCGGCTTTATAAAAACAGGAAACAGAGCGGAGAGAGAGCCGGGGAAGTAACACTGTTCTGCCCTCGTCCCAAAGACGAAGGAGTCAGATTATGCACAAAAACCTTCCAAATTGCTTCCTGGACACATTTACAAGAGAAAAATATTTTTAAAAAAACAAATGAAACCCCAAATGGGGAACAATTGCTGGAAAAGGAGGAGAGACCCAGGAGACCAATTATTTTGGACCCAAGTTTTTGAAAATACACATTTAATAAAACCCTCCTTTCCTAAATTCCTTTTTTGTGTATAAGAGAAGTCTTAGCAAACTAGTCAAGCCAATTATGAATAAAACACTTACTGAGCTCTGCTCTTTTGACTTCATATAGAAAAGGTTGAAGTATCCACTAAGTTTAATTAGCAATTAAAGGATGCACAGAAGGAAAGAGCAGGAGGGAAAGTGACGTGAAAAGGAGACAGACTCAGTTTCCAATCAGGACACACAGGGCACAAGGCCACCACCGGGAAGCCCAAGGTTGGAGCAGCAGGGTCCCTGGAATCAGAGCAAACGGGCAGGCGGGAGGGACAGAGGCTCACACCCTCCTGTCATTCAAAGGAACATCAGCACTGTCAGTTCAGACATGACGATCTTTTACAACAAAAACAGTAAAGGGCATGCACTTATCGGGGAGGGGAAGAAAGATGATCAGACGGAAACAGAGATGGTCCAGCCCGTTAACTGACAAAACTATTAGATGAGACCAAATCAGGATTTTTGAGTCTACACACAAACACAGATTTTAACTGACAGCAAGACCATGGAGGTTTTGAAAGTGTTTGTAATTCGAGTTCTGATTTGTAAAGTTCTGTGGGAAAAACTCAAAACCAAGAATTTTCAGGGATATCGCCCTCTGTTTTACATAATAAAATACTTCGTCAGGGATGACCTCCTGCTTGCCCCTCGGTTAGGCATTTACATAATGAATATGTGTTCAGGATTCACAGAAGTTGTGATAAACTCAGTAGCACAATTCTGAGACTGACAGCATAGACAACATTTCTGGGGAACACTACTATATAAACTAATGGCTTCCCCCAATAAATGTTTTACTCAAATTAAAGGGTCCTTGAAGGGGAAGCTAGTTGCTTCAGATTTCTTTGTCGACGTATTCTAATCATATGAGAACAGCTCAGTCTTTGAAGATGAAGTAGTTCCATGCAAGTCACTTGACAGCACCTTAAGGTAACTCTCCAAGGTCCCCTACCTTGTGCATCTTGTTCCCATCCCTTGAACAGGCCACATCGAAATGACCTGAAGGAGAGGGAAGTGGAATTCTGGGGTGCACAGGGAGAAACTTTTACTATTTAACACAAATATTGGAACCTGTTCCAGTAGTTGGAAAGAATGCCCTGTGTGGATGTCACTTTGTCAACCTGCTGTGGGAGATGGCACAAGGGCCCCCCAGCCACGTGGGAGAAAGTGCCCACGGTCCCCACTCAGTACCGCACTGTCACGTCCAGGGTTTGCTCCGACAGACCTAACACACTTGAAAAGTTATTCTGAAGAGTCGTAAGTACTACGTTTACATTGGTAATTCTCCATTATTATATTGAAATAAAATTAAAGAAGCTGGTGTGTTGTGCAGGAACAGACAGGCACCTCCAGAGCATGATGACCAGGAGGATTCGGGGCGGGGGGGTGGGGCGGGGCTGCCTGAAGTCTCCTTATTCTTAAAGAGCTTCCCCTCTTGGGTTTTTATTTTCCTATTTATTCTTTCAGGTTCAGTTCACATCCTTTGTTATGGCAGATTCTGGCAAAATTAGTGTCTCCCTAGCATCCTGTCTACTTACCTGTTCACAGCTGCCCTAGTACCCGGTGCCGTGTTCTGTCTCTGTGAGAGCGCCTGTCTCACCTGCTCATCTCTGTGACCCCAGGACCCATTCGGTTTCCTTCTTACCTAGACTAGTTCCCTCATTTTGCCAAGTGAATATGAACCTTAACTAGGACGAACAAGCCTTAGCTATTTTAGGGCTCTTAAATAACAGAAATTATATCTATCAAGATTGATGCGTGTTCTTAAAGTATGGGAAGGAACGCTATTGTGTAGACATCTGGATTTGGATTAGATTTGATTTTTCATTCCAAGTCTGGTCCATCCCTGAGAAACAGAACAAAATTTGCACGGACCCTACAAAGTATTTGTAATTCTGTTTTCAGAAACTCTGTAGGAAAGAACTCCTATGCATTCTTCTCATTCTTTTTTCCTTTTGATTAATTCCAATTAGGAAATAGACACAAAACACGTCCTTTCACTGTAGCCAGCTGAATACCGCAGTTTGTACTCAAGCTGGCACAGTCAAATGCAGGACACGGAAGTCAGTCTGCACGAAATAACTAATGTTAACCACTGCTCAAAAATTTAGTTCAACAAAATAATAATTCATAAAATAGACATTAAAAGAGAAAAGTAGAGCTGAATTCACACATACAAGATTGCATGCTACAAAACCTGTAGTTTCTGAAGACAGGATGTGAAAGATTTAAATGGAAACCAACCAACTTCTCCTCCCTGGATGATGACAAAGTAGAGAATCTGCCGTCACCGCTGTAGCTGGAATTCTGAGCACCAAAGAAGAAGACATTTTAATGGTGAGCACCTCCTTGCTATTCCAAGAGCACTGCCTGTCCCATTCAAAAGGCAACTATGAGCTACCACAACCAAGCCAATATTAGTACCCCAGGAATGTCGATTTATCTAGAATCGAGACAAGTGGTACAGCAGAAATTCTTAACGAATGGAGATTCTAAGCTATATTTTATATTTCAGTGTCTAGATCTCAGTGATGCCGTGGGTTTATCTAACACTGCTTTTCACAATTTCACATCTCTAGTACTATTTGTAATTACCTGCTAAATCTCATGCCAGATTGCCTATAACCTCCTAGTCTGAACTGTCCTCACTGCGTATCTTCTTAGGTAACTAAAATTCTGTTTATTGCAAAATTTTTGATTTTCCTTCAGCCCAGCCCGTGTGAGGGTGACAGCTCAGCCCTGAAGCTCCAGGAAGGCAGGTGGAGTCAGAGAGAGCCTGCTCCCACCTGTCCAGGTGAGACCCATTATCCACAGAAGGAAACCGCCCTGCAGACTGTCTTTATGGTGTCTTGAGTGCAGACTTGAAAAATGTTGGAGCCAACCAGGGTCATGGAGGGAGCGGTGCCATGTGTGGAAGTTGCAAATGGAGGCCAAGATGGCAACCAAAATGACCAGTTCTCCTGCTACGGAGACTCTGGATTCCTGAGAGAGGACACAGGTATTTCCAACTCTTACATCGCTCTTGTCCTTTTATTCCTTCCCACCAATAGGTATTTCCTACATCTATAAAATTTCTCGTTCCCATCCAATCTTTCCTCCAAGCTCCTCCTCACACTGTTTCTGGAGTTTTCTGCTCTGGGATCTTCCCATACATGATGCTGCCTTAGATGTACGTTATTTTGTCTTCAATGATTATACTTTCTGATTATCTATTAAATAAATTTTATAGCCAACCACATTCAGCGGTGAACAGTTTTATAATCAGGTCCTTTTGTATTTGATTTATAAAGGCATTACTTAAATCTTAACCAAATCATAAAGCACACTTTTACTGTCTTTATGTAAAAACCAAACATTAAAATATATGCATATATGTACAATCTAGAGCCTGATGTCACCTTGCACTGCCACAAACATGTTGCCAACTACATGTTAGGGATATTCTAGAGAAGAATGTAATATTAGGTAGAAGCTGGAATAAAGAATTTCTAAAATAACTTCCAACTCTAACCTATGATTTTTTGTGATCAATTATGGTAATGCATTTAGGAAAGTTGCAAACTAGTCAATAAAATTCCAATGAGCGGTTGAGAGGCCATCAGAAAATACTGCAGTTCTTGTCGTATAACGCTAGTGCTAAGCAGTCTGCAGGAATGCTGAGGACCGTCAGCAAAACTGTCAACAGCCAGCATGCACAGAATGGTGAGCTGAACGTTCCGACTCTGAATGCTGTATCACCTTAAGGAAAAGCATAGCAGAGCTGGGGAAAGTTAAAGGACGTCAAGGTAAAAAGCAATACCAGTAGGAGGACCTAGCCCTTAAACTTGTTTTTTTTAAAGTCTGGAATGAGAAGAGCTTATGCGAAATATAATGAAAACACATGCAATCCTGATAGGAATGAGAAAGTAAAAACCTGATCAGCCAGTTTTAGGAAGCTAAGACTGGGCTGGTGCAGAAGGGAGGTGGGGGGGGAGTGTCACCCATTAGAAGCTTAAAAATACAATTTAAGTATATATATATATAATATCTTAACATAAAATAATTCAGATCAATTAAAAGAAATATTATTTCACACAATTAGTAAAATTTATTACTAAAAGAAAAAAATGAAGCAGTAAGAACAGGAAGATTTTAGATCATTTAACGTAGACTGGACCTGTAGCAGATCAAGAAGCTTAATTAAAATGTTCCAGTTTAACATTTTAAAATCCCCAATGACCTCCTTCTTCATCCATCCAAAGGCCTCTGATGCCCCTGCCACTGGCGCGGTTCTCTCTCTCTCTCTCTCTCTCTCTCTCTCTGGAGCAGCGCTCTGCCCTTCTTCTACCTCTCCTCCGGCCCCTCTCCTGCCCACCACCCCTCAGCTGTGAGCCTTCCAAGCACAAGTGTTCAGTTCTCTTCGGTTTCCTCTCCAGGAAAACACAGACTGTGGTGTATGTGTCTTTAAGACACACATTCAATGAGATTACGAATGAGAGATTCTTCAACTGTGAAAATGTTGGATTTAGTATTTCTGAAAGCTGGACATACTTAATATACACATTATATGCAGACACCTAGGGCAATAAAATAATGACAGCTAATCTTTAATTTTAGATCCGTTTAAACTTAGAGATTCTTATCAGTATTTCTTACACTAACACTCAGAATGTCAGATTAACATTCTAAGAATGTTTGAACACTAACATTCTGAGAACGTTTACTAGCTGAAAATCATTATCTTCCATTCTAACATGCGCTAGGGAAAAAAAAAGACAGCCCCATCATAGCATTAAAAAAAAGCAAAGAAGCTAAACTTAGTAATATGTTTTACAAGCTTTAAAGCAACCTGTCTGAATTTCATGCCATGCAAATTTACTATACTAACCCTGCCAGATCTTCTATGCAGGGACTGTGGTCCATGTAATTCTCCATCATAACCATTTGTCTGTTTCAATGAAGAAAAGAGAATAACGGACGTCAGTACACATGAAGACACAGGCACAAATCAGCAAGGAAGGGTGAGCCGAGTATGAAGGGAGTTTTCTTAGTGAGCACGTGAATGACAAGCGGGGACAGTGCAAACCCCAGCCGCCCCCAGACTGCCTCCAGGCCTCCCCGCCTCCCGTCCCCTCCACACAACTCAGAGAAAACAGCACAGTCAGTAGGCTTCGTGTCACATGTCACTCTGGGTCTTAAGGTAGCACCCAGTCCCTCCCGTGGGGTGGACACGTGGGCCTGGGGCAGCTGCTGTCCCCGGCAGCTTTTTCCTTTCCTGTTCTATGACGGTGCTGGGGACATTTCGCTTCTGCGAAGGCCGCGCACCGTACCAGCCCCGTGGGCAGCGACCTGGCCTGAGTCCAGGCGTTTTCAGTTCCTGGTTCAGGGTAAGTCCTCGAAAATCATGGCCCATCGTGAAGCTATATTCAGAAGATTCAGAACTAGTTTCTATTCAATCTATAAATGCAAAAGTTCATCACAGAAAAACTGTTCATCGTGGGGTATGTACTCTATAGTGAGTTTTCATTCATCCAGTCTTCCTAATTTGTTTTTCAAAATGAAATCCAAGGACATATTTAAATGATTTCATAGTTTGTCCTCCAGAATGAAGGAGAACAATTATGTTCAGTGCATGCCTACCTTCCCTCTCTTCTCAGTTCTCAGCCCAAGGTCCCCTAAGCCCAAGCATGGGCTTTCTAAAAGTGCTCTAATTAATCTACAAGGAGATTTCTGCTGATTCAAGCAAGGCAAGAGCTGTCAAGCATTAGAGACAAAACCATCTCCCAAGACAGAAAAAGGAGAAGCGGTCTACATAACTGGTAAAAATGGAAGGACATGCCATTAGGTCATGGACTCGTGTCCAAATTCCAAACAGATGCCCTGTCGTGTGACCTTAAGCAAGTTATTTAACCCCCTTGAACCTCCACTTCCTCTGCAGTAAAAACGTGCATAACAACATAAACTTTGCAAGGCCGCTGTGAGGATTGAATGGAGATTGTGAGAACCCAGAACAGCGCCCTCCTGCAGCGTGTGCCGACCGGACGGCTATGTGAGCACACGTGGAGGGCGCCAAGCACGCAGGAGCTACGGGACAGGGTGTCTTGTCGGGGGTGATGCTTAGCACATATTTGGCAGCCATGACATTAACACAGAATAAATAACTGAATTTCCGGACAGATTATAAATCCGGTTTCATGAAACCTTGACTACAAAACTACATATTTACCTTTGCTACAACTGTAAAAAAATCAATGAATTTGAAGTTTTGAAACAAAATGTAGAAATCCTTCCACATTAGAGAACTCTGTGAGTAACATGAAAACATTTCTGAAATAAATTTTATAGTAAAAACCTTTGGAGATTCGCAGGAGATTTACTTAGCCTAATTTCCATTCATGTCTTCACCGACAAGATGATTTGACATGAAAATGCATGTCAAGGACTTGTATGTTTCAGACCTCACCCTTATTCCCTGGTTATCTCTTTAGAAACTAGTTTCTGGAAAAGAATTAATATAATGATGAAGGCTAACATCTCAATTTTAGATGACTTTTCCTTTACTAATAAATGAGGAAGAAAAATGTATTATATAAATACGCCCTCTGGTTTTCACTGTTGCTTATAAAATGCAGACTGCGTTGGAGGAATTCTTCCCTTCGGTCTTTCCATCCTCTAACTCAGCCTGCAGCGAGAGCCGGGAGGGCAAACGCATCCCCTCATTCACCACCATTTCTCTTCTAGCCTTCCATGAAAATGCAGGAAAAACTCCTGCTTTGCAGGCTTTGTGGAACATCCACCCAGGTCTGTGGAAATGAGATTCTGTCATAGGGAATATATTCCCAGACTGTGTTCCTAGAATGTATCTCGTTGACTGCATCTCCAGAGTGAAAAGTACTTGGACCTTCTTAAAGAACACCACCAACTTTCTCCTCTTAATTGTGTTTTCACAGGTTGTATTTAGATGGGTGGGGCTGTTTCTAAGTGGCATAATGGAAGGAGAGATAAGAAGAGATAACAATTAACCATAACAACATTTGAATAAGAAGTCCATAGATAGCATATTAACTTCATGTTTACCTAGCTTTGCTCTATAGAATTCTTTTTACAACACTGTACCCTGTGGCTTTACCTGGTACCCATGCTTGTTCACTTCAATGGTTCTACGCTACCAGGCTGTTTCGGGGGGCAGTCTGCAGACTACCTGCATCAGTGGTCACCTGGTATGCTTCCTTATTTTTTTTTTAAGAGACGAAGTCTCACTCTATCGACCAGGCTGCAGTGCAGCAGCACAATCACAGCTCACTGTGACCTCAGACTCCTGGGCTCAAGCGATGCTCCCGCTTCACCTGGCATGCCTCTTAGGAGCATGGGCCCTCACCTAGGAAAGCAGAATACCTAGAGGGAGGGCCCAGGAGCAGGCACTTTAACAAGCACTCCAGGTGAATCTTACACACGTTAACATTGACAAACACTGCTAGAGGAGAGAACAAAATAAAGAGGACATTCATAAATTTGCATTTTCTAATTTAGGATAAGATACAAGAGCAAATGCCCTATCAAAACCAGTTATTGTAATGGTAACTTGTGATTAGTCCGAATGCTAATGCGAATGACCACCATGCAGTGTCACCAAGGCATCGGTGAACTTCTCACGTGACCATGCAAAAGTCAACTGTCCACTTTTTAAATTAATGTTAATGTCTATTTTTCTACAGGAGTCCAAAGACAGAGCACATTTAAAGGGCATTAGAGATGGGAAAAAATACAAGAAGGGCAAAAATCAAAACTCTTGAGTGCAATACCTGATGCATTCAATTTAATTTTTAAAAAGAATGAGACTGAAAATAAAAACAAAACTCAAAATGTGTTCCTGACCATTGCTAACATACACATCAGGGACTGGCCCTTAAATAAAATTTACTTTGAGCTTAAAATAAAGACAGTACTAATCTAGAGACACACTGCTAATACATTTAATTCCTTAAAGAACAGGGAAGTTGCTTGAGTTACAGTGTCACAGAACGCTGTCATCTACCAGTGCGATTGTGCAAGTGCTCCTGGGTAAGTAACGCATTCTGTGAAGGGCACTCTCAGAATCTGATTACAGGTCTTTGTACTTTGCACTGCCCGCGGCAAATCTAAACCCAGCCCGGC
>CM052439.1:2113466-2149301 GCA_028533085.1 Varecia variegata
ACGTGGTGCAAGGGGCAGAGGAGGTCCCCTGGGCCTATTTTTTAAGGCACTAATCCCATCTATGGGGGTTCCCGCTCATGACCTGATCACCTCCCCAAAAGTCCCCCCTCCTAACACTGTCACCTTGAGGATTAGGATTTCAACATATGAACTCTGGGGACACAAACATTTGGACTATAGTAACTTCTGTCCCACTTCATCCCACAGAATGGTCACAATCTTTATCAATCATTTTGTAAAACCAAAAACTCTAATCATTCCACTTAAGCCAGTTCCAGTTTCTAATGTTAACCAACGCAGTTTAATTCAGAGAAAATAGGTTTCACTATAAATAGCCAGATCAAGAATGGGAACATAAAACTGTCCCAGTTATAGGTTTTATTAATGGATTTTGCTGCAGAACAAACAAGTGTTTCGGGTCAGTTTATGACATATTGTTAGACATCTTCAAATCCCAAGAGAAATGGAAGAAAATAAATTCAGTAGTTAGACCTGAAAAAATAGTTTTCCGTATCTTGTCTAAGAAGTTAAGAGCACATGGCACATACCACACGTTACCACCCTGAAGGACAAAATCACACACGTGATGGTAAGAACGCTGGGTTGAATAGTGTCCTCCAAAACTTCATGTCCACCCAGGACCTGTGCATGTCACCGTGTTTGGAAATAGATGTAATCAAGTTAAGATAGGATCCTCCTAGATTAGTATGATCATTCAGGGATTCCTTACAAGAAAAGAGAAATTTGCAGAGCGAGAGGCAGACACACAGGGAGGAGACCACGTGAAGACCAAGGCAGAGACTGGAGGGGTGTGTCTACAAGCCCAGGAACGCCAGGGGCTGTGGCAGCCACAAGAAGCCAGAGGGAGGCTTGGAAAGTATTTTCCCTCAGAGCCTCCAGAAGGAACCGACCCTGCCACTCCTGGACTTCAGACTTCCGGCCTCCAGAACCGAGAGAGAATGTATTTCTGCTGTTTCAAGTCACCCAGTTTGTGGCAGTTTGTTGTGGCATCCCTAGCAAACTAATACACACGTGCTGTCCTATGTCACCCTGGGCCACAGGGACTAAGTCTTCAGCCCGTTTTTATACTTTGCCCAAAGGAATCTTGGCGACTCCTCTCCTGGGGGCTGACAGGTACCTGGGTCAGGCAAGGCTTTGCCATGCAGCCGGGGCCCATAACTACAGAGGGTGGACTCAGAAAAGAGAAGGAAAACGTTGCCATCTCTCTTTCTGGAGCTGTCCCCAGCAGAGCTCAGGGACTGTGTGCCCACCCCTGTGCTGCCCGGGGACACAGCGTCCTCCTGGGCTGTGCCTTCCGAACTTGCACGGCTCGGTAACAGCTGTTAGCTGTCACTTAAAAATTCCATGGACAGTGAGGACAAGGCTGGTCTCCCACAGCAGAGAAAAGAACAGCACATAGCACTATTTGCCCCAGGTGGGGACAGCAGGTGGACCAGGGGCTGAGGCGAGGGGGAGGGATTTAATGAAATCCGGAAGGAGAGAGGCAGTCAGGGGAAAGCAGCAGTCTGGCCAGCCAAAGTGTTTTAGGCAACAAAAGTTTTCACTGTTGGGAGCATCAGAGAGCTGTGGGCATGGTGACATCTGGGCGGATGGACACACGGTCCATCTCCGTTTGTAGCCCGGCCCATTGCACCCCCAGAACTAGCTGCAGCAAGGCGAAGCTGAGCCCCCAAGGCGGACGGGAGAGTCACCAGAGGGCCCAGGCTCAGCTCAGGCACTTCTGGGGCTCCTGTCCAGCATTCCCCAAGGTCGCTGGGTGGCCCAGGTACCCTCCCTTTCGGTTCCCAGCCTGGATGAGGCACCCCTGCTGCAAGGCCTCTCCCCGCAGCTCAGCCCCAGGGAGCGTGGACGGAGGGCAAGTTACGCTCCAGCGCACAGGGACTGCCCCCTCAGGAGGGACGCTGGGCTCAGATGGCACATTTTCCCCAAGAAGCAATTGTGGGAGTGAGGGTCCCCACCGTCGGCTCTTTCAGAACACTCTCAATTGTATGGAATTATGAATTACGAAGGCCTTTCCCCCCTCAGGGGAGCGTCTGCACGTTCGTGGCTGGGTCCCCCAGAGTGCCTGTGCAAGTGTCCCCACGGGTGGTCAGCCAACATTCTTGACACTCGTGTGAGCAGCCAGGAGCCAGAGAGCAGATCAGGCACAGCGCCACACGGGGCGTGAAGCCCACCTCGGACTCAGAAGGGACTGTGGTTTGGGGGTTCTGGAATTTGGATCTATCCTCCCCCAGCTCCGCACCCCCACTTCCCATGCTCTGTTTGTCAGCAGGGGAACCCGCCACCCACCCACGACTTTCTTCAACAAGCCTCGGCCAGTTCCGAGGACTCCGCGCTTCCCTGAATGCTGGTCTGGAAGTGGCCGCAGTGGGCGCTCCCTTGCAGACACGGACCCGCCCCGCACCGCACGCCTTCCCCAGCATCCTCCACGCGTGGAACACGTGTCGCTCACACCGTCACCCTGGTGAGGAGCCGCGAGCTCCTGGTTATGCGTCCACCCTCGCCGCCCGGAACTTCACCTTCTCCCTTGTTCCCGGCCGCCCCCCGACTGGCGTCCACACTCGCCAATGGCGGCAGAGTCCTCTGCTGCCTCATTTCTTCCAGGCCCAGCTCGCTGCCTCCCTCTTGGTTCACCTGGTCTGGGGGATGTACAGGATTATCTGTGCATCACCTGGGCTTGCCGGTGCACAATGAACAAACTCGGAAGAACTGCTCTGACGTGTGCTCACGCCCAAATTCCACGACAACATGCCCTGGAGGTGCCTTCGAGTCTGCGTCCTAAGAGACTGACTCTCCCTTACAGCAGGGCTGGGCAGTGCCTGCGGGCTGGGGTGCCCGGAGGAGGCTCCAGCCCCACAGCCAGGAGCTGGGGCCTGGCTTTGCGGAGATGGCCGAGGGGCTCTCCCTCGTTCTCACCATCAAAACCAACAGCCTAAGGGTTAGGAATGATCCAAATTAGGGCCCGCTAACAAGCGGTCCACAAGGCCATCTACAAAAAGGTCCATCATTCAAATCCTGCAAAATTGTCATTACAGCTGACCTGAGGCGGAGGCCGGTGCCCACTGTATTTTTCCAGAGTTAGACATTTACGTAAGAGTTTAATGCTAGTAAGCTTTCCTGTGTCAAAGCTGGCGGATCGGCGCAAGATGTTGAAACCTGCTTTCTGCTCCTCATTCTGCTGGCAGCAGGACAAAGGAGAGTGTTCCCCGGGGCGCAGCGGCTAAGACTGCAGCTGCAGGCACAGGGACAGTAAACAGCAAGGACACCAGCAATTTCCCTGTAAGATGTCACACTTCTCAACAATGTCTGCCCAAAGTGGGCAGTGCCCCAGGTAAAGGAAGAGCAACTTCTGCCCTGGAATCTGACAGGGAGGACACACTGCGCTTCAAGGGGTGACAGTTAACAGCCACTCAAGTGTGGAAACTATTTCAGAGAAAAAGGACTGTCACCTTAAGGCAAAAAAAGGTACCTAGGAAAAGAAGTATGAAATAATCATTTTGATTTACATTATGGGCAAGTGGAAATCCCCAGTTCTGGAAGTTTGCTTCAAAGGGAACTTGAACCACTTAACCCCACTGGGCCAAGATTTCCCGTCTGCAGTAAGAGGAGGCACGGGCATGACCCCCGAGACCCCTCCTGCCTGTGCCACGATGGGGGGAGGAGACACTTGAGCTTCCTCTTCCCTCTCCCAGGACGACAGTGACTCCTGGACACGGACAGGTGTCCTGACCCTGCGTATCAAAGGTGATGGTATATATTAATATAATCTTAAAAATGCACACTTTTCTCCCTTCAGAGAGAGGTAGCACAGCGTGCTGATCCAGCCCAGCTTTCTTCACTGAACCATGCCAGAGCTTTTCTTTTTTTTTTTTCCGAGACAGGGTCTCACTCTCTCGACAGGACTGGAGTGCAGTGCTGTCATCACAGCTCACTGCAGCCTCCAACTCCTGGGCTCAAGCGATCCTCCTGCCTCAGCCTCCTGAGTAGCTAGCACTACAGGCGCATGCCACCATGCCTAGCTAATTCTTAAAATCTTTTGTAGAGATGGGGTTCTCACTGTGTTGCCCAGGCTGGTCTTGAACTCCTGACCTCAAGCGATCCTCCCGCCTCAGCCTCCCAAAGTACTCAGATTACAGGCATGAGCCACTGTGCCTGGCCGGAGCTTCTCTTGTTAAACAGTCTAGCTCAGGGATCTTCCACATGGTACACAGGAGCTCAGGGTTCTCCTTGTTGTGGCTACACAGCCTTTACCATACGGATGTTAACAAGTTATTTGACCAGTTTTGGTGTTTCTAAACATTTGTTGCTATAAGCAATGCCTCGGTGAAATGGCTTGGAATTTCACACCATGGGAATACGGGTGCAAGATAAATTCCTAGAGGTGAACTGTCTGGGTCAAAGGGCACATGCCTTTTTAAGTGGACAGATACTGGCCAGCTGCACGCTGCAGAGATCACTGCTGTGGACTCTTTCGCCAGCAGGGTGGGGACCCTGTGTCCCCGCATCTGTGCTGAATAGTGAGCTGCCAGACGTCTGCCAAGCCCTGCTAGTCCACTGGGGGGGATGGTATCCTAGAGTAGTTTTAATTAATATGTGAGTGCAGTTTGGACTTCCTTTCTTATGTTTTATAGCCATATGTAGTTCTTATTTAAAACTATTATTTATTTTGTTTGTCTATTCTTTTGTATTGTCGGTCTTCTTAATAACTTTTTAGAGTTCTTTTTGTATCAGGAAAATTAGCCTTAATGATACAAGTTGCAAATATTTTTTCCCTGTTGGCTGTCTTTTGACCTTTTTAATATTAGCTTTTGCCATTATGAACATTTTCATGTTTATGTAAGACAAATTTAAACCCCTCTTCTTTTGTAACTTCTGGGTTTTTATCTTACATCAAAATGTTGTCTAATATTATTTGAAAATTCTCCTATGATTTCTTCTTATAATTTTATGGTTTCATTTTTTTATATTTCAACCTTTGATTTTCTTGTAATTTATTTTGGTGTGAGTTGGGAAGCATTAACTCCCCTCATTTTATTCCATATGGTTTGCCCTCTGTCCCCAAACTATTATTCAATAATCTACCTTTTCCCACTGGCTTGAAATGCCCCTTTCACCACATATAAAAGTTCATTATTTATTTGGATCTACTTCTGCATTTTATATTGTGTACTGACCTGCCTGTTCATGAGATGTGCTAGTTTGGTTAATTATAGGTTTATATGTTTTAATACCTTCAGGCTAACCCCCTATACTAATCTTATTTTTTTAAATTTTCCTAGTTATTATTATTGCTTGTTAATTTTTCCATGTAAATTTTATATTCATGTTGTCCGGTACCAAAAGAAATCCTATTGCTATTTTTCTTGGGACTTGCATTATGTAAATTAACCAGGCAAAGCTTGATATTTTTATAATGTTAATTCCTCCTATCTAAGAACACAGTATGCCATTCCTGCTGTTGACATCTTTGTTCTCAGTAGTGTTTTAAAGAGTTCTTCACTCAAATTGCACTCATGTCTACCTTATTGCTTTGTATTTTATCTTTCGTAGCTATTAAGAATAGAGGCTTTTCTTCCATTGTATCTTCCACCTGGTTACTGCATGAACATGTGGAGGTTGTGATTTCTGCACAGTAGTTTATGCCCAGGCACCTTCCTGAGTCCTTTGCACTGTTTGCAGCAGGTTTTCAGGTGGTTCTCTTGGGTTTTAGTGTTCCCACGCTTGTTTTAATCGTAGTTCTACGTTAAATAGGTGTGACGCTCACTGCCAGTTCTCTTGTGTAGCTCTTAAACTTAACTCTTGGTTGCACTGGTTTTAAAAAATACTGCTAACTCAGTGCCATCACCAGAACTTTTAATTTAATTTAACTTAATTAGTTTGGGCTGTGGCCTGAGCTTAGGCATTTGCAAAGGATCTCAGGTGATTCTATCAAGCAACATCAGCTGGAAGACGTCTTTAATAGTTGATTCAAGAAGGGCGTATGGGAATGACATTCCTGAATCCTTGCATTTTCAAAATGGAATTTCATTTTCTTACATATCCATCCAGAGAAATTCTATGCATATATAAATGAATACATTTTTCCTTCTTTATGTTTAAATGACAGTTTGAAGGGTATGAAATTGTCAGTCACACTTTTCTTTCCTTGTGAATTGGTAGGAATTGCTGCAACTTTATTCTACTAGTGATTGTTGCCGTGGAGAAATCTGAGGCCAGGGTGGATATTTTTCCCTTTAATCCTGTTTTTTTGTTGTTTGTTTTGTTGTTTTTTTGGCTTACCCGCCCCAGAAACTCTTCATTATGGCCATCCAGAAATTTTACTAGATTATGTCTCTGTATTACCTCTACTTCTCCATGTTTTCCGAGACAGAATATAGATTCTAATTTTCCTTTCTTTATGGAATGCTTTATTAATTTATATTTTAAAATATTTATTCTGTTCCATTTACTTTGGTTTTCTCCTTCAGAGACTCCAATTTTACATGTGTTGACTCTCCCTTGCCTGTCTTCCATATGGTTCTCTCTTAAATTATTTTTCTGTCTTTGTTTCCGTTTGATGTTGCACGTGCCTCCCATTTCTGCCTCCCCCCTGCTTGGCTGACAGACCCTGCAGCACGGCTGACTTGTGGCTCCGATTCTGTATTTGACCTCAGCACGACCGAAACTGGAACAGGCTGGTGCAGGGGACAGTCCCTACCACGGCCTGCCATTTGCCAGTGTTGCAGAGGAGGTTTGGGGTTTTTTCCCTCAGAAAATGCGCCTTCATGGATAAGTTTACTATGATGAAAATGAAAACCTTTGAACAGTGGTTTTCTGTCATTTATTATGTCATCTCTGTTACATTATAGAATTCCACAGAGTGCTACGTTGTATTAGTGGACTTCCATTTCTACACATAAGTTCAGTGATGTCTTTAGGAGTAGCTATATCTTATTAATCACAAATAGCACCTACGAATGTTTAAAAAGCAAAAGTGTGTACGGGTACAAGGCATATTTAATTGTATGCTGGAGGTCTACATTACCAAAGTAAAATGCATGCTCTTCTAATTTTTTGCCTCTTCTTTCCAAAATTCTGTTATTGTTTATATTGTACAGTGAATTAATTTTTTTATTATGGTAGTTAGCACATGTACAATTCATAAATAAATAATTGTACACTAGTCAGATGGATATCCCATCAAAAATGTGCTGCTCTGTGCTGGACGATGCTTACTATGCACACAGCACTCCTGGGCATGGTGTCTTCATGAATGCTAAGGGCCACGCCAGGAACACGGCTTTAGAAATTCAGACACAGTCTTGCATACATAGTTGTTCAGTAAAGATTAGTTGATTTACTCACCTCGGGAGGCATTTCAATAGATGTAATAAACCACATATTTCACCAATTTGGCAAAAATAAAGGCATACGTATGATTTGAGCAAATCTAAAATATTCAAGTAACTTAAAATCCTTGCCTCACCCCTGCCCAGTATAATAGCTGTAAACTAAAAATAAAATCCTAAGCCTCCAACTAAATGAACAGATGCCCTCTCAGCCAAGGGACTCCGGAGAAACCTTAACAACTGAGTTTCTGGCCATGATTGGACAGGAGGTTGGACACACCTCATTATGCCCTCTCCCTTTTGTGGTTTAGACACGACAACTGACCAGCACGAATGTTAAAACAGAGATCACAAGACCGACAGAATGGACTCTTTGTGGCCATAAGATATCAAATTATAAGCAGGACCTAAGGCCATGCCAGGCGAGGGTTAAGTCACACACCCCACATTCAAACTATGCTCTAACTGCCACAAGGATTTTCTTTTTCTCCAGCAGCTAAACAAGCACCGGCCTGGAGACAAGCATATTGAAACAGTCGCAGCTCATCCACCCCAACACTGAGTGACTGACCCCCGTTCCACAAGGCACGGCTACGGCTTCGATCCCCTGAGACACCGATTTCAGTAACTTTCTCCCAATAAGAAGACCACCGACCATGGACAGGTTCTGGCTGGTTTATGGAGGCTGTGCACTTGAGTGCCTTCCTGTCCTGAAAAGACCTTTTGAGGTATAGGGCCTAAGTGTAATACTTTTAAACGTTAAGTATCCATCCCAAATTGAACATAGGTCATATGTAACATGCATGTTTATTCAACACACATGCATTAGGACCCCTTTCATGAATATTCGTAGATCCTCCTGTAACCTATTGAATATGTATACTTGCCCAACCGTTCAGCCTAAATTCCTGCCTTACCCTTCCCTTCCTCCTGTCTCTGGCCTTTGCCAGAGGCTACACTTCCCACCCTGTCAGGATGGCCACCTTGCAGGCTGTGACCCTTTATAAGACATCTCCTTTCTAAATTAATAAATTGTGTGATTTTTAAGTTAACATAGCTCTTGATTTTCCTTTAATTTTTTCACTGTAATCCTAAATTGCATAAAAAAGATTGCAACCCCAAATAACCCAAAAGGAATTATATACATAGCTCTGATTATTTCTTTAGTTTTTTAATACACAACACACATTTCCCCTATAAGCCAATCATTTCTTTAGGTTACATATGTAATTCCTACCAGGGGGTCTCCCTTACCTCCCATTTCCCAATCCCTATGTACAAATTACAGTTTCAGGGAGTTAAAGCCAGAAACAAAATGAAATAAGATAAAAATAACTTCAATAACAAGACTAACAGTACATTTCAGAAAATAAGAAGAGACCAGAAAGAGCTGTCTACCCTGTTTGTGGAATTATGAGTCTTTTTCATTAGCAACCGAATAAGAAATAAAGCATTATCTCCTTTGTTTTGTCTTTTGTTATTTCAATTGATGGTTAATGTCATCGGACTTCTCCCCTTTTGCTCAGATGGTCGGATTTCATTCAGCACTGACCTGTTGTGTAGTGTTCTACAGGAATACATAGAACTGTTTTTGGTTATTTTATATTCTGGAGTTAACAATATGGCATAGATATATCCAATCACAAAACAAGCAAGCACGTCATCTTTAGTTTATTTAGTAGATTTAGTGAAGCTATCCTATGTATTTTCAAACTCATTTCAAAGATGACAGATTTGTAGCTAACTTGCGAATCAATGGGCATGTCATTTAGCATTCAATAGCGTGAGATTTTAGAATCATCTCTGTTGCCACCGCAAATTCAGTTTCTTAGAAAAATTGTAATCATCAGTCTTTCATTCAAACATACAAATCCTCTTCATTAAAAGATGAGTGACATCAAGAAGGTAAGACTTTCCTAGAGTCTTCTTAAATGAAAAACAAACCAGCGTGACTGTAACTTTCTTGTTATGCACTTGTGAGTTTAAAAACTTGTTTTTGATTGTTATGCCGTAGAGTAGCAGCTCCTCAGCAGATCTGTGCATAAGAATATGTTTTTCAGTCATTTTGCTGCCCCAAAACCCACCGCTCCAGCCACCAAGGCAGAGTGACGCTCCAAGACGTGCAGTGTCTCAAAGCCACGGGATGCTGCGGCTCTTTGCAAAATAACAACTAATGTTTTAAAGGCTTTTGATGTGCAGATACTCTTATTCACAAACACTGAAAACCAACTAAATACCTAGAATCATTAGAATCAGGTGGATAACACCTCGAGCCACTATTTGGGCCAATAGTTTTATCTCAACCAATTTTATCCAGATGAAGATTTTACTTCCACTGTGAGCCACAGTCATGCATCGATCTCCTAAAATTGTCAGTTTGCTTTGAGTATGAATGTGTGCGTGATTTCCTCAATGAACAGATAGGTCTTGTTGAAGTTAAAGAGCAACAAACAGTGAACCTACGCACTGAAGCACTTACACAGAGTGAAAAGCGGTCCGGGGCCGGAGGGGGCTGAGGACGGGGCAGGAGGACATCAGCCCTGCCCCGCTACCCGGGACGCAGCAGCAAGCCTGAGTCCTGGCGCTGAGTAGCTGATAACCCTGGGCAAGTCATGGGCCCCGCTGACTCTCATTTTTCAAATAAAGGAAACGAGATAGAGATAAGTAATCTCTTTATGGCTGTTTTATTTAATGGTATTAATCTTGGAAAGCACTTACCAACTGTCCCTGTTGATCTCAGCGGACAACTCAGCGATGGCTTTTTAATGTATCTTTTATAGAGTCAAACCCTGGCGGGTAACAGCTGCTCTCCACCCGGTCCCCAGGGGCCCCCGCCGCTCTGTCCTCTAAATGGAGGGACAGCCTCTGCCGCACCTACCCTGAGAATGTGCCCCGTTAATAAATGCCACCGAGTCCAGCACACCCTCACGGCAGCCACGGGCGGAGCGACAAAATCCAAAGGAATGACATGATGAGTGGCTCTAAAACAAAAAGCCGGGCTCAGAGTTATTTCCAGACAGGCGGCGTCTTAAGGACACTCATCATCTCGAGGAAGCCCAAGCACTCAGACTGTCAGAGCCACATTGCCGGGTTCCGATCTGCTGACTTGTGCCTGGGCAGAGCCGACTGTTCCTTCTTTGGCAGAAAACTCGACCGTGGAAATTTGAGCCACGAGACGGTCCTGAATGGCAGGCGGGGCGTGGGGAGACGAGGCCACCCTCCGAGCGTCCTCAAGGGCTGCTGTTCCAACAGACAGTGAACGTGGCTGGAAGCTGGCGTCCTGTCATCTGCCAGAGTCACTTTGATGCCCCCAACTGCAGGGAAGCCCATAAGTAGAGCAGAGACTCCCTGGGCCCCTCGGGGGTCATCTCTGATGAGGTCAACACATCTGGATTAAAGTGCTTTCAAGTTCCAAAATTGTGAAGGGGCCTGAACAGATGACACAGCACTAGGGGACCACAGCTCCAACACGTCAGCCGTTCCTCTCATGGTGACTGGGGGTGGCTGGCAGAGGGCAGGATGCCCCGTGTAAGGGACAAGCCTGGGTTACAGGGAAGCAGGACCGTGCGTGTGTGTGTGTGTGTGTGTGTGTGTTTGTGTGTGGGCGTGTGAACATCTTTACTGAGGTTTAATTTACATACCATAAAATTCATCCACTTTAAGTGTATAATTCAAGGATTTTTAGTAAGTTTACAGAGCAGATCTAAATTCAGAACATTTCCATCACTCCAAAGGTAACTGTTTTATATAATCTGTTTTGCATCATCTGCTTTGTATCATCTGGTCTGTTTTGTAGAATCAATTCCTGGAAGTACTTTTAGCCCTGCCTAAAAGTTATACTGTCTCAAGAGTTTGCCGGATTTTTTGCAGCCTCCAAATTCATGGTGAAGTTGCCAAAACAATTGGTTTCTTTCCTTAACTTTATAACATTTTTTTTTTAAGACAGAGTCTCACTCTGTCACCCAAACTAGAGTGCAGTGGCGTCATCGTAGCTCACAGCAACCTCAAACTCCTGGGCTTAAGCGATCCTACTGCCTCAGCCTCCCGAGTAGCTGGGACTATAGGCATGCGCCACCATGCCCAGCTAATTTTTTCTATATATATATTTTTAGTTGGCCAGATAATTTCTTTCTATTTTTAGTAGAGACGGGGTCTCACTCTTACCCAGGCTGGTCTCGAACTCCTGACCTCGAGCGATCCACCCGCCTCGGCCTCCCAGAGTGCTAGGATTATAGGCGTGAGCCACTGCCCCCAGCCTTGTGGTTCAAATTTTAGAATATTTTCTATTTCTGTGAAAAATGTCATTGGAATTTTGATAAGAACTGCATTGAAGCTGTAGATTGCTTTGTGTAATATGGACATTTTATCAATTTTTCCAATCTATGAACATGGGATATCTTGCAATTTATTTGTGCCTCCTTCACTTTCTTTCATCAATGTTTTATAGTTTTCAGTATACAGATCTTTCACTGCCTTGGTTAAACTTATTCCTAAGTATTTTATTTTTTTGTAGCTATTGTAAATAGGATTGTTTTCTTGATTTCTTTTTTGAATAGTTTGTTGTTAGTGTATACACTGCTATGAACACTGGTGTAGAAATATCCTTCAAGACACTTCTCTCAATTCTTTTGGGTAAATACCCAGAAGGGTGGACTTGCTGGAGCATACAGTAATTCTATTTCAATTTTTTGAGGAATCTCCTTCTCTCTTGAACCTACTCCAGCCAGGTGCTCACCCTCATTACTCCTCTGAACCAGCTCTCATCGAGGTAGCTGTGTCCTCTGCCTCCAACGGGCACTTCTCATCTCTAACCTTCCCTGACCCATGGGTGTTACTAGACACAGGTGATCCCTTCCTTCTGAAATACTTTCCTCACTTGACTTCTGGGACAGCTTTAACTGGCTCTGCATCTCAGCGACCTCTCAACACTGGCCCTCATTTCTGCGGTGATTTCACCCAACCTCGTATCATCGATACAGACTTCCCAAATTTGTACCTCCAGCTCAGATCTCACTCCCGAATTCCAGACTCAGATCCAACTGCCTAGTTTATTTCTTCCCTTGGATGTCAAAATAGGAACTTCAAATGTAACATGTGCAATACACGACTCCCAATTCCCCGATCCTCCCACAGTCTTCCCGGTCTCAGAAAAGTAGAGGCTCTGCTGATTTCCTGATGAAAAAGGCTACGGTGGAAAGGATCCACTGTCACCACCTGCATGCACTTGGGATCTCCACCAAGGACCTCCTGATGCAACACAACAGAAAGCACCAGCGCCAGCTGTGAGGACAGGTGTGCCAGAACCTGCTGAAGCCACTGGGGCTGCACTGCCCAACACAGCCATGTGAATGACCAGGCTGAGATGGCTGCCCTGCAAAATATACACCTGATTTCTACGGCTTCATGTGATAAAAAGAATGTAAAATATCTCATTAATAACTCTTATATTGATTACATGTTGAAATGATACTGTTTTGATATATTGCATTATGTAAAATATATTAAAATTGATTTTACCTATTTCTTTTTACTTTTTAAAAATGTAGCTAATATAAAGTTAACATTACATATATGGTGCCTCACATTACATTTCTAATGGACAGTGCTGTTCTAGAGCTAATTTTCATTTGCAGAAAATACAGGGGAGAGAAACAAGTGAAATGATGTTGGAAAGAAGCAAACAGCGAAATCTGGACTGTGGGAGATTCTACTGGTTGAGTGACCTGGTTTCCACAACAACATAGGAGGGAGAGGTCTTTCCTAGACTGAGAGAGACTTAGGAGGCAGAACCCCCAAACATGGGTGTGTGGACTTTGTGTACATCCTGATTCAAACAAACCCATCGTAATATGATATTTTTGAGATAATTAGAAAATCTGTATTATACTTTAGGTATTAGATGATGCCAAGGAATTCATGTTAATTTTGTTATATGTGAATGCATCGTGGTTATGTAAGAATATTCCTGCTGTAGATGCACACACTGAGGACCGAAGGGACACGGCACATGAGCAAAGAACGTAAGAAAAAGAATTTTTAAATTGTTAAACATGCCCCAGATGAGGGATACTAGTACAAAGAACACCCATACATCTGTCACCCAGATCCAACAGGATTTTGCCATACCTGCCTCACCTAGCTCTTCTTCTTTTTCTTGCGTTCTTACATAACCACGATGCATTCACATATAACAAATGCATCCACTGGTTATATGCTGTTCTACTGAACAGCAGTTACTTAGGCTTAACTGGCCAAACAGGCTTTGGCTGACCCGAGGTGCCTGGTGTCTGCTGTTGGGTTTCTTCATCAATGTCACATATCAAAGCCAAACGGGTGCTTTTAAAAACTGACGTCTCATCTCAGACTGGGGGAGTAAGTGAGTAGATCATGGACAGTGACAACGAGTTAAGAAGAAAGTCACTATTCCTTCTACCTATAATGTAAGGCCTTAATTCAAATAATGGTCCAGTATTTGGCCACCCTCCTCCCCTCAAAAAGAAGATGAAGCCAAAAGAATTGTCTCCCAATTCTATTTTGTTTCCACGTGTGTTGGGACCCAGAGCACAGCCGGGGCAGATGGCCCGAGCACCTGCTGCTGGCTCTGGTGGCAGCAGGAGAGGAAGGGAACAGTGTGGGCTGGGAAGGTGTCAGAGGGTCCCCGTCCCCAGCAGCAAGCAGGACACTCAAAGGTGTCTGTGAGACCCAGAGACCCAGTGGCATCCCAGCGGTGAGGAGTGAGGAGAAGCAGCCAGGACCTCGGGGCTGGGCCACGACCACTCAAGGGCTCCCCAATCCCTGCTCTCAAGTTCACTGGTTACGCTGAACAACCCACTTTTGATGTCCACACTACAAAAGGAATTGCATATCCACTGATGAATTCTAGGGTGACACCTGATGTCTGCATAGCCACCAGGCATTTCTCTCCAAATTACCAGTTACGGCGACAGTTAACCCTAGGGCTGCTAATTCTCTGATACTCCTCCCTGCAGGACCTGAGCTAAGTGCCCGTCACCCAGTGTGGGCTGGACTGACTGCCGTGTGTCCAGTGAACGAGCAGGGAGAGGGAGAAGCAGCAACTTTACAGTGGAGACACCTGCAGACACCACCTTAGCCAAGTGACCAAAGCCGACATCCCCAGCGATGAGCCGTGTGGGTGACACGTGCCCCCGCTGGGACACAAGGGATAGGGCACGTCACCTCTGTGGGGTTTTTCCCCCAAACCCACGACCTCAGTCTAATCAGACAAGTCCAAACTGAGGAACATTCTACAAAATACCTGACCACTACCCTTCAAACGCGCCAGGTCAGGAAGACAAGGAAAGATGGAGAAACTGTCACAGATTGGAGGAGTCAAAGGCCACATGATGTCAAAATGCAGTGTGGGATCCTGGAATGGATCCCAGCACAGAGAAGAGACTTCAGTGGAAAAACCGGGGAAATTCTGTCACTAGTTTAAAAAAAATTGCTGAGAACAGTTACACATCCCCTTAAAGGCTAGTCTAGCTGAGCTTTCCGGTTTTACGAGACACATCTCCAGCATTTCACTCATGTTTATTTCCACCCGAACGCCCCAACCTGCCACCCGCCTCGAACGCATTAGCACCAGCGGCACTCTCCCCGAACGTTTCCACTTACTCCCGGGGTGCACAGGGCTTTTCAGAACCACGGCACTTACGTGAGGTTAAGGTCAGGCAAAGACGGCTATTTATTGCACCTGGCAGGGAGTATGAACACACCTAAATTCCTCCAGTCCAAACCCTCCACCCCGACAGGGAGCCACCCAGGAGAATGTTCTGCACATGTGGGCCAAGTGACTTCAGCCCTGGGCGAGTGCCGTCATCCCAGCAGAGCTTTGCTGGACACGGTGAAGGCCTTTTTAGGGAGCCCGAGCTCATCGCACTGGCAGGTACAGCGCAACTCGATCGCCCACACGGTGCCCGATGAGGTCCCAGCGCCAGGATCATTCAGAAGATTTTTTCCAAATGCGCACGACACGAGAAAGCCAATGGAGAAGCACGGGGGAGGAAACGTTGTCAAATGAGGAGCTGGAAGGAGGGAGCAAGTGTAAGAGTGGAAAGGAGAAGGATTTATAATAATTTCTTGCTTTAACTGTCCCTCCGGATGCTATTCCACGAGAGGGGGTTAAGGCCCCAAACCACCCTGGCGAAGCGAGGCGGAATCGAAATGCGTGTTTCAGAGGGTCCGCACCTCGCCCACCTCAACCCTGCCAGCCACAGGCTCCTGTAGATCTGCGTTTACACGTACGTGGCCACTGACAACCCTTTCGAAATCTCCTTCTAGTTTGAAAAGAATCTGAACTTTCAAACGTTACTGTGAGGTAGGACTAAGTCCATTCATTCATCCACTCGTTCCTTCATTTCGTTCATTCATTCACTCACTCATTGGCCACTGAACCACCGTAACCCACTGTCTGCTGTGTGCCAAGCGGCTGGCGCGCAGGGCTGGGGGCCGCGCCAGGCTCTCATCTGGCAGGAGGGAGGGAGCCCCATGGCGGAGGCAGCTTCGCCCAGGCTGCAGGTCGTGGCCATGTTAACACTTCTGCCTGAGCAAGTCATCCGCGCAGTGATTTGAGCAGGAAAAAGCCGCACGCACTCTGCTAATCGGGAGGGGCAGGGTAAACGCATTCTCGCTCCTCCGTAACCAGACACACCAGCAGCATCGGCTTATCTACGCGGCAGAGCTTCTGAAACTCCGGGGCGCGCCGGGATCGGGATCGTGTGGCCGGCTTGTTAGAATGCAGATGGCCAGGCCCCACCCAGAGGTTCTGAGTCAGTAGCACAGGGCGGGGCCCCGGACCCAGCCCTTCCAGCAGGTTCTGGGTGGTGCAGACACTGCGCCTGGAGGCCACGCTTGGGGAATCACCGATTTGAGGTAAAACCAAAGCCCCTCGATTCCATCCCAAAGTGCTTTGCTTTCTCAAAGTTGGTTTGAGCAACTTAGCTCCTATTTCAGAGAAGCTTCTGTGCAGTCCACATCGGAGGGTGTAGAACCAGCTAGATGGCAGGGTGACCTGACTCCACCCCATCAGGGACCACTGGCTTTTGCAGGTTTGCCGTGCAACTAACATCTGCAAAGTGCAAGGGAAGGCACAGAGCAAACAGACGCCATTTACCGCAAAGTCAAAGAAACAAAAACCAAAACCCGCAGAGTCGGGGCCTGCCTTTGCCTTGAGAAAAGGCTTGATCAGTAACGCCTCCTCGTAAGTGACAGGACCCACTGCCCTCGTGCCTGAGAGGGGGTCTTACCACCCTAGTTTCCTTTGTGTGTGGCACAGACCGTGCCCCAGGTCAGCCTGCAGGCAGGGTATGCCAGGGACGACTCAAGCTGGGGAGGGCCCTCCCTGACAAGCCTGGGCTCCCAGCATCCGTGGTTGTCATGGTGATGGCGACTCTTGTTCATATCTTCCTCCTCCACGTGGACCTGAACGGGCAGGGCCTCAAAGGCCAAAGAAGGCTGCATGTGTGGGCAGCTTCGGGCCAAGCTCCTGCACCTTCCCGCCACACCCCTCGAGCCTCTGGACACGCAAGGCTTGCACCCGGCCACTCCTCCAGTTTTGGGACAAAGCGGCGGGTCCGCCGCGTAAAAAAAAACGCCGGCCACTGGTACCAGCCAATGTGCTGCTCTGTGTTCAGAAGCAGCTACGAATGAGGCTGAAATATCCAGGTGTTTAAGAATTTATTTTAAATGTGTCTGACAAGAATGTCACCCCCATCTGTCAGCCGCAAAGCCCCGGAGGATTTCTGTGCTTTGTCTCCAGTGCTTTCCCCTTTGGACCGCAAGTGAACTCTGCCAGGCCGGCCGGCGTCATCCCACCTTACAGATGAGCCAGTGACGCTGAGGAGGACTCGCCCCTGCGGCCCAGCCCCTACCCTGCCCCAGAGAGCCCAGAGTTGGGTAGGATCTGGAACCCACAGCCTGGAGCCTGGACCCTGGAGCCCAGAACCCAGAACCCAGAGCCCAGAACCTGAGACCAAGGGCCTGGAACCTGGAGCAGAGCGTGGAGGAGGAGGCAGGAGCCAGGCCGCCACTTCTCAGTCCAGAAGATTTTTAATACAGGTGGCAGGTGGGCGGCTGCTGCACACACGTGGTCTGTGGCTGGACCAGCCCCCTGCAGGCCTGTTCAGCACCATGTTTGTGTCACCTCTGACACTGCCCATGGCCGACCTTTATTGCCCCCACTTACAGCTGGGAACCCCGAGGCTCAGAGACGCCTGTCACTTGTCTAAGGGGGCAAAGCCAGAGCATGGTGACGCTGGCTTTAGGCCCAGGTCTCCTGACTACAGCTCCGACACTGACCCTCTAAACTGCACCCTCCCTGGGTGTCCCGGAGAGTTTCTCACGGGTTGGGAAATGTCTCTGGTCGTGGGAGTTAGGAGGAAAACTTTCACACCAAGAGAAATCCAAAATGCAACTACTGCAGGCCTGGCCTTGGTGGGAAAGTTCTGTGTGGCATCTGGAGACAACAGAGGTTTCTTGGTGGCGCTGCCTCCTGCTGGAGAATTCTGTGAGGTTATCAACATGGGCTCAGGACAGTTCCCCCTCCTGATCTATCCTTCCTTCTGATGGGCCCGTCAGGGTTTGGGATGGCTTATCAGCGAGAGGTACCCCATGTGATCATGCAGGAGCTTTGACAGAGGTGGTTTGAACTACTTGGAAGAAAACTACTGTATTCAAAGGTTTTCATATTAATAAGATGATATTAATCACCACCAAACCACACAGGGATTCCCATTTATCCTTTGACCTTCCTTCCTCCAAAAGTGGTTCCTGAGTGACTACTGTGTGCCAAGGACTGTGCCAGGCCCTGGGTCCACCTGCGGCAGGGCCAGTGCAGCCCCTGGAGAGCATGTGGTCTAATGGAGAGGGAAGCCAGCAAGTGACAACTGCACCGAGACATGTGACAAGGAGGTGCTGGGTGGCACGTGGGAAGGAGGCACATCCCAGGGCTGGCTGAGAGTGGGGCAGGTGGGGAGGCTTCCCCAAGGAGGTGCCACCTCTGTGCGCCCTCAGGGAGGAGGGGGCGGCCCTCGTTGGAGAGAACTGAGCACTTGCTCAGGTGGCACCCATGGGGCAACTGACAAGTGTCACCCTCTCCACCACCTCTATCTGGATTCTGCAGGCGAGGAGACCGAAGTTTCAAGACGGTCATGGACCCACGTCACAGATGCGCCGAGTAGCAGCGCTGGGGCTCCACTTACATGTTTACCGAAGAAAAGAATCATTCACCACTGAACCCTGCAAGGGCCCAAGAAAGGAAGTGCCACGGCTGCCTAAAATGACATGAAGGAGTCCCCTTAAGGGCCAGGTGTAGCCTTGTCTGAAATATGACATGAGCTTGCTCTGCTTCGCTATATTCAAAAATCACATTTTAAGAGCAAGCTGTTGGACAGTACAGAGTACAACCTGTTGAACTGTAAGGCAATCCTCCCACCATGTGCTATATTCAGTACCATTTATTAGCTATCAGGTTCTATGTTGGAAAAGATATTTAGGAAAGACAAATAGATCAAATTTGTGACACTATTCACAAAAATGAAATTCAAGTAAAAAGGATTTATTAAGGCCAGGCAAGGTGGCTCACGCCTGTAATCCTAGTACTCTGGGAGGCCGAGGAGGGTGGATTGTTTGAGGTCAAGAGTTCGAGACCCCGTCTCTACTAAAAATAGAAAAATTAGCCAGCCATTGTGGCATGCACCTGTAGTCCCAGCTACTCAGGAGGCTGAGGCAGGAGGATCACCCGAGCCCAGGAGTTTGAGGTTGCTGTGAGCTAGGCTGATGCCACGGCACTCTAGCCTGGGCGACAGAACAAGACTCTGTCTAAAAAAAAAAAAAAAAAAAAAAAGGACTTATTAAACCTTAAACCTAGGGGTTTAATTAAACCAAAAGGAATAATAAAGCTGAATTTTCAATGAATGAGAGGGATATTGCACATGTATGTTTTCCTTCAGAATTGCACATAAAAACTGAAGCAAGAGGTACAAACCACGGAGGTGAATGCCCCAGAACCTTAACGTGGCTACTGTCCCTTCCTGCTCCATCTCTGCAGCCCGAGGGGAGGAAGGGCGAGTCTTGGACAGACATAACTGCCTGTCACAGTTCTCTCACGGAGACCAGCAAGAGCGGAGGGACGGAGGCTGCACCGCACTTTCCGAACAATCCCAGTGTAAGGAGAGTGTCCTGCTGAGATGCGCAGACCCAGGGCCTATGCACAGGGCAAAAGCACACGACAATGACCCAGCCGTCTATTTTAAGAAGTTCACCTACATGCATTTGCAGGAGATACGGGGACAATTTTAACCCCATGGAAATGTGTCAGTCACTGGTTTTTTTGTTGTCCAACATCGAGTCCCCCCTTCTCATCTGGGGGGTCGCCCTGGAGGGTAGGGTATGAATGGGTCTCTAGCCCTGCCCCCCACAAGTGAGAGAGAACTGGGGTCTTTCCTGTCCTTTCCTCCTCCCACAGCCACACCTGGGCTTCGAGGGGTCTGAAGACACAAAGGGCATGACCTGGATGTGCTGGTGCCTAGACCTTGACTTCCAGCCTCCAGAACTGGGAGAAATAAAGTGTGTTAAGCCACCCAGCTGTAGTATCTGGTTATAGCTGCCGCCCCCGAACCCGCTGCCCTGCCACCCACTCAGGCAGACTCTGGAACGCAGCAAAGCGCAATCAAATTTGCAGCTGATGTCTCCATATCCTGAGTCTGCAGCTGAGTCCTGATTCGGCTCCACCACGGCTTCCAGAGCACGTGGGGCCCTGTGTGCCGATTTCCAGGAGGTTTAATTGGAGGAAACGCTGAGAAGAACATGTTTGCTCAGCTAGTGCTTTCTGTCCCCCGGAGAACAGTCATATCCACCGACAAGAGGTGAGAGGGAAGGATCAGGTTTCTCTAACTGAGGGGGCGGCGCAGAGCTCAAGGTACAAACCGGGCAGTGTGGCAGGGAAAACCTGTGACAGTGACCCTCAGGCAGGCGTCTGCTCCCCAGGGGCCGTTTGACAGTGTCTGGAAACACGTTAGGTTGTCACACTGGGGAGCGGGGACTACTGGCAGCTCCTGGGCAGAGGCCGGGGATGCTGTTAAACAGCCTGCAACGTCCAGGACAGCCCTCGACAGAGAACTATCCGCCCGCATCCCAATAGTGTCCAGGCTGAGAAACTCTAACATAAAACACAAGTAAGAGAACAAACTTCAGAAACTGCAATAAAGAGTTGGAAGACCATGGGGCCATCACCTCATCTCAACTCATGTGGCAAGTACTCAGGTTAAAAATAGGCAGGTAATTTAGTAGCTTCTGAGAGGTCAGATAAGCCCGAAGATAAACCGTGCAGAACAAGGCTGGGGGCAGTGGCCTGTTATTTCCAGGAAGCCAGGAAGACCTGGGCGCCCAGGCCAGGCAGCTTGAGAGCAGAGCAGCTCCAAAAATCCGATAGCAGCTTCCTGCTGATTCTTAATCCAAGAAGCAAAAATGCTACTGGAAATAGAGAGGCCTTTTCATCTCAACACAAAAAATGGCACATAGGCCTTAAGCTTATAAGAAAGTCACAGGGACGCTGACCCTCAAGACACACACCTATTTATAGTGACAGGACAGCCATTAGTGCTTTTATTGAGTTCACTGAATTGGTCCCAAGGGCCATCGGTGTCCCTCTTGTGCACGGGAGCTTGTCTTTCCTGTATTTTTCTCCCATCCTCTCTCTCTCCCTCCTACCCCCATCTCTGGGGCACATGCCAACCGGTCAAGAAGCACTGTTGCCTCCTCCTAGAGACGGACACAGCCACCAATGCTAGCAAAGGAGCACCACCATTGAGCTGGCACCCGCCGGGCACCAGGAGGCAGGCCCTGCAGTTGCCATAACCGCCCCAGGTAACATCACTCCTCTTTCACAGAAAAAGGAAAGATGAACTTGCCTGTGGTCACACAGCTTAGGAAGGCTCACCATGCTCTTTCCAACAGCCAGCACATTTTCCCCACGCTGGCGTCGGGCCACAGCCCGGCCACTGGTCCCTGAGACCACAGCCCCGCCAAGGTTCCAGTCTACCAGAGGTCAGTCCACCATTATACTCTTCTTCTGTGCCTGACCATGACTGATACACAGCCCTATGTATAAATATTCAGTAAGTATTCTGCATTACTGAACATACCTCTATTACAACATATCACTGCAAAGACTAAACCATTGCTCTAGAATTACCCTATGCAATATACAGCCACTAGCCATATATGGCTAATGAAATTTATATTCATTTAAATTGAATTTAAAATGCAGGTCCTCAGTTGCATGAGCCCAGTTTCAAGTGCTCACTAGTTACACGGGACTAGTGGCTATCACCAAACACATTTTCTCACTGCAGAAAGTCCTACAGACAGCACTGCTTTGGGGGCTTAAAAATAAGCCTGAGGTAGTTTAAAGCAATATCTCTGGGCACCCAGGGTGGAGTCATGCCAGTTCAGTCAACTGGGAAATGCCATCTTGCTAAGCGTAACCTGAAAAACCCCACATCTTCCCAGATGCCTAAAAGAAGGGGACAAATAAAAATGAAAGAAATCAAGAACACGGGTGGAAGAATGGGTAAACCCACGTGATGGGGTTAAAAGCACAATGACCAACTTTAGATCTTCTGGTTTCCATGTTTAAATACGATTCTCATCACTGTGTGATGTTTTTATTCACTCCCCTGAGCCAAGAAGTGGGTGGAAACTTGGTAATATAATATGCCAGTGGAGGCACTAAGCAGACCTGGCTCTTGTGTACTTGCTGATCCAAGGTCACCCACTGCCAAGACCGTATCACATTCTGCCTACCTAAACTCTCCAGGTATTTTATATTTGTTTTGTGGAAAGTATATCTCAGATCTTAGAGGATTTTCCAAGCAAATAAATGAATTATTCTTGATGCCTGAAGCTATGAAAATCTCGTTTGTACTACTCTCTTTATTTGCTCACCTAATTTGACATTTTATTCCACTCTCAGTAAAAGAATACCATAATGATTGGCTCTCTTATTTGGGCTGTGTGGACGTTAGAGGGTAACTGCCCTTTCCTGGTATAAGTCTGAGATTAATTTTCAACTTTCTTCTCAATCCCTACAATTCCCTTAATAAAAAAAAAAAACTACCTATAGGCAGTTAGAGAATTAGAGAATTCTGTCCTATTAACATTAAGCAACATTTCCTCCTAACACTGGCCTTGAAGGCAGCGGACTAGGTTCAAACTGGGGCTGTGTGCCCCTGCCCTGAGGAACCACTATCTGGTACACTTCAGCCACCCCATTGCACCCCAGGTGGTGTCCTGCTCACCCCTGGTGACATCTCCCCTCCTGGTCTTTGCTCAAATTATATGCACAATTTTTAGTGCCTCACTCTCAAATACAAATCCACAGCCAGGGATCACCACACACCTGGGAAAGGCTCCAAGATGAGAGACAGAGGCCAAAACAGACAAAACAAAAAAGGAAACAGGAAGAAACAGACCAAAATGCACGGGAAAAAAGAAAATTTCAGGAAAAAACAAAAAAACCAAAGTGAGTATCCTTGCAGCAATAAGCATTTGTAAATCAGGAAAGGATGCTATAAAAAAATAACAAGGAGCAACCAAAAAAAATCTTGCAAATTGAATATAAAACAGGTAAACTTAGTAGGAGGAGTGGAAGGTAAAGTTGAGTAATTGTACATATAGCACTACAAAAAGACAAACAATGAGAAAATAAGAGTGAAAAGGAACTTTCACCCAAACAACAGGAGTTCCTGTAAGATGGAACAGAAAAAGTGATGGGGAGGGGAAAAATTCAAGAAAATTCCCCAGAATTTTAGGATATAGGTTTCAAGATTGCATGAACTCAACAAATGCTCAATAAGTGGGAAAAAAATCCAGAAAACTGAGGATAAAGAGATCCTGAAACCTTCTAGAGAGTAAAAGTGGACATTATATTAATATAAGATACTGAAAATATACAAGGCATCAAGATTCTCAAAACAATCCTGAAAGCTAGAATAAAATAAGAAAAATGTCTTAAAATTGTGGTAAAAATTGTTTTTAATTTAACTCCTTGATATTTATTAATTTATTTTATTGACTAGGTAACAGAGTCACATGGTTCAGATATCAAAAGAGTATGAAAAATTACACTTGACAAGGCTGCTTCCACCTACAACCCCACACTCCTTTTACTGTGTGTTCTGCCAATGTTTTTTAATGCAAATGCAAGAAAATTACAGCCTTTCTCACACAAAGAACAGCACACTATTTTTACTTTCTGCATGTTGCTTTTTTCAATTAACAATACCTACTGGAAATTATTTCAAAAAATACCTGGAGTTCTTCATCATTCTTTGGAAAATTATTTTTCACCTAGAACTTTATACACAACTGAACTATCAATCAAGTGTGATGGTAGAATAAAGAAATTTGCAGACTTGCAAATACTTGGAAAAGGCGTTCTTGCTCAGAAAGCTACTGAAGGATGTGTTCCAGCAAAATGAGATAGCAATCTAAGAAAGAAGACAATATAGCATCCAGGAAATAGGTATACAACTGAAAAAAAAAAAAGTGGCAAAAGGAATTTTCAGAATGGCGCCAACGGGAATGACAGCTGCAGCAAACCCCAAGAGCAACCTGACCAGATTAGACCCAGAGGACAGCAGTCCCTCAGGGCTAGCTTTCTAGGGGGGAATAAAATACAATTGATAGATTATTTGATTGGTTTAATCATACAGAAAATAGTATTATGAGAGGTTATCTGATTTGTTTTATTGTTGAAATATTTGTGAACAATTAGATATGAAAGATGTAGACAGATGAGCAATTGGAAAAAAAGAACTCTAGAAAAAAACAAAAGGGTGTATAAGGAAAGAAATGTTATAGTACACTGCTTGGCTCTGCAAGCAACAGTATTCACATAGTCTACGACACCATCATCATCACTGGCATTTACTAAACATTCACTACGTGCCAATCATTGTTCTGAGGTCTTTTTTTTTTTTTTTGAGACAGAGTCTCGCTCTGTTGCCCGGGCTAGAGTGAGTGCCGTGGTGTCAGCCTAGCTTACAGCAACCTCAAACTCCTGGGCTTAAGCGATCCTGCTGCCTCAGCCTCCCAAGTAGCTGGGACTACAGGCATGCGCCACCATGCCCGGCTAATTTTTTCTATATATATTTTAGTTGGCCAGATAATTTCTTTCTATTTTTAGTAGAGACGGGGTCTCGGTCTTGCTCAGGCTGGTCTCGAACTCCTGACCTTGAGCGATCCACCCGCCTCGGCCTCCCAGAGTGCTAGGATTACAGGCGTGAGCCACTGCGCCTGGCCTGTTCTGAGGTCTTTTTGTGAAATATCTCATTTACCCTCATATCCACTCTGTGAGACTTATACTCTTAAAATGTTCCTGTCTTACCTACGGGGGAACTGAGGCACAAAGTGGTTAGGTAATTTGTCATAATCAGGATTTGAACCCAGGAAATCTGACTCTAGCACCCATATTCTTAACCCATCATTCTGCCAGTGAATACTCATGTAACCCAGGACTACAAAGCAAGTATAGTGTGGCAGAGAGGAGAAAGGGAAGTGGGAAGTGGGCTTCAGCCAGGTCCAAGAGTACCAGGTCCTCATCCTTCCGTGCAGGAAGCCAGCTGATAATAGCTAAAATAGGTAGACCAAGATATAGCATGTGTGCATATTATTTATGAACATGGAGAGAATTACCAGATCATTTAGGGTCTCGCAGGCCATTCGAGGACTTGGCTTTTACTGAGTGATATGAGAAGCCGTTGGAAAGTTTTAATCAGAGAAGCGACATGATCTGACATATTTTAAAAGGACCGCAGAGCTGCTGTGTGGAGAATGGCCTAAGAAGAGGGGCAAGGGTAAAAACATCTATTACTCTGATGAAATAAAAACTAACTTTCTAAAGATGAAGGAATGGGAAAAGAAGACGAGAGACACAGTGAGGCAAGGAGAGTACGGACTCTCGCTCATGAAACGTTACGCCTGACACTGCAGAGGTCAGCTGGGGACAGTGAGGCCCAGGGACGGGGTGAAGTCGGCTTGACCGCAGGACACTGGCTGGAGCAGGGTCTTGGAGGGAGCCTCGGAACGGATCCAGGAGACAGCCTGGGTGACAAACTAGCACCTCTTAGTTACTAGATGTCCTTAGGCAAGTCCATTTCTGAGCCTATTTTCTCTCTGCTAAATGGAGACACTCTAAACCCTTGTGCTAGAATTTATACTAATTATGGGAGGGAAGCTTCTAAGAGTACCTGGCACACTGTGGGCTCGGAGGCAACCTCTGTCCCCATCTCTCCTTTCCTGTCCCATACCCCGACAGGGTGCACGGGTGTCAGGCAGGCTACAGTCTGGGTCCCCTGACTTCCTCCTCACGTCTTCCACATACAAGTCCAACCCTAAGCACTGAGCCAAGGAGTCCTTACAGACCCACCCAGGAAAGGCGCAGGGTGACAGCTGGCTCTCTGACACAAGCAGCTGTGGGTGGGGCCCCAGGCCAGCGGGGACCAGCAGGACCGTCCACAGCTGAGTTTTCCAATTCCCTCTCCCACCAGAAGCATCTTCTGGGAATCACACAACTGCCCAAGGTCACAGGCACAGTGTTGTGTCCCCCATGGCTCAGACTTTGTGATAAAAATCTGAAATGTCGGCTGTGTCACATAGGCCTCTCAGGATCTGCCAGGATGTGTGTCTGTCTCAGGAGAAGCAGCTGAAGAGTGGCCCTTGGGGACTCTGGGTGGCTGTGTTAGAATTTGAAGCGGGACAGCTCTCCATGCTGGACCATCCTGTGTCCTGCCCTCCCCCCTCCCTGCTCCTGTGGAAGGAGGGGCAGGACACCGTCCCTGCCTGCAAACCACTGGTGACACTGGACGACACCTTCCAGTCAGGGTCCAGTTGGTTTTTACCCACTGACCAGCCTCAGAAAAGCAAATTCGTGGAGAAAAAAGGCACAGAGCTGAGGGCACAAACACAGTGCAGCAGGCTGTGGAGACAAGTCCCACATCTCAACTGCGTTCAGGTAAATGCCGGGCCAAGGTCACCGCGCCTGAAGGAGTGTGGTCCCGGCAGCTGGGCTCACCCTGGGCTGCTCGGTCCCAGGGAGCCAGGTTGGGTCAGCGCTGGGGAAAGGTGAAGCGAAGCTTCCGAACCTGATTTCCGGGCTGTTCTGAGAAAGACCGTGCGCAGCACGCCCCGGCGTGGTGCCCGGCAGCCTTGAGAACAGGGACAGGGTCCCTCAGCACAAGCCGATGCACGACGGCTATTTGGGCAGGACAGGGGAAAGGGCAAAGTAAGAGAGAGATTTAGGGTTAAAATGCTCTGTATTTATGGACTGCCCAGTGAGGGGCGCAGGCTCACAGGGGGTTCCCCAGAAGCAGAGCCCAGGGCGGGGAGGCGGGCGGGGTGGGGAGAAAGGGCTTGGCCAGCAGGTGGCCTGGGCAGGAGTCGGCCCCAGCCTGACCCCACCAGCCCTGGAGCAGAAAACACACCACCGAGTTGGTTCCACCTGAGACACGTCAGTGGCCACGGGCTGCCCGGGGGTGGTGTGACCCCTTCCTCCACAGAGCCACTTCTGCGTGGCCCCTTCTCACATGAAAGGGGGTATTGTGAGCCCTGAACAGGCCAGGAAGTCAACTCAGGGCCAGTAGAGGGGAGCAGGGTGGGCCACCAGTGTGCCCAGCATGGTCGTGGGGCCCGAGGACGCAGGTCCAGTTGGACCAGCTTGGAGAGGACACTCCAGGAAACAGTCCTGCTGCGTGAGGAAGGGGACACGCTGGGGCCATGGAGGAAGGAGAAGCAGGCTGCAACGTCCAAAGGACCCTGGGTATTACCAGCTCCTGATGCAGCCCGCGCAGACACCACATTTGTGTCGGGTGAGGCGTTCCCCATGTGAGAGGAACACCTGGATTGCCTCGGGCGTGGTGAGAGCAGTCGCATTTTAGCGGTGGCAGAGTGCCGAGTGAGAATTTGGGACACGACCAAAAATCACCAGCAGAATGTCAAACGTGGTAGGAGAGAAAAATCTATCTGCTTTGGAAACACCTCTCCCAGATGTGAGAAACACAGCTCTTGTCTTCAGTCACAACGAGCTTCGCAAAGTGCTCGCCGGACTGTTTCCCCGACAAACATCTTGCCTGAATTCCCCCGCGACAAGACAGCGAGAAGCAATCGACTTGCGCTAATGCGTCTAGGCGTTTGAAAATAACAACTCTATTTACTATTAATATAAACTTGCCTGGAGCTGAAACCATAATGTCAAGTGCAGACGTAGAAATGTCTGGCTTCACCTGTCTCACCAGCCCTGCCTCCTGCTCCTACCCAGAGAGCGCCGACGGGCCCTGCTGCCCCGCCGGCCCTCGCGCTGAGGATTCCCCACCAACCCTCCAGCAGGCGCATGCTCCATGCCTGACCCAAGTCCATCCTGCCCCTTCCTTAAGGGCTGGGTTTCCCCTCGGCCCCCACACCTCCTCCAGTGCTCCCAGGCAGGCTGGCTCTGCCCAGTTCCGGGATGGGCCTCACTTGTCCTACTGGGATCCACCCCTCTTGCCACTGGGACTATGGTGGGCCCCTGAGTCAACCGTCCTAGTTGCAGAGGGCGACCAGGGAGACACTTCTAGCTCTCAGGTGAGAGCCACCAGGAGGGATAGAGCGTGGGCTCCCAAGGGGCAGCTGCGGCCAGTCAGCCTCCGCCAGACAAGGCAGAGCCGGGCGAAGCTGGCGGGAATCCTGCCCTGCCTCCGGGCTTTCTGTTCTCAGGCCAATGCATTTCCCCTTGCCAACGCCAGTCCGGGCAGGGTTTGTGTCCGGGCAGCCAAGCATCCCAACTTGTAGATACATCCTTCAAGAACTCAAAGTGCCGCTTCCTCCAGGAAGCCACGTCCAATCCCATCGTCTGGTCGTAATCCTCTCTCATTTCCAAACCTTCAACCACTCTGCCCAGGCCCTGTATGTCAGATCACTTCCCGTCTTCCGTTAGTGTCACAGATCTACAGATCCCAATCCCTTCTGACCCAGCGTCTCGGGGCAGATCCCTGCCAGGCTACTCCCTGGCTCGCCTGCCTTGCACGGGGTTTGGGCACCGTGACTTGTACCTGCTGAGTCAGTGAGTGAATGAGAAAGTACTGAACTTTGGACAACTTTGTTGATTTTTATAGGAATGCTTAAGAACTCAACGAGTAGATATTCGCCATTTGAATAGTGAGTTTAATTTTCACAGTTGGGAAATAGAATTCAATTTGTAGTAAAACATAAAATGTTGCACCTGCTCCCTCCACGCCTATCAATATGTGCCACTCACTACAGCTGCCTCTGTGGTTGGTTTTTATTGGAGCGGGTGTGAGGGGAGCTCTCCTATTTACCCAGAGCCTAGTTACGCACTTTATATCTGCAACCCACTCTCTTTAATCCTGAAAGCCAAGGGGCATTTCTCTTTCCCCATTTTAGAGAGGAGAAAACAGAGGCTCAGAGGAGCTTGAGCGACTCACTTTCCTAGGACGGCACCCCTAGCGAAGAACTGCGTGGTTTCCAAGCCCAGCTCTGACTCCCAAGTCTATCTTTGTAACTGCAACTGCACCTCCCTGGATGGGAGGCAGGACCTCAGGGCTGTCGGCCCGGGGAGCATTCCCTTCCTTGCCTTTCGTTCAATCTATTTTTATAAAAACCAGCAGATAAGAGGCAGACTTTGGGAACTCTCATTCTTCTCGTTCCTTTGCCCTGCAACCACAGACGCCAGACAAGGCCACCAGTTCGTCGGTCACCTCTGGCCCCCCCAGGGAACACTTGTTTGGTGTTACGGTCAAACACATACATAAATGACTGCCTTCACAGGAGATGGGAGGGTGAGTTATAGTCAAGCTACTATATTTAGCAAATATCTATATTTAGACAAAGGTCCTTTAAATGCCTTGTACTTCTTTTGTTTATGAATTAGTGCAACATGCACATACAAGCACCTACTACGTGCCTGGCTCTGTGTTGAGCTCTTAGGATACAACAGTGAGACACTGCCTACCTGGGTGTCACCCTCTACAAGTGAACAAATAATGATGAGGCATCCTGGCTGCCACAGCGGGTGCAGGGAGCAAGAGCCAGGGGAGCCACGTGGAGGGCGGGAAACTTATGTTTGGGGCGACGCTTGTCTCACACAGCACACGGCATCTACCGTGGGCTTCAAGGGATGAACAGGAGTTTGCCTGGAAAGCCCATTTGCCTCATACAGAGTAAAACGAAAGTCTTCATTCATTCAATATTCAATAAATGTTTATTGACTGCCACAGGTCCATAGAAGCAAACTCAGGTAGTTACAGCTACAGACACCTCATAACTGGTTATAGAGTGGACCCCAACAAATACCTGACCGATGTAACCAGACACCACAGCCTAAACTGCCTGGGAGTTTTTCCATGTGAGAATAACGTGCATAACAGAGTAACTCTGCATTATACCCCAATACGGAAGAGAACCTAGCAGGAGGGTTGCACAGATGCACATGGCACACAATTCAAAGGGCACCAGAGGGGATACCACAAAAAATCAAGCTTCCTTTGTCCACCGGGGCCCCAACCCACTTGCTGCCCTTCCCCAAAGCTGCTGCTCTCTAACCGCTGTACATCTCTCCGGATGTCACCTGTGTTGTTTAGCCTTAAGGTAAATCTATCTGCTTGTGGGAGAAAACAGGCATTTGTATGTATATCCACACTAGTGCACATTCCGTTCGTTACACTAAAGTTCATTACCGAACGTGCTCTTCGTTATAATAAACTCTGCCCAGGAAACTTTAATGAGAACCTTGCTGTGTGCCTGGACTCGTTTTCAGGCTCAGTCCAGAAACAGGATTCACAGTGACCCCAGGTTCATCTCCAAGCTGCACCCTACGGGTGACAATCCATGAATGGATGGCAAACTTGGGCTATTTCGGCAGGGCCATGTGGCCTCCAGGGACTGTCTACCGTCCTCCAGGGTCGGTCCTTCTCTCATGCGGCACAACAATGCGGGGCGCTCGCCCCCACCGGCCCGGCCCAGGGCCACCTAGTGCCGCTGCGCGCCGGCTCCTCTCCCCAGGGGCGCAGCGGCAGAGGGAGGCCGGGGAGGGGGAGGGCGTGCAGCGTCGTCGGCCTGTCCCCAGGCTAGAGGATCAGTGCCGGGTCCGCAGGCTGCGGAGGTGGGAGCCGCGCCCAGCGCTGGGGACCCGCGCCCCTGATCGGCCCAGCTCGCTGGCGGCCGGACGCTCGGCGGGGACAGACTGCCCGACGCCTGACAGCTGCCGCGGGGCCACCGCGCCCGCCCAGCCCGCATAACGGGCCACCCCCGCGCGCCCGGAGCGCTCACCTCCCGCGCAATCTGGTTCAGCGCGTCGTCCTCCGCCGACAGCCGCTCCCGGTTGGGGAGCCGCTTGCGCCCCGAGCCCTGGGTGCCCATGTCCATCGGCCCGTCTCCCGCTGCTGCTGCGGGACCCGCCGCTCCCGCCGCTCGCGCCTGCCCGGCCCGGCCTGCTCCGCCCCTCCCTCCGCCGCGGCGTCATGGCGTCAGCGGGCGCAGGCTGGGGACGCGGGGGCGCGGGGAGGCCGAGGGACCCGGCCGGGTGGCGGGGACGCAGGACGCCGGGGAGGGGACCTGGGGAGGAGAACTGGGGCGGGGGCGCGGGGACGCGGGGACGCTGGGGGCCTGGTACGCAGGGGTTGCGAAGACGCCAGGGGTCGGGAACTACGGGGGCCAGAGATAACGGGGGACTTGGGGAGGCCGGGGGACCCGGTCGGGGCGGCCGGGACTCTCAAGAACTCCGGGGAGGAGAACTGGGGCGGGAACGCCGGGACCAGGAACTACCGTGGACAGAGATAAGGAGAGTCGCGAAGATGCCAGGGATGCCCAGGGCCGGGCACGCGGGACCATGGGCGCGGGTAGGCGGGGGCCGGGAGCACTGGAGGGTGGACCTCGCCGGGACTGACTGGAGCTTAGTCGTGGATCGACCCGCCCCAGGGCGGTGGGCACAGATCTAATGGGGACCGGGACGGTGGGCAGGTTTTCAGGGGCTTGGGTTGTCAAGGGCGGGCACAGGATATGGTTTAGACTGCCCCTCCCCTCATCCCCCAGGGAGCCAGAGTCGCATCCGACACCGAGGGGTGAGAGCCAGGCTCTGGGGTCAGGCCCAGGTGACCTTGGCCAGCCTCCCGGGTGCTTGCTTCACTGCGCTCCGAATCATCGAATCGTCGTGTGGAGTGTGCGTTTGTGTCTTTACGCGCGTGTGTTCCCCGTGCTTGCATCCGCCCCCGTGTGTCTGCCTCCTGGAGCAAGGACCTGTCACTTCACTCGTGGGTCTGCAGCTTCTAGGATCTGGTCTGGTGCATCTGCTGCTCTCAGTATGTAGGCCAAAAAGGAATGAACTTGCCTGAGCTCTCCCAAGCTCACAGTCCACACCCTAGAGTTGGATTGAAAAATAAATTGGAGGGTTAGGTAAGGTTTCAAAAGCCCTGCCTTCTGGTTCAGCACTGTTAGCCGTCAGTCTCGAATAAGAGAAAAAAGGTGCCCACAGAAGCGGGGTGGGAAAAGTACTGGTGTGTTTGGGGTATGGGGAGCTTCCACCTGGCTGGATGGGGGAGCATAGTGGTAGAAGAGAGAGGGGGCCATAATGAAGTCAGCTGTGATGCTCCCCACCCCCAGGTAGGGACAGTTAACATTTAGGTATATTTCCAACCAGGTGATGTGGCCAGATTGCTTTGGTTCTTAGGAAGGTACCCTGGAAGCTAGATGGAGGAGACAGGAGGAAGGGGACCCTGCAGTGGCAGGGAAAACTGCTGGAGGTTTCATTGCAGAGAAAAGATGAGTCCAGTGACACGAGAGGGAGGACAGATCCAGGTGACATTGGGCAGGCTGACTGAGTGCACTCAGGTGGGTTGGCAGAGCAGATTGTGACCTTGTTCATCACTGAACTCCCAGAGCTTGTACTACACCCAACACACTGTAGACCCTAAGGAAATACCTGTTGATTGAATCTCCTATGCCATATTCACACCGCTTAGGACCCATACTCCTTAAGTGATGTGATCCTCCTTGTAGGAAACCTTGAGCCACCGCCTCTCCAGCTGCTCTGGCCTTGTGTTGGCTGCTCACCTGGCCTCCAGCCCCCAGGGCATTGTGATAACTCTGCATCTTTGCTGAGGCTGGTTTCCATCTGTTCAGTCTTGTGCGCGCCCACACCTGCTACCTCCCAGGTGCCTCGCTGGAGTCCACAGCACAGCCGTGAAGGAGACAGACGTGGCCGCTGCCCTCTCGGCTGACTTGGGGTGCCTGGAACTCCCCATCCAAAGCTACATCTGAGTTCCTTCCTTCCTGGAAGCAGCCTCTCCAACTCCCTAGACCTGCTTCTTCCTCCCTGTCCTTCATCAGAACTTTGAGCCACTTTTTACTCTAACGCTTACGTTTTTCCATAACGGGCTGTTGGAGTGGGGCGAGCAGGAGCTGGCCACGTCTTCCTCAGCTTTACACCCTCTCTGGGGATCGGACGTGCCGGCTGCTTAGTGAGGGTGTAACGGCCGAGCTTATGGAGTTGGGTCCAGTTCCCGACCCTCCTCCTTACTCTCCCTGTTGGGTTGTTGTCCAGAGACAGGGGCTGGCTGGAGGAGTGTCTGAATGGCCCCAGCCTCTAGACACTGGCGAATTCTGCTCCCTGTCCCTCCCCCATCAGCCATCTGCTTCTGGGGAAAATCTACCTTTTGGGGATCATCAGGTCCTCGGATGGTCCTGTGCCGTCATGACCTCCTCGACCCCTGTCACTGGGCATCCCCCTCTGCTGATGTGCCTGATGGGCGGGCCCTCACTTTAGGGTCAGTTCTCACCTTTTAACGGAAATGTTAATGCCGACTGTCTTAGTCCCTTTGTGCTGCTATAGCAAATACCTTAGGCTGGGTAATTTATAAAACAATAGAAATTTATTGTTCGCAGTTGTGGAGGCTGGGAAGTCCAAGATCACGGTGCCAGCAGCTTCGGTGTCTGGCGAGGGCCCGTTCCTCATAGGTGGCGCCTCACATGGTGGAAGGGACAAAAAGGCTCCCTCAGGCCCTTTTTAAGGGCACTAATCCCACTCATGAGGGTTCTGCTCTCACGACCTAATTACCCCCCCAGGCCCTATCTCTTAGTACTGTAGTGTTGGGGGTTAGGTTTCAACTTATGAATTTGGAGGGGGGCAACATTCAGACCGTGGTATCTATTTAATACCTTGTCAGGGTGGGGACAGTCCAGTAAAGAGCTGAGCCCAGGTACAGGGCTTGACAGGTAGGCAATCAGTAAATGGTCTCTCTAGCTCCTGCCTTCGAAGGCCTGGGTCTAGAATGAAGGGTGGACAACAGCTTCTGCCTGGGCGTGAGGGGAGGTGGGCAGGGACCTTAGGCAGCTTCAAGGGTCTCCTCTGCGTTGGGGTGCCTCCTGGAGGCAGATAAAGACCCACGGGACCCCTCCGTGGTGCTGAGAAGCTGTGGCTTTCCTTCCACTCTGGCCCCGCAGCCTGTCCCACACGGCTGTCCAGGAGCTGTTCCCACCCTCCCGCCAGCACTACCTGACCCTGCCCTTCTGCTGTTCCAGATGACTGTGCGACCCACCAGGGCTTATTTCAGAGCAGGAAATAGAGAAGCTACATCACAGATCTGACGTCCAGGGCCAGAGAATCAGTATGTTCATCTCCAAGCCTGGTTCCAAGGCCCATCACAGAAATACAGATGCCACCTTCAGGAAGGGTCCATGAGAAAGTGGAGGCAGCGGGCAGCCTGGCGAGAGGCACCACACAGTAGAAACCACGTGGAGTTCGTGTCCCCAGCACAGAGTTCCCTCCATTCAGGAGCTCGTTGGAAAAGCCCTGTGGGCTGCCTGGGGAAGGAAGGTAGCGAGCATCCGTGGAGGGTGTCCAGTCTGCACGAGGGCACAGAGCTTCTCGGGCAGAGGGCCTCTGAGCAGCCACGCGAGCCACGAGGGTGACTCACTCTGGCTCCACTGAGAGCATCATCCCTGTGGCCCCACCTCCAACTTCTCACCGGCGCCCCAGCCTTGCTCTTCCAGTTGTCAGAGGACAGAAGGCCTCCCCTGGATGACAGCGAGGAAGGCAGGGAGTTCCCGCCCTCCCGGGGAAAGCCTTTCGTGCTAGAACTGCGAGCCCACACTGTGCCCAGAGCGGGGCTGGCTGAGGTCAGGGCACATGGTGCTCGGGAGGTGACGCCTGCTGGATATGTCAGGTACTTCCTTCAGCAGCTCAGTCACCACATTTCCGGGCCAGAAAGGGGACCCTCCCCCACCCCAATCAGTGCCTCTGCCCTCCAGGGGCACCCCCACTTCCAGTGACTGTCTCATGTTTCTTGGACTAAAAACTTTGGAATCATCTTGGCCCCCTTCCTCCCTTCTCCCCTAAACCCCATCCGATGCCTGAATTGGTCCCTTCCTTCATCTCTGTCCTGTCGGTTCTGTCCCCTTTGGCACGTTTGCTGACACCACCAAGGTCTGTACCTGGCTCCCCGTTTTCCCCGGCCGTGGATTATTAGCAGTAAGTCAACTTCCGGACTTGGGGTCTCTGAGGTGGGGCACATGAGCCAATCTATGGGGTTGCAGGAAGAAAATACTAGAATGTCTACTAATATATATTTTAGCTAAAAATTAGAAATTAAATGTTACTAATTTTTGATATATAAGCTCACCTTAGGTGGTCATGTTCTGTCCTAATGATACACGAAGTATTTCTGCAGCCGGCAGTGGGATTTTCTCTCATATGATCATTTTCAGCATATTTTGATGCGTTTCCATGGACCAGGTTAAGTGGATTTATGGATTAGATAACCTCATTTTAACTAGAATTCAAAGAGTAGATAAATGGCTTAAAAATATTTAAAAGATTCCCAAACAGATAATTCCCCCAAACCACAAACAAACAAGAAATGAGAGCCTGGTTTCTCACCTCAGGTAGGAGCTTCTGGTCGGCCTCAGTACCAGGTTATCAGGTGGGTAAGAGCAATTAGTAATCACCAAAACCGCTTGAAACATGAATTTGCATTTCCTGTCGTTAATGACTAGCTTCATTCTAAGTGGATATTGTACATTCGTATATTAACTAATGATGATAGATTATAAATGCAATTTATATATAAATATGCAAATATTTAGTGGCGGTGGTTTAAAAATATTTACTGATTGTTTCCATGATCACAAACGTTTGAGGGAGAGGGAGGGAAGAAGGAAGGAAGGAAGGAAAAAAAAAGGTTTGGGTTCCAGACCAGGGATTCTTAAATTTTAGGAGTTGGTTAATTCCTTTGAGAATCTGATGAAAGCTGGACTCCTCTTATGGGGGTTGGGGGAATGGGGCATATGGACATGAAATTTCAGTACAATTTTAGAGGGTGACACTTGGCAGTCCATCCGGGGGCTATCTGAACTCCTGTTCTTTTTGGGGGGGAGGGTCTATTAAGTACATTTATTCCAGTGATTTCCCAGATATTTCCAA
>CM052439.1:2149801-2188463 GCA_028533085.1 Varecia variegata
AAGTACTTATTTCATGAAGAATTTGAAATCCAGGCTATAATCTTAAACCAAACAATGTGTTCTCCTATATCATCCCTCTCTAAGGCATTTGGAAAGAGAGATCTTTTTAGGGGAAGGATGGGAGGATACCGGAGGGTCACTTGAGTTTGAACTTGAAAGCAAATATTGAGCAGTGTTTTTTTAGAGAGAGCTTGCCTCATTCCCACTGCTGGAGTCCTAGGCCTCTGCCATCAAGCCTGGCCAAGCATTTGGGCTGGGACAGCCACTAAGCAGGTGTCTGGGGTCTCAGCACCCTGGACGTCTCCATCCACAGGACGAAGGCCACAAGGCGGGTGCCTGGCTCCAGCAGCGGGGTAAGCCAGAGCAGAGGCTGTCCTCTGGACCAGGCTGTCCTCCCCACACCCCTGCCCAGGCGTCTCCCCCAGGCCTCCCTTCTGGAGAGGTGCCCTGTCTGTGCTTCTTCCGTAAAGCCACAGGTTGGATAGGAGGAGAAAACGGGGAGTACAGCCACCCCTCTGAGCATTCGAGGTCTCGCTGGGCCTGGCACGGGTATTTCCGAGGCATCTTATTTACTTTAGGACAGAGACTACGGAGGCTCCCTCACCTGTGCCGGCTGCCAGCACCTGCAGCAACAGACCGCAGGGTGGCCTCACTTCCTGGGTGGTGGTGGAGGTGGGTGTAGTAAATCATCAAAGCCAGGACATTTTTAGGAATAAAAGGGGGCCCTACTGATAACCACGCCACAGCACACACGTGACTAGGAGCCTGACGAGGCAGGAAGAGGCCGTCACCCCCTTCTTGGGGGCTGCTTCTTCACGCTGTCACCACTGTCCCAGGCTGGAGTCCAGCAGCAAATCCCACCTCCCCACACCTGCTCGGCCAGCAGGGAGCCACCGAAGGGTCTCCCAGCAGCAGAAGGAGCTGGCTCCAGCCCCCACCAGGCTTAGGGATGGGGATGACACCTAACAAGGGAGAAGGCCACACCGCAAAGCATCTGGGAATCTCAGCCCCAGAGGCAGGTTCTCAGGACTGGGCCGGGCTCGGGAAGCTGTGTCACCTAAAAAGGACACAGGATTTCTGAAGCTAAGCCCGGCTGCAGAGCAGCTGGAGTTAACGCTGCCTGCCCAGAACCTTCCGGTTTTGAAATTGTCACCACCGAGGGCCAGGAGGTGGCGCTGTGGGGCAGCAGAAAACACAAAACAGAACCGAGAGCGGGTCCCAGAGGCCACCTGCTCCCAGCAGCTGCCCCAGCCCCACCTGGGCGGGTCTCAGTCCCCCCTAGGGAGATGCCAGGGGGTGCCAGGGGGTGCGTCCCCCCTGCCAGTCACCTGCAACTACAGCACGTAAAGACGTGTGTGAGGAACGAGCCCAAAACCAGGGAAAGTTGTGCCTTAAAGTATAAATATATATATTAATATATATGATATATAAAAATATATAAATATATGAATATATATTAAAAAACTAAAAAAAAAAAATTCAAGTTAATGTTTTGAAACTCAGCCCAGCCAGGGCCCAATGCAGACCTTGTCCTGCCTGCAGGTGGCCCACTGGGTCTTCCCCGAGTGAGCCATCAGTGTGCCGGGTGCTTCCTTGCAGGGTGGCGCCCTGTGTGTGTGGGGGGGATGGGGGGAGCAAAGCCCTGGGCTGGGCCCCCCTACAGAGAGCGTCTTCCTCCTCCCGGTGCCTTCCCAGTGTCACTAGTCTTGCATTTGCCTGACAGGGTGCAGACCTCACCCAAGGTCAGCACGAAGTCCTTTATGCTCAGATGCTTGTATTTGTGTTTTCTCTTCCCTCTCAAGAGTGGTCAGAAAATTTCTGTCCCGTGTCAGGAACGTGGAAAATCCTTTGGATGGTTTTTAGCATGACTTGATCAGATAGGTGGGTGAGTGTTGCCCACACCCCTGTTCCCAGTGCAGGGAGATGGAAGGATCCGGGAGCTCCCGGGATGCTTTGCTCATGGTGCCCGTGGGGACAGGGATGTCACCCCGACAGGTCAGCCTCCCAGGCCTCCAAAAGCCCATTTCCACGTCCCCCTGTCCCCTCGGTGCAGGTGCCATTCACACCTCGGCGTCTCCCCCCTGGTGGTGTGGGATGACGCTGTCCACAGAGAACAAAAGTCGTTTCCAGGTCTGCTTCCGGCTTTGTCATCGGCCATCGCCAGCCAGGCCGCCTGTCCTGACCAGGTGGAGCCCAGATACAGGCCTCCGGGGGCCCCTTCAAAACTCTTGACAGGCTCAGTAAAGACTAAACCAGGCTGCCTCCCCCAGCTCTCTCCACTGGTCCAACTGAGCACCACGAGGCCCACTGAGCAGGGCAGGTGGCGGGTCCCCTCTGTGCGCCCCAGCCTTCCCAGACAGTCCCAAAGAGGCAGCAAAGCCACGAGCAGCAAGGCCAGCTTCAGCCAGGACAGGTAACAAAACTGTGTTTGTAACCTGATCTCAGCTGTTCATTAAAGAGCCCTTCTCTCAGACATCCAGTTCTCCCACCTGGTTCACATTTCTATCTCTGTTTTCATAAATGGAAAATCAGACAATGAAACTATTTCCCAAACACATAGGAAAGGCCACTGTTGGGTTAGAACAAAGCCTGGGAGCCCACAGCCGTGCGAGGAGGCCCGTGCATTTTGGAATTTTAACTGTTGTAAGTGCTGTTGGGATTGCGAGCTGTGCGTGCAGTCGGAGGAGCGAATGGACGCGTGGTGAGCTCCCATCTCGGGGCACTGGGAAAGTGCGTTGACAATCGACTCGGTGCCCTCACTGAACGCCCACCAGTGCCAGGCCTGGCTGTCCTGAGGACACGTGTGGAAGAGGCAGGCCCTGCTGTCCCCAGGCAGGGATGGTCAGCGTGGCCACCTGCACCCCTGGGACTGAAAGCCCAAGGGAGGGGCTCCCTGCAGAGGGGCCCCGGGCCCAAGAGACGAGGGTGAAGCTGTGGGGACAGCGAGTGGCTCAGTCAGGGAGACGCTGGAACCACAACCACACAGTAATTCCATACAAGCAATTGTTCAAATGGTGTTCGCTGAGAAAGCGAAAGCAGGTCCTGAGGCATCAGCGATAATAGCTGCAGGGAGCACCTGTGTCCCCCGCCTTGCCCCGGGCTGGGAGCAGCAGGCAGGGGCTGGGATGAATGGAAACAAGCAGCTCTCAGGAAGCCACACGGAGGTGGCACCCAGTCCCCCAAGGAGGGGAGTGGGAGGGGGCTGGGCCCACAGTCAGGCTGCAGGGCCCGGGCCTGGAAGCACAGGAAGGAGCATGCTCCTTCTCCCACCCCACCGCCGTGGGCAGAGCCCTCGGGCAGCAGCAAAGCAGAGGTGTGGAGTGCAGGTGGGGCCACAGCCCAGAGACAGTGGGCTAACGCTGGCACCACACAGCAGTCTCGTCCCCTTTGCAGCTGCCAGTGCACCCTCCGGGGCACCAGCTATCCTGCTTGTTCATGCCTGAGCCCTGCAAAGTGCAGAGAGCAAGGGGAGGGCCACAGACCTGGCTGGGCCCCCAAGGCCCTGAGCTCCACGGGGCCAGCTGTGCCTTCTGTGGCCCCAGAAATAGGAAGGCAATGAATGGTCCAGGGGCCTTGCAGCTCTAAACACTGGGACCCGTTTACTGGGTCACTCTTTGCAGTGACCGAAGGAAACAGGGCACAGGCCAGGCCTGTGTGAATGGGACAGGAGAGGGGAAGATGTGGGGCCATGTGGGGGAGGCCGGACCTAGGTGGTCAGGGTGAGGAAGGGGCCCTGGGGGCAGAGAAGGAGCCGGGCACCGGGCTGAGACTGCAGGGAAAATGGTTTATACCTAGCTCTAGGCCTCGTTCACCCTACAGCTCCAGGGTCTTCCAACTTCCCAAAAAGTAAGTGGTCAGTAAACGTAGGGGGACCCTGCAGATGTGGCCAGGCCTGCAGAGGGCTCGTTTTATGCTGTAACTGGGGTCTAACTGATGTTTGGGGCAGGTCTTTGAAAGGCTAGCAGAGGGCCTTGCCTGGGCGTTTCTCAGTGGGGGGATGGGATGCTGGGGTGGGGGAGGGGGGAAGATGGATGGATGGGTGGGTGGATGGACAGATGGAGAATGGGTGGATGGATGGGTGGGTGGATGGACAGTTGGAGAATGGGTGGGTGGGTGGATGAGTAGATGGATGCCTGGGTGGGTGGGTGGATGGACAGACTGGCTGTCCCTGGTGGAGTCACACAGGTGTCTGCTCCAGGTGGCCCTGAGCTGAGCCCTGGGGAGAGAAGTGGAGACGGTGAGCAGACAGATGAGGATGCAGAGCCCGACTCGGAGGCCCCGGCCCAGCCCCTTGGCAGCAAAGTACGTCCTCCCCGGCCACCCTCCTCCCCCCAGCCCCTCCCTCAGGCTCTGATGTCCTGAAACTCGCGGCGCTCTGCCACTCCACTAGTCCCGACAGCGTGAGCACAAAGAGTCCGCCCCATTGCCGTGCCTGACAGTCCCTGAGGTCTTGAGCCCTGACGGGAACGCTGCCGGCACCATGAGAAACCCCCACACAGGCTGTGGGATGGGCACAGCCCACTGGAGAAGCGGCCCATGTGGCCGGAGTCTGAGGGGCTCCCAGGTGCCGAGAGTGCCGGGAGGTGTCCTGGGGCACTCGGGGGTCCCCAAGGGCACGCGGGTCCCCCGTGCAGGCTGCTTTCCCATCTTTCAGAGAGGCAGACCCCTCCCTCCCGCTCTCCTCTGGGAACATTTTTTCCCCTGTTTCTTGCCAGCCATGAGCCTTGTCTTTCTTGGTGTTTGTTCCTGGTTTTCACTTACTGTTGAACTTATTTTTTGTGGTGGAGACACACGGGGTCTCTGGCCCACACTCGGTCCCCAGGGGGGCGCGGGCAGGGGAGCTGACGGGCAAGAGTGGGCCCCAGCGCTCTGGGAGGTGCAGTCACTTCTGCGTGCAGATCTGGTTCATGCCATTTATAAAGCGCTCAGAATACCACCCAGTGCCTGGAATATTCCCTCCACGATAATAAGTTTAAAGGATCCAAAGAATTATAACCAGGGAGGGATTTAGAACTGCACACGGCTCTCGCATCTAAAGAACGTGGAGTTCTGGGGAGCTCACCCACCCCTGGCCCCCTAGGCCACCACACCCACTTTTCCTAGCACCCCAGGGACCCTGCCCAGCTCCGGCACTGCCTGCCCCCTCCCCCAGCGGGCCCCAGCGCTCAGTGGGCGCAGCTCAGCGCTGCTCTGCTCAGCCAAGGTCCCGGGGACGCAGACGTTGCGGGTGGGGTGGGCGCTGTGGGCACCGGCCCCCCAGGGACCTGGGCTGGCTCAGGTGCGTCTCCAGGGTAGGAGGACGTGCTCCAGGAGGAGGCTGCGGGGGCTGAGTGCGGGGTGGGGGAGCCGAGGGGTCTGGTCCTCCTGGCCCAGCCAACTCTGACTCAAGTCTCACCCCGTCTTATGTCCACTAAGAAAAAGCGTCTCCTGTCCTTCCATGACCTGGACTTCGAAGCAGACTCAGATGACTCCACTCAGCCTCAAGGTCGCCCCCTGCGCCTGTCCTCCACCCCCACAGCCACGGACAGCCTGCAGGTAGCGGGCTCTCGAGAGCCGAGGTGCTCAGGCCCCCGGGCGGGCGGCACGCCTAGAAGCAGCATCTGCGGCTGTGTGGCCACACCAGGCTCCCAGGGCATGAGGAGGAGTGGGGCAGTGGGGAGGCAGGGTTCGGAAACTTCACCCCCCCAGGACTCGCATGTCTAGAGAGACCGACCAGGCAGCTATGATGAGGGGGCAAGGCAGGAGCCAAGGCTGGGCAGATGAGTCCGGGGCCCAGGGACTGGGGGTTGGTGCTTGGCACAGGAGCAAGACAGACCCCAGGACTCAGGAGGACAAGACAAAGAACAGCGTCCGCCACGGGGTCAGACAGGGCCCGGGTTGCACCTGCCTCTGGTCTCGCTGGTGGAGGTCATGAACTTAATTCCCCAAACTGGGCAGACTTGCGAGCGGAACAGGCTGCTGCTAGTGATGCCACCTGAACACGGGGCACCCGCAGGGGCCGTGCAGGTGAACCGGGACATGTGGCCACTCTTCTCAGCCATGTGGCCTTGGTCCCAGGAACCTCTTCGAGGCTCCCTCCCCTCATCTGGAAGAGGGTGATCATTTCTGCCTTGTGGGCCTGTTTCCAGGACTAGATGTTGAGCCCACAGGCACGAGGCACGTGGGCAGGCAGTAAAGTTAGCTAGCTACAGGCACAGAGCCGGGACAAGACCCCAGGCCCAGGCAGTGCCAGGACAGAGCTGGGTGCACCCAGGCTGGTCTGCAACCCCTGTGGGAGGAGGGGCCATGGTCCTGCTGTCACTGAAGGCTGGCCTGGAGGTCGCGCTTCCTATGACCTCCTTCTCACCCCTACCCCACCTGCAGTCAAGTCAGAAGGGTGCTGTGGGTGTTGCTTGTTGAAGCCCTCAGCACTTTTTTCCTTGGGGACAGTGACACAGCACAGAGACACCCTCCCTCCCCCCGCCAAGCTGTCTGGGTTACAGCCAAGAGCTGCCAGGGAACCCTTCCCCTGGCCACTCTCACCTTCTGACCTTCGAGGATTAAGGGGTACATATTTTGGAATTATTCACCCCCCAAAAAATAACTTCCCTGCCCACATCCTCAGGCTCTGGGTCTCTGGGAGAGTCCAAGACCCCTGGGGCTGCATCAGGAGAGTTTTGATCCCCTGTGGGGTGCCTGGCTCGGGGTGTCATTGGGAACCCAACCATCACTCGATGCAGAATAGGCGTGGTTTTTAAATTGGACAGAACTGAGTTGCAAGAGACCAGAGTGCCAGCGTGGATGGGAGTCTAGGATCTGGTCAGTCAGGTGGCTGGACACCCCCCAGACATGGATTGGAAAGGCCCACATTCTAAGGAGCGGCCCCATGTGCTTAGTCCCTCACAGACGAGCCCTGCTCGGACGAGGCAGCCCCCCGGATGGCTGTGGGCCTGGAGGAGGCTGATGCGGGGGCCACTGGGTGCCGCGCCCATCCAGGAGAGCAGCCCGACGGCCTCTGGCCTCCCGGACAGGACGCCCTCGCTGAGCTCTGCCTGCCTGGAGACCCTCGCAGGATGGCCCTGGGGTTCGCGGCTGCACCAGGTGGGTGTCCCCCTGCCAGAGTCTTCCACATGGGCCCTTCTGGGGGAGTGGATCGTGAGAAACTCACCCACCGCCCTGTTTTATGCAGGCACACTGGCTGATTTAAAAGACCCCCTCTCTGTGGCATGATTGTCCAGTATGTGCGGTCCTAGCAAACGCCAGGGACGCCTGCTGTCCCTGCGCTGGGCGCCTCCCCTGCAGCTCTGTGAGACACCAGCTTAGGAGCTGACTGGCCCCACAGCTCGCAGCCGCTGGCCTGGGGTGGGGACATTCCCTGAAATGACTGGGACCTCGGGTCACCTGGCCGCCCATCCTGACCATCGAGTCTAAGGCTGCACCTGGGGCTGGTGCACCCACAGAGTGGGTCCTGTCCGGGCACGACCACCCGGCGCACAGTCAGCTCCAGGCTGTTAATCCGGAGATCTTTAAGTGCTGAGAACCTAAATTTGCTCCGTTTAATTTTGTTATCAGACAGTTTTGCTTCAAAATGAAATCCTCAAATCTCTGTCTCTCCCTGGGCCCGAGGGAGTGTGGACACTGGGTTCAGGAGTTCAGGTGCCCTATTAAGGTGGGACCAAATAAGATCACGGCACAGCCAGCCTGCCCCCAGCCGTGGGCGGGAAACCCGTCCGCTTGCCGTCTTCCCGCTCCATTGTGTTGCAGGAACATAACCTTGGACCGTAACCTCACGCTAATTAGAATCTTGGGGGCTTTAGGGTAAAGTCGGGGCTTTCTTTTCCCCAAAAACAATGAATAAATGAATCTACATTGACGGAGTCAGAGCTCAAGACCTGGACAGCCTTTTCATCTCCTCCCGAGATCTCATGTCCCCCCCCCCGAGCCCGCGGGTGGGGGGCAGGTGGGGGAGGGAGAGGCCGAGGGGGCACCCTGGAGCTGGGTAGTCCCCAGTCTGGATCCTGGCTCTGCTGGCCCATGGCATGATTCTCACGCACTTTTTTTTCACATATCAACGTCTCTTAAATGGGGGGTTTCTTGGAGTGCATGTGACAAGAAAGGGGTGCTAGAGTTTAACTGTCTCTTCCTCAGTGGTGCAGAGTCAGTGCACGGAGCTGAGATTTAATGAGATACACTTCTCATTAAATATGTTCCACCAAATTGCTTGACCTCTCTGTGCCTCCGCTTCCTCATTTTGCAAAAGGGATTAATAACGTCCAACTCATCCCATTGTTGTTGGGTTGTATCTGTTGACTGTTGCTGCATGACAAATTATCACAAAATTAGCAGCCTAAAACAGCACACGTTTATTATCTCACTGGGCTCAGGAGCGCGGCAGGGTCTAATCGTGTCCTCAGCATGGCTGAAATCACAGGGCTGTCGGGGCGACAGCCTCACCCAGGGCTCAGGCCCTCTCCGAAGCGCGTTCAGGTTGTCGGCAGAGTTTGCGGTGCAGTGCGGCTCCTGCGCACCAGGACGGGAATAAGCAGGGCCCATCCGCTTCCTGGTGAGACGCTGCACGTGCGGTATCTGCCCTGAGTACTCCTCCTGCCTGCTGTGCTGCTGCCACCCAAGCCAGCTGGAGGGGCGGTGGACAATGTTTGATGAGGACATGGTGACAGTGACTTCCCCGCCACTGCTGGAGCCCAGGAATAAGCATTCAAGCCACACCAGAGGGGACTCCTGCCCACGAAGCCTGCAAACCACCTGTCTGGACTGTGGCCGTGCCAACGTGGAAAGATTAGCCTTAACGTCACCACATGGAGGGAGACCCCCCCGGACCCCCAGCTGGTCCCTACACATGTGGAGTTTGATGCTATTAGTGTTTGAGTTTGGAATGTAAACACACAAAGTGTGTCACCCCTTCAAGCCCAGCCAGAGCGCCAGGCAGGGGCCTCTTTCTTCCCAAAGATCTTTGTGTGGGGACGTGGACTCTGCTCCATTCTTACCGCGACTTCAACACCAAAGGAATGTCATTGTGCCTTCGTTTGCTGTGAGCTTTCACTTTTCTTTATTGGGCAAAACATGTCCATCGGCTTCCAGCTTTTCAGTGCACGTAATTCCTCCTCTCTCTTTCCACAGGGAGGACCGTCACCGGCAGCCAGCAGCCGCCCCCCCAGTACCTGGCCGACGTGGACACCTCCGACGAAGAAAGCGTCCGGGCCGGCAGGGCGGCCTCCCACCACGCCAAAAGGAGAGGCCAGACTTCGTCCGAGAGCCAGGTAACGGCAGCTGAAAGAGGTCCATCCTGTCACTTCTTTTACCTCCCCAAGTCGCCTTGGAGAAGTTAAAGCTTTCAGTATTTTCCAACTGTAAAATTGCACAAGCCTACTACAGACATGTGTCATCAAAATACATGTTTTGTTGAAGTGAATTCACATAATGTAACAAGCATTTTAGTATGGCAGTTCCTCAAAAAACTAAAAATAGAGGTACCACGTGATCTAGCAATTCCACTTACTGGTGTACACCCAAAAGAATTGCAGACAGGCCCTGCAAGAGGTATTGGTATGCTCACGTTCAAAGCAACATCATTAATTGCTAAAACGTGGAAGCAACGTTTCTGTCCATGGATGAATGGACAAACAAAATGTGGTGTGTACTGTAATGGAATATTTTATAGCCTTAAAAAAGACAGAAATTCTCACACATGCTACAACATAGATGAACCCTGAGGAAATCATGCTAAATGCAATAAGCTGGTCACAAAAGGACAAATGTGTGATTCCATTTATATAACATCCCCAGAGTAGTCAAAGTCACAGAAACGAGGTAGAATGGTGGGTGCCAGGGGCTGGGGGAAGGGAAATGGGGAGTTTGTGTTTAATGCGCACAGAGGTTCAGTTTTGCAGCATGAAAAGAGTTCAGGAGGTGGATGGCAGTGATAGATAACATGAATATACTTAACACCACTATAACAGGGTCAAAAGGGTAAATTTTTTTGTTAGGTGTATTTTACAATAAAAAATTTTGCAAAAAGATGGAAACTCATACATATTTTATAGAATTTATGAGAAAATAAATAATCATTAATGTTAAAAAAATTAACTATTTTAAAGTGTACACTTCAGTGACAATACATTCATGGTGTTGTGCAGCCACCACCTCTCTCTAACCCCAAAACAACTTCAGCACCCCAATAGAAAACCTCAGACCCATTAAGCAGCTACTCCCCAGTCTCCTCTCCCCCCAGCCTCCGACAGCCACCAGTCTTCGTTCTGTGTGTGCAGATGTGTCTGTTCTGAACAGGTCACGGAAATGCAGTCACAGAAGGACGTGTGAGCTTTTGTGGCTAGCTTCTGTCACTGAGCATAATGTTTCTGAGGTTCATCCATGTTGTAGCGTGTGTGGATACTTCATTCCTTTTCGTGAGAGTATATATTCTATACTCTATGAAGTATTATGACTTTCACAAGAGAAGGAAATAATCTGTCATTTATTTAAAACTCAGGTTGTATACAAGCTTTAAGGAAATTCTATTTGGAATACTTAACACGTGTTAAATGTGAGAATCACGTTGTAGGTGTTGATTTATGGAATAGTCCATCACAAGATTCCTTTACGTACCATGAGTTCCGCCCCACCCCAACTGCATTTAAACCAGGATTCTGTCACAGACAGTTGATTTCAACTGGAGCAAGTACGTTTTACTGGGGAAATGCAGTGTCGTTTTGTATGAGAGCACCGTGACCACGAGGTTCTTTGAAGCCGTAGATGATCCAGGCTCACTGACGCCTCTGACGGGGCCTTGACTCGTCACGGGACCGGGGGCCATTTTGTAACCTCTGAATCTAGAGGCATGAGACCGGAAAGGGAGAGGGGCTGCTGTGGGTGAGACCAGCACCGCAGCTTCGCTGTCCGGGAGCCTGGTGCATGTCCAGTTCCATCCACGCGTGGATACGTGGCACAGCGCTCCTCCAGGGACCCTGCCGGAGATCTGAGGAGGGGCTGTCAGGTGGGAAGCCCAACCCAGTGCCGAGTGTGTTCAGGAAAGGCCTGGACACAGAGCAGGGGGGACACAGTGTGCGGTTCGGGTTATCTCGGTTCAGGGTGCAGACTTGGGGGACAGGCGAGGACGGCCGGGGCTTGCAGAGGCTGCTCTGCAGGACTCAAGGGGCTGCCACACCTCACCCCTTCTGTGCGCAGGGGGGGCGTCGTCCAGCTCGGCAGCCGCCCGCTAAGGCCTCCTCTCCCCAAGCTGCGGCTCACGCTGCAGTAGCTAGACCAGCACCGGCTGGGGCGTGGGCAACAGGGAAGGTCACGCAGTGGGAACCCTGTGCCAAGGCTGTTTTCCAGGGAAACCTTCATGTGCATGGCAGTTCAGTAGCTCTTCCAACTGCTATCACTTTGCTTCTGAGCCCAGAGAAGTGATCTGCCAAAAATGAGCACCAGGATTTTAAAAAGAACCTTTCTTAGCATGGCATTTTGAAGAATCATTATAGGGGTTTTTTGCTCTAAAATTGACCGGGCTGAAACATCAGCAGGGTTGACAGGTGGAGCTTCTGAACCCTGCATCTGTTCCTTTCCTGAACCAATGTGCCCTTGGGCAGGGCCGACGCTTTGCTGCGGTGTCATCTGGAAGCGTCCTCCACCCCAGGTTGGACGTTCTTCCTCCACCCAGCATCTCTGAGGGTCCGCTTAGTCTCTGAGGGAAGCACCCCGTGGGCCCACACTTTCTGTGGCACAGAATCCCCTTTAGGTAACAGCAAGTAAGGCCCTGATGCGAGGAAGTGTCCTTCAATTGAGACCAGGGGGTGACCGGCTTGGCCCTTGGGGGGCGTGGGGACTGCAGGGGTTCTCAGCTCTGGCAGGAGTTCAAGGCGGACACGGGTGTCGCAGCCGCCGTGCCTCCACTGCTTGCATTCTTAGTTCTGGTTCTGTGAGACAAACTCTCACACAAGTCAGGTAGAAAAACTTCATCACTCAGACAGGCATCAAGGCCCCGCGGGAGCCTGGGGTTCACGGGTCCCCCAGGCTCAGGAAAGCTGCCCAGGGAGGATGGGCAGCATATGCCCCGTGTCGCACCACAGCTGGGGGCGATCCCAGAAAGCAGTTCTCTCTGCTCTTTATACCCCAGGGAAAACTGAGTCCCCGGGCTGGTGCGTTGCAGGCTGTCCTGTTCTAGAGCCCAGGCTGTTCCAGACAGTTCCTGCTTGTCTCGGGACGCTGCGTTCTTGGCACATCCGACAGTTACTGAGAACTGCTAGAGAAAGAGGGGCAAACTGGGGCAGCCAGGTCCATCCAGGCACCTGTCCTGCAGGTCACAGTGGAGAGCCAGGGAGGCCGGGTAGCAGCTCTGGCAGGATCATGGCTAGCTCAGGACCTCCCAGTTCCCTAGTCTGAAGACAGCGGGATGAAGATTAGAATTAAGTTGTCTGTTTTCAGTAAGCCCTAATTTAGCGACTTTAGTAATTTTCAGTAAACTACATACCATAGTCTCCAGCCCTGCCGACACCAGTTATCTGTTCTGCTTCCTTAAAACTGGTCTCCACCTGTTGCATGTTTGTGTGTCCTGTCTCTGGAATTTCTCTTTTTTTATTCCCATGAAGTTTTATTTACTTCAGCTGCTACTTGACCTGGATTGCCCCACGCGTCTTTACATGAAGGGGGTTAAGCCACAGAAAGAACCGCTAAGCCCAGCAGCTCCCGGACTCCAGGCGAGGCCTGGGCAGACTCGGACAGGGGCTTTGTGAAGGGGCCGCTGCTGGGCCCGGGGAGGAAGCCAGTTCTAAAGCCAGGACCCACAGACAGGCCCTTGGGGGCCTGAGAGTTCCCAGGAATGATGTTCTATCACGATTAGTCTGGGTGACCCCCCCGTTGTCTGTTGCCTGCCCCTGCGTTTGTGTTTGTGGTTAGACTTTCTGCACAGGGGTGACCAGGAAAGACTTCCTGTAGGCAGCTGTTCATGCCCAGGGAGGGCCAAAGGCAGCACATGCACGTGGTAGAAAGAAGCTTCCGCGGGCTGAGATGGAAGAGGGGAGAGGAAAGGGAACCCTGGCCACACCCTCCCCTCCCCTCACCCCCGAGAGCCGGCCCCAGGTTGCAGACACTGACTCGGTTTCCCGTACAAGTGTCACCAGTGACAGATTTAAGTGATTCACTTTCATCTCTGGCCTATGTCTGTATTGCATTTCTAAATAGTGGATTTTGGTTTTGCTGCCTACAACGTGAAAGCACAGGAGTTCTTACCTAGTTTTCTGTCCATGCTCATCTACGTAACATGAGAATTCCGGTAGCTGGAGCCCGCATGGGCTCGGACACCCATGCCCTGTGTGGGGCCGCCACCGCAACAGTTGCTGCTGTTGGGAAATGTAATTAAAAAAAAAGAATTTCTCCAACCTGGAAAATCCCTCCACAAAGATAGTAGACAAAGAAAACGATTTTATCGTTGAATAAGCATGAAACCGGAATGTGATGCACACACCAGGCTATCCATTAGGACAGCACGGCAGTCCCCAACATTTTTGGCACCAGGGACCGCTTTCATGGAAGACAATTCTTCCATAGACTGGGAAAGATGCAGCTGTACAATTGAAGTAAGATGCTCACTTGCCACTACAAAGCCTGCCACCAGATGCAGCCTAATTGTCACTTGCCACTCACTGATTGGGTTTGGATATGGGTCTGCAAGCCATTGATTGATTGATTATGGTCTCTGTGCAGTCAGACCTGTCTGCTAATGACAATCTGTGTTTGCAGCTGCTCCCCAGCACTAGTATCACCACCTCAGCCCCACCTCAGATCACCGGGCATTAGATTCACATAAAGAACACGCAACCTAGGTCCCTCCACACACAGTTTATGGCAGGGTTCACCTGCCTGTGAGAATCCAGTGCCCCCCTCGCCCCGCTGATCTGGCAGGAGGCGGAGCTCACGCGGTGACGTGAGTGATGGGAAGTGGCTGTGAATACAGATGAAGCTTCGCCGGCTCCGCCCCCTGTGCTCACCTCCTGCTGTGCTGCCCAGCTCCTAACAGGCCACGGCCCAGTGCTGGTCCACAGCCCGGGGTTGGGGACAGCAGCGTTAAGAGATTGGGAAGACAGGAAGGAACCTCAGCCCATTATGGGGCCAGGCAGACCCGGCACGTTACATGCCATTCTCAAGATAAACCACCACTTGTCAGGGGACTGGACAGCACCTTTGTGACAGTGTCCATCCTGGCTCTCTCATGGTGATCGGGAGACAGCTCTGTTGGCTTTATCGAAGGACAAATACTTCTCATGACTTTAAGGCAGGAGGAGTTTTGCAAATTGGAGCAAGGTGCCACCGAAGGGAGCCTCTTACCCTCTCCTGAAAACTGGGAGATTGGGCGCTGTCTCCCGTGACATTGACATCTCCAGGACGGCTCCCAGGGCCTGAGTTGTGAGAGGGGACAGAGGCTGTTTAGCCATTATAAAGATTTCCAAACACCTGAAAAGGACAGAGAAAGAAACTGAAAGAAAAAGAGGCAGGGAGAAGTCTCTTTCCTTGTTTTCAACAGGGAGAATGAAGCTTGTCATTTGCACTCAGTGTTTGCCCCCCACCACCGGGGCGGAGGGGGAGGACAGCCAGCTTGGCTGAGGCCACCACAAGGGGCTGAGGAGCCACTGCTGCCTTCTTGGTCACTTCCCAGATGGCCTCTCCTCACTCCCTGCTGCCCCCTCCCAAAGCTCCTGCCCACCTCTGCCAACCCCGGCCACCTCCACCCTCCCTCCAGTGTCTCATCGTGGGGCATGTTCCCTTCTCTTTCGCTCCAGATGTGACATTTCACAGTGGCAGTGCCAGGGGCTGGCTGGGCTGGGGCTCTATTCCTCCCCCGACACACGGTGCTCCCGGGAGACAAAGGCTGTCTGCGGAGCACCCTCTCCCAGGGGTATTGATCACTCTCTCTGCAGACGCCAAATGTGACTAGAGGTGGCTGCTCGAGGCGCGGGCCAGGTCTAACGGAAACCCTCATGTTGACACTTGTCAGCTTATATTGTTCTTCGGGCGGATTTGCCCACTCGAAGCCCTCGGTGCTATGAAGATCAAACTAATTACCTGCCGAGCAAGGCAAAAGCATCTTCACTCTCCCCAAGTGTCATTTCCCTCCTTTAAAACAAGGTGAGCCGCCAACGAGATAATGGCAGGGAAGATGCATCTGCTGGGCGAGGAAGAAAACCAGAGAAGAATCGATTTCTAACGTCTCGGTCTGGGAGTTAATAGACTTTGGGTGACTCAAGAGTCTGGTGACTCAAGGGATGAGGAAGTTGTACTTTTGGTCACTTTAGGTTGTCACCTGGAGTGTCTCCCAGCCCACGAGTGACCCAAGGCTCTTGCTAGCTAATGAATGACCTTTAGTTTGATGACCATGGCATAATTAATTGACACCTTCCCGCACTGATCAGTATCGGCAGTGGCAGTAGCTGCCCCTTGGTAATGACACCGTCCTAGCCCTTCAGCGTTAGCGTCCTCGTCTGGCTGGGCCTGGCGCCTCTCCTGCTGCACCCATCCTGCCCACCCTCCCTCCCTCTGCTGCTCCGAGCTTTTGCTTGGTGTTCCAGAATGCTTGGTGTCGCAGGTGACCTTCCCAGGCCCTGTCATAGGTGGTGGCCTTGGCGTTCCTTCCACTTCTTGGGAATCTGGAGCTTTCGAGGTGGTGGGTGCTGGTGTCCTGCTGGCGGGAGTGGGCTGGGAGCTCTGGCCACTGTTTCTCTCCCTCTGCTGCAGATCTTTGAGCTGAATAAGCGCATGTCAGCCGTGGAACGCCTGCTGACCCGCCTGGAGAACTCAGTCGGGCCTCCCCCAACCAAGGTAACACCGGCGAGCAGAAAGGGCCCCGTGGCGCCTTAGTAAAAGGAGGCTGAGGGGTGACATGGCTTCGAGGAGAAGAGTCTCTCGAGGTTTGCAGCTTGTGAGCTTGAGCTCTGTGTGCAGTGCTCAGATGGCAGGGTTGCTCCGCCACACAGCCTGCAGGAGGTCATCTGCCCCGTGCAGGCCCACTGCCGCCGCCACCCACCACCCCCACAGCCTGAGCGTGGGTGTGAGAGAGCTCGGGGGCCCTGCGGGGTAACAGCCTTCCCAGGGTATATAATGGGTGGGGAAAGGTGGCTCGATCGGCCCCACAGGCCTCTGGGGTCCAGGCCATCAGAGCTGGGGGGATCTCCTGCTGCTCCCTGTCTGTGAATGTGCGATCAGCACCTGTCTGAGCCCGTTGTGAGCTGCTATGACAGGACACCACAGACCGGGCAATTCGTAATGCACAGAAATCGATTTGGCTGGTGGTCCCAGAGCCAATACCTGCTTCTAACAGAGGCCACCAGCTTGCACCCCACCCCGCGGCTGCACCGCACCCTTCCCTCCGTCCTGGGGACCCTGCAATTTCCCACCCTTGTACTCTGGGAGAAAGCTGTGCTCGTTTCAGACCCCGTAGGATTTGCAGGCCAGATGTCACGGCAGTTCTTCACACCTGTGAGGGCCTCCGAGGAGGATTTTTGAGCTTTATCAGAAAGGTGGAATCTTACAAAACAGCAGCCCAGATGAAATGTGTGGCTTCTTTACCGACTCAGTCTAATTAGCCCGTGGTGTTCATTCCGCGAGGCCCCCCAGCAGCACGGCCTGGCAATCTGTCTTAATGGGCTTCATCCAAACAGAAAATTAAATGATCTTGAGCAACAGCCTCGCTTGCTGGGAGCGGAGGGAGGGATCGATGCCGCCGTGGGCGCCGTGGGCCCTGAGTAACTTCCTGGTGGAGGAGAGGCCTGTCCTTCCCTTCAGCGCCCGGTGACAGCGGAGGTGACTCACTCCTGAAGGGAAGGACGAGGAGGTGCTAGAATCCTCCGGGCGCAGTCCCTGCGGGGCGTCACCCACACTTCTGCACGTCCGCTCTGGGGGCCGGAGGAGCCCTGGGGGTGCAGGTGAATGAGCAAACAAATGAGCGAGCTCTGCCTTTGCGGCCGTGTCACTAACCTGACCTGTGACCTGTGACCTGTGACCTGGCAGGAGTCGGCGAGCACGCTGCTGGGGAAGGTCCCCGAGGGGTTGTCACTCTGGGGGATGCAGGAAAGCAACTGCAGGGAAGCTCAGACGTTCCCCCTAAAGGCCCTAAGTCTGCTGAAATCTGCCCGATCTGCCTCACCCGGGCAGCAGACGGACAGGAGAAAGCCGGCAGCGTCACTACCGCGCCCGTGAACACGGGGTCCCGCACACACGGACCCCAGGAAGGGCAGGTGACTGAAGTGCCGCACCTCCCTGAGGTGACAGAAAGAAGGGGGCTTGGGGCTCGCAGGTTAGGGGAGGCCGAGGGCAGGAAAGGCTGCTCGTTGTGCAGATGAGAATCTGACCCCAGAGCTGCCCTCAGAAGGAACAGATGGCAGCCTGTGGTGGCCGTCTCTGTGTGGTGACACTTCAGGAGCCAGATCTTCAGTCTCCTGAGCGCTCGTCTGCGCTAGATCCAGGTGAGGTGGAGCAGGGCCCCAGCGCAGGCCTGTCTGCACCCCGGTGTCCCTGGCCAGCACAGTCGTCCTCCACAAGTGCCCATGTCCCCACAGAGGGCAGTTCTTCAAAGATACCGTGTCTGCAATGTCTCTGAATAACCAACGTGAAATACGTCAGAGAAGTCATTCCGGGGTGATGCACTTTGGTTTCCTGGCAGCCCGGCAAGCGTTGGGAGGTGGAGGAAGCTGTAGAAGAAAAAATGGAGGCCGGGGCCTGGCGGGGGTGCAGGTGTGAACAGTCTCGGGGCTCCCACTCAGGGGTGAGATTTGCCCAGAGCACTGGAAGAGGAGTGGGCGCCATGTGGCTGTCTAGGACAGAGCGCTGCAGGTATGGGGGACGAGGTAGCTGGGACGTGAGACCAGAGGTTCGAGCAGGGTGGCCGGGGTGGGAGCGTGGCTGCTGTCCTACTTCATGGGCCTACTGAGAGCAGGCTGGGCAGGGCCAGCCAGGACAAAGTGGCAGGAGCCAGACAGGTCCCGGGACCCCGTGGAGGCCCAGCCAACAGGGACGGACGTTTGGGACCAGAGAAAGAGGCCTGGAGGACGACCCCAAGGTGTCTGATCTGAGCGAGCTTCAAAGGTTGGGGCTGCCTCAGCTGCGGTGGGGGACAGTTTACATTTCCTCACCCGCTGCAGCATCCTGTCTGTAAAAGGCAACTGGGATGATTTTGCCATCCTTGTGTTTTTGTCACATAACTCTGGTACCTTCTGGGAGCTGGCACATAAACCCCTTCACGAAAGGCTGGTGCCACAGCAGACAGTGCCTGCCCAGAGGCGAAGGCAGCCTTCGGAACCAGACCCCTCCCTGCTCACACGTCCACGAGGCTGCTTTGCTGGGATCTGGCGCAACGTGGCACAGAGTGGGTGTTGGGCAGGTAGCTGTTAAATGGCTCCCTGGCCAGAGCGTGAGAAGAGCGCGGCCGCTGGAGCCAGACCAACGTCCCAGGCCAGCCCTGCCTCTCGGTGAGAGACAGGAGTGGAGAGATCAGTGACCCCACGCTCCGCTTCCCCCATCCATGAAGTAAGGATAACAGCCAGGAACAAACGAGTGACACTGTCCCTAAAGGCTGTTTAACACTTGTTAGTCCCCCTCTTATGAGCCATTTACAATCCAACTCCAACTGAAGTTGCAACACGCCACTTACAAGAATTATGACCAAAAAATACAACATTGAAAAATAGCTTCAAGCAGCGGAGAAACAGCTTGAGTCTGGACCCGGAACTTACCCGAGATGAGCGCTCGGATTAGCTCCGAGTTTCTCACTAGCGAAGGCAAATAAATAGACATTCTGGGTTATATCAATCTCATCCGAGATGGGGAAACAAGCTTCCCTAGCGTGACAAACTTCCCTGGCTCTAAATTCAAGGAGGGACCATTGTGAAGGATGTTACCCACCGTGTCCTAGAAGACATTGCCAAGACGCACTCACGGCTCTGTTGACAGTTTTGAAAAAGTCACAAATACACTCTCCTGTGGGCACCTCCAGTCAGCTTTGTGCCGTATCTGGGAGTGTGGTCCTGTGGCAAAGCTGGCGTGAGAACGCGGCACAGCACCTGGCCCCGTGCCTGGTCCTCGTGGACACTCGCCACACAGGAGACATGAATGCCCTGGTCATTGAGCAAGCCCAGGATGCAGCGCAGGTCCTACGGTGATGCGCGTTTCTGGGCGGAGCTGAGCTCAGGTGCCGTGGCGTATTTCAGCTGTAACGCAGGGACAGCAGCGAGAACCCAAGACCTGGGTCGGCAACACCTGCCTCAGCCTTGGCTGGCCGGACCTGGCCAGTTCAGGGCTGTGGTCTTGGTTTGGCACCTTAGTGCCGTTAGTTCCGGGGCCGAGAGCCAGAGGAAAGGGCCTGAGGCCCAATTTGGGGGCATGGGGCAGAGGGAAGGAGCTTTCCCCACCAAAGAAAGCTCAGTATCTTGTTCCAAAATGGCAGGTCTTACCAGTCAGCCCTAAAAGGGAAGGAGAGGCTGACGCAGGCCACAGCCTGGCGGAACCTTGACGGGCTGAGTGAAAAAGCCAGTCACAAAAGGACAGGTGCGGTTTGATTCCGCTCACATGAGGAGTGAAGATCACAGGGACAGACAGCCGCACGGTGGCTGCGGGGCCGAGGGAGGGGAGCGGGTTCGAGCAGGTGGAGACAGTCTGTTTCGCGGGATGAAGAGCTCTGCGGCCGGACGGTGGTGACAGTAGCACAACTGTGAATGTACTTAAGGCCGCTGCACTGTGCACTCAAAAATGGTTAAGATGGAAAATTTTGTATGTGTATTTTACCACAACAAAAAAATTTTAAGACAAGAGAAGGCAAAAGAAATGGCGGGTCTGAGATTGCCAGGGGTGGGGGTCAGCACCCCCAGGAACCCCCCAGCCCTGCGGAGCCTGACTCTGAGTGGGTCTGGCAGTGGCACTTGGGACGAGCTCACGCAGACAAGGGACAGGGATGGTGGCTCCAGCAGGGGCCCCGGGTGTGCTGGGCGGGGGGCTTCCCCAACCCCCAAGCTCCACGGCTCCACATGGCTGATGGGTCCATCTCATGTTCCCGGCAGAGTCCGGCGGCCGGAGCACACACAGATGCCGACTTGGAAGAGGAGACCCTGAAGCGAAAGCTGGAGGAGCTGACCAGCAACATCAGCGACCAGGGCGCCTCGTCTGAGGAAGAGGAGGGCAAGGATGAAGAGACAGAGCCGGACAGGGGCACCTCCATCAGGGCCCTCGCCCTGGTGGGCCCAGAGGTGAGGCCACCCCCAGGGGTCTCGGCAGAACCCAGCAGAGGTAGGGGCAGGGATGGACAGTCCCAGCCGGCCAGCGGTTTGTAACCAAAGCCACCGCCCTCCCCAGGGTGGGTGGCCAGCCTCGGGGGGCACAAAGGGGCCTTGACAAGAGCTGCAGGGGAGACCAGCGCTGGCGACCAGCTCCCAGCGTCCGCAGAGGAGCGCGCGTAAGGCTGAGTGCTCCCTCTGGCTGGTGGTCAGCCCGGTGCCTCCCTTCCCTAGGGGTGCACAGCTGCAGGCCAAGCGTACAGACAGGACAACAGCCCTCAGGGCCGCGGGGACCCCGCCCGGCACAGCAGGACCACAGACGAGGAGCTGTCGGAGCTGGAGGACAGAGTGGCCGTGACAGCGTCCGAGGTCCAGCAGGCAGAGAGCAAGGTAGCCCCGCTGGGCCACAGGAGCATGGGGTTCTGCAAAGATGCAGGTGACTGTGACCAGGCGGTTGAAGGGCTCACACAGAGCCCCCCCAGTGTGCGAGTCTGTGGAGGCCGAGCACCGTTTGGGGTTCCTGGGGGACTCGCCTGCCTCAGCTGTAGCTGCAGAGCTGGAGTCCGGGTGAGGGACACGTCCATAGTGTACAGAGGTCAAAGGACAGAGCTAAGCGTTCGGGCCTCCCGGGACAGCCAAGGCGAGTTGGACCCTGCTGTGTGCCCCCCGCCCCCCAAGACCCACCAAGAAGGGAGGGTCTACCCCTCAGGCTGCAGAACAGCCAGCACCCACTGCCCTTCCTCCCGCTTTTCTCGTCAGCAGGTGCCTGTCACTCCCCAAGCAGGAAGGGCACAGCCCCCAGAGCCGTTGACGGTACAGGGAGCGAGACAGGCTCAGGGACTTTCATTCCCTCTTGCTTTGCAAAGAATTTTCAAATGCCTCCCGTGTGGCCAGCATCGTGTAGGGCACAGAAGATACAGCTGTGAGCATCTTAGACCAAGCCCCTGCCTTCGTGCAGCTTATATTTTAGTGGAAGGAAGTAAATGACAAATAGACAAGACCATTTCCATTCATGAACAACTATGAAGACAATAGTGAGGGTGAACCCTGGAGTGCTGGGGGTGGGGGGCTTAGGTAAGGTGGTGAGAGGGATACTAGGAAAAGAAGCCAGTGTGGCAGATCTAGAGGACAGGGTCCAGGTGGAGGGAAGGGCAGGTGCAAAGGCCCTGGGGTGGTCTCAAACTTGGCATGTTCAGGGCCCAACAGTGAAACCTGACTCTGGACCAGAGTGATGAGGGCAGTTGGGAGGGGCAGAGAGCCACAGTGAGAGGGACCTGGGCAAGAGGTGATGGATGGGGCCTACTTTCTGTTTCCAGAAGCTTCCTCTGGCCTCTGTGGGAGGAGTGTCCTGAGGGGGGAGGAGAGGAGGGCCAGGGTAAGGGTGGTGCCCGTGGGGCTGAGGCCAGGTGCATGGTAAGGAACAGCAGGATAGTGGGGGCCCTTGGAGCTCGGGGACCCTTCCCCAGGCATGGCTGCCTTCAGCCCTGATGGGACCCGGACCTCCTGATGTGCCTCCAGAAGTGCACAGAGCCCCCTTCCTCCTGCCGGGGGTGACCCGCAGGGAGCAGCCGCGCACCCAGGGGCTGGGGCTGGACGCCAATCTGAAGGGAAAACACAAGTGAAACTGGCTTCATGAGTGACCTGGGGGCAGCTGCTCTTTCTTCTCCGTGACCTGGAGCCAGGCGCGGCATGTCTGTCTGTCTGCTGCTCTCTCAGGTTTCGGACATCGAGTCCAGGATCGCAGCCCTGAGGGCCGCGGGGCTCACCGTGAGGCCGTCGGGAAAGCCCCGGAGGAAGTCCAGCCTCCCGGTGAGTGTGTTCCCGGGGCCTCCCCGCGCACGGCGCCTGCCGGGGACCTGAGAGCCAGAGCCCCCGCCAGCTGCCCTCCCCTTGAGCCGCCATCTGGGTTTCCTGATAACGAACTCTGGCTACGTGGAGATGCTTCTGTGTTATTTGTGTTTCTGATTGAAGAAAGCTCTTTTTCTTCACCGTCGGCTCCCAAGACTAAACACATACACACACACACACACACACACATGCACACACGCACACACACACACAGGTTAACACGCACAAGCAGCCTGCAGGGCACCACCTGGTGTGCAAAGGCTCAGTACGTGGCCATCTCACAAGGGGTGTGACTAGGCTGGATGGGGGACACACCTCAAGGGACCTGCCCTCCTCACAGAGATCCCAGGCCAGCAGCCTCCCTCCTGATTCCACTCTGGAACCTTCAGACAAAACCACCCTGGTGAGGAAATTTGGCAAAAGCATAAAAGATGTCCTTCGGAGAGTCCCAGATAGGGTCACCAGATAAAATACGGGATGCCCGGGGAAATCTGAATTGCAGATAAACAGCAACTAATGTTCTAGTATGAGTATATCCCATGCAACATTTGAGACATAAACTAACAAAACTTATTTGTTGTCTATCTGAAATTCAGCGTTCACTGGGTGTCCTAAATTTTAATTTTCTAAGCCTGGCAGCCCTGGTCCCGGAGCCCGGGAGTGGCGTGCGGGGGGCTGACGCGCTGCCCGGCACTCCCGACCGAGGACGCCCAGCCTCGAGTCCCACTGGACCGCTCCCACTCTCCGCCCTGTGGCTGCAGGTTACACGAGGCAGTAATGACTTGACAGCCTTTTCCTCATCCTCCAGATATTTCTTCCTCGAGCTGCTGGGAAGCTCGGCGGGAGTCCAAAGGATCCGGACACAGGCCCTCCCGGTGAGGTCAAGGTATGTGCTATTCCCTCCACGGCCTGGAGGCTGCACGAGGAGTGGAGACGAGTCCGTGGAGTGGCAGGGCTGAAATGTCCACAGCAAGGACGTGGCAGCTCCCATGGGCTGGCTTCCCTGGTGGCGGGTGCTGAGACGAGTGTGTGTGGCAGCGACTACTGGGGGAACCCAGGCGAAGCCGGTGCAGAGTGGGAAAGTGGGACGGGCGAGGAGGGCAGTGAGCAGATGCCAGCATGGAGCAGACCCTGGGCAGGCTGACTTTGGTCCCATCCTTTGGGAGCTCTGGAGTCAGCGTGGGCCACACCCCGGAGTTGTCCCGCTCAGGGGCGAGGCAGCTGGGCGGCCTCGGTCAAGGTCAGGGACCGGGCCCTCCTGCCCCAGCCTGTGCAGGCACCGTGGGCTCCGGGGGCCTGGGCACCCTCCTCCGCCAGGAGAGCAGCCCTGGCTGCTGGAAGCGCAAACACCCAGGAGCCAGTGCGCAGACACGCAGGGAGCATGGGCAGAACACGCCCAGATGCTGCACACACAGACAGGAGCCAGCCCGGGATGGAGGAGATCTCCTGCGTTGGGGGGTGGTTAGGAGTAGGATGAGGGGGTGCCACTGCCAGCACCCCAGGAGGAGTGGGTGTCAGCCCCAGGTCCTGCCTGCAGCCCAGTACCCACTGGGAGCCATAACGAACAGGTGGCCACTCCCCTTATTACGCTCTTCATAGTTATAAACTGTACTTTTTTAATATCTATCATTGCATTTGCTGTTCAGAAACTGGGCGAGCAGGCAGTGCTATTAACCCTGTTGTACTGACGAACAAACTGGGGCTCAGGGGGTGGACGCCCCAGATCAAGCTCACAGACAGGAAGGGACAGTGGGGCTCAGCCGAGACCCCCCTGGCCCTGACCTCCATGCTCTCCACTGGGCCGTGGCACTTCCTCCTCTGTCCTGGGGGGCCCACAAAACCAGACAGGCAAAACCCCAAGGGGCCAAACGCTGGGAAGAACTTCTAGGGGAATTGGGCCACTGGCTCTCTCCACCCCAGGCAAAGGCCAAATGGAGAACAAGTTACCCCATTGCACAAGGCGATGGACTGGAAGAGAGGAGAGGTGTGGGCCTGACAGCCGCGGGGAGCTGGGAAGTGTATTAGACGCAATGAATCTTCCAATAACCCCTTAAAGTGGGCGATGGGCCCATTCTACAGGGGAGGAGACTGAGGTCCAGAGAGGATAAGTGGATTACTTGTCCATGTCACACACTGGTAAGGGGCCTGCGCTGGGATTTGAACCCAGGTCCGTGAGGCAGCAATATGTGCCCTCTCCCCCATACCACCCAAAACTGGCATTTCCCCCAAAGCTGAGCTTCTCTTCTACTCAGGCATTTGGTGCTTCATGCATTGAAAACGTGCTGTTGTTGTTAGAAGTTCAGATATTGCCAGAGAACAGAGATGGTCGATCTGGTTAATTCGAATCTGGAAGAACAGTAAGAATCCAAAATTGGCTCATCGAGTTTCTAAACATTACAACAATTTGGTGACATCTGGAGACGTTCTCTTTCTTCTAGGCAACAGCTCTGCCCTATCTTCTAAGGAGAAAGTTCACTAATTCCCCAAAAAGTCCAGGTAAGAGCCACCTGCTGCCCCTCACCCCTGCAGGCCCGGGAAATGGGGGGAGGGGGTGTTCCGTGAATTTCTTCGTCATCTGTGTGTGGGACACCTGTCGTGTCCTGACTCCTGAAGAGCACTCTCGGCACCACTCGGCAACCCCCAGAGCCCGGGGAGTTAGTGATCCGGCCGGCAGGAGTTTGATGCTTCAAGCATGCGAAGTTGGTGGTGGTGGCAGTGTTTTCCCTGCTTTTTGATGTAGATTGTCCTAATACGGTACAGGCCTGGCCTTCTTACGGAACCTACAGGATGTCATTTAGCCTTCCTTAAAGTCTTGGTGGTGACCAGGACATCAGCTTTGTCCTGGACAAATGGGACATGAGGGCTCCCGGCCTCCCTGCACGCACGTGGCCGGGCTGTCACAGCTCACCTGGTGGCCCGACCACGGCTCGCGGGAGGCCAGCAGCTCCCCTCGCTGTTCAGAGTCCAGCCCCTCGCTGATGCGTTTCAGGCCCTCCTGTTGTCCCTGTGTCTGAGCCGGGCCCTCGCACCCTGTCACTCACACTCCGCCCCAGCCATGGTCCCAGCAGGCAGCTCTCTCTGTGTCCTTCCTCCCCTCACAAACAGCCCCTGGCTCCCGGCTGCTGCAGAAGGAAGTGGGGTTTCCTAGCACAGCCCGGCAGACTTTGACCGTGTGTCCGTGCGGGGGCCCAGCCTGCCTCCTACTCTGCCACCCGGGACACGCTTTCCTTCCCAGGGGACGACACACGTCTCCAGCACACGTTGGTTCCTGAGCCCACCTCGCAAGCCCAGACACACACGACTCCCCCTCCACACACCTCCGTCCTGTTTGGCGTAAGTCTGTGATTAATAAATGCGCCTCCCTTATTCTGTTTTCCCCAAAGGCAAAGACGATGATCGGAAATCCATGTACCGCGGTTCCCTGACTCAGAGAAACCCCAGCGGGAGGAAGGGCGCGGCCAACCACATCTTTGCGGTAATGTTGCCTCTCGTTTTCTGAGGATCCTTTAAAATTCCGTGACCTGTAAGATTTACATGTAGATATTGAGTCTTCAGAGTAAAGAAAATTGGGATAAATGAACAAGAATTAAAGCCAGAGATTCAAAGCAAAATCTTGCCAACAGGGACTTGAAAATCTAAGTGCTTTGAAATAAGAGTAATATCTTCTTGTGCTTTAGAGCTTTCAATTTTCAAATACTTTCCATCCATACACCCCACAGGACGAGGGCCAGTGTCATTGACTCAAATTCATAGCTGGGGAAACAGAGGCAGAGAGAAGTTAAGTAAAAAAACCTAGGAGGTGTTGCCTGATGCCTTGAAAAAAGCAAATGCAAGCACTGGACCAACGTGTCCACACGTGTGTGCGTGTGGCTGTGTGTGCTCCTGTGTGTGTGTGTGTGTGTGTGTGTGTTGGGGGCATCCTCTTATGTCTGAGTTCATATCTATCTGTGTACAGGCCTGTGTATGTGTTTCTGTGTACACACCTCTGTGTGTTATATGTTTCTGTGTGCACACCTATGTGTTTCTATGTGCACACCCATATCTTCACACACACTTGTGTGTATGTGTGAACACCCATATAATCTAAGTTTGTGTCTACCTATGTGCATTGCACATCCATGTGCACACCTGTGTGTTTGTATGTTTCGTTGTGCATGCCCATGTGTCAGTTACATGCCTGTGTGCGTATTGGTGTGTGTGCTCATGCACACACATCTGTGTGCACACACATCTGTGCACGCTTACGTGTGCATGTGTGTCTGTGCTTTGCAGAAACCCGTGATGGCCCACCAGCACTGACGGGGCAGGTCCATGGGGCAGGGCAGAGAGACAGGGCCACCCTGCACTCGTTTGCCCTCCACCACGGCCACCGTGTCTCTCAATGGCTCTGCACCTCCTGCTATCCACGGTCACCTTACAGTGAGAAACACCTGCCCACGTGGACTCCACCTGCGAGATGACAGCAGCTCTCAGTCCTTCGCTGTTCGCCCAGGTTCACTGATGACTTCCAAGGCCACCCTGTCAGCCTCTCTGATACAGGAGAAACAGCTAAGCTGGTGTGACTCCAGGACAATGTTGTTTAAACTTTTGAAGGACACACAGAAGACCTTTTCCACTCCATCTTTTACCCCTTTCACTCTGGGCTTTGGTATGTTGCTTTCCATGAACGGAATGGGAAAGAGATGACTCATTAGGGCACCAGCCATGTGTGTATTCCTGACTATCTATATCCGAATGTGGGCAGCTGTGTGTGTATTTCCTGTGGGTGTGATTGGAAATCAGGCGTCAAGACACGTGACTGAACTAATGACCAGCTGAAAAATGAGGGAGGAATAGACACCCCCAGGCCCCCACACCACACACACCCATTCTGCAAGTTCCCTGGGGTCCACAAACTGGGAGGAATTACCCTGTGGCCGAGGGTAGCGAGTGAGCATTTGCTCTGTGCCCAGAGCAGGTGCAGAGGGCTTGCCGGGACAGGCGGCTGACGGAGCCCTGGACAGGCAGGGAGAAGACCTGTGCACAGCAGGTCAGGGACCGCCGAGGCCGGGCACACCGAGCAGTGCAGCTGCCGGTTCCTTGTTTCCAGCCAGGGATTGCCAGGAGTCGGGGTTTCACTGTGACTCCAGACGGAGATGAGGGACAAGCATTTAAAAGATTTCTCTGAAGTATTTTTCTCCAGCAGTCTTCTTTATCAGGGAAAAAAGAAAAAGTTTTAAGGAGTTGAATGCGCAAATCTCCCAAAGATGCTTCCCAGTTACGAGTGAGCTTTGAGCCTGCAGCATAGCTGCTCTGCCCAGAGAATCTAACCCCCGACACGTTGCAGTGCAGCCCCCAGATCACCAACGATGCCTCAACCTCACTGCATGTTGTTGGAGCAGGGCACGGTTTGACAGGCTGTGGCTCCAGCTCTCATCAGAGATCAGGCCAACCGTGCATTAGAGTGTTGCAGTGTTTACCATGATTTCCTATCAAGCCCCTATTCCAGTAAGTTCCAAGGACTGTCACTTGCCAGCTCTATCCAGAATAACCTGCTTTCCTGGGAGCCAAATATCCCATCCCCAAAGGCATAATAGAATTGTCACATGCTGGGCTTCGGGGACCCCAGCTGTCTGCATTCAGCACTCTGGCGGGAGCCCAGTAATCTTTACTGGTACTCAATAATGCTCATATCGCCAAAGTTATTCCTATGGAGAATTTTTATTACACATGAAATATCTTTTTATTTTATTGGGATAAAACAGAAAAGATAGTCACACAAAAGAAAAGAGGGTAAACAAAAGAAAAAGTCACAATCATCTACCAACCAGCAACCACTGTTAAGTCCCTCCAGACATCATTCATTTATCTATTAGCTTTTAACCAAAACCCCCGAAAGTTAATGTACTAGTAGGTGGGAGAAGCCCATTCTAAACATGCGCTCACACGCACAGCTTCTCAGGAAAGAGCCAGCCCCAGGAAGAGGTGTTTTGCCCACTTATGCTGCCCAGGTTCCCCTGAAAACATCCACAGCAAAATCTTCCCAGAGACAGCCTCACTGGTACCTACACAAACAAACTTCTCAGGTGTTTCCAGTGACCACACCTGCAGCTCAACAGCATCCGGCCTCAAATGCCCAAGGAAATGGTCGTGCTGGGGATGGAGTATTTTGCAACATCTGCAAACACCTGTGACCGTCTATGATGGTTCATTTTGTATGTCAATTTGACTCTGCTCCAGCCTGAGCAAGAGCGAGACCCCGTCTCTACTAAAAATGGAAAGAAATTAGCTGGACAACTAAAAATATATAGAAAAAATTAGCCGGGCTTGGTGGCGCATGCCTGTAGTCCCAGCTACTCGGGAGGCTGAGGCAGGAGGATCACTTGAGCCCAGGAGTTTGAGGTTGCTGTGAGCTAGGCTGATGCCACAGCACTGTAGCCCAGGCAACAGAGTGAGACTCTGCCTCCAAACAAACAAAAAAAAACTTTGGCTCTGCTGTGGATGCCTAGATACGTGGTGAAGCGCCAGCCTACATGTTGCTGTGAAGGTATTTTTTAGATGTGATTAATATTTAAATCAGTAACCTTCACGTGAAGCAGATGACCTGCTGTGGTGTGGGTGGGCCGTACCCCATCAGTTGAGGCCTCAGGAGAAAAGACTGCAGTGCCCCGAGGAAGAGGGAAGGGGTCCTGCCCCAGATGTCCTCAGACTCCAGCCCGCTGGCCTGCCAGCCGCCACCGTCCCATAAGCCAACGTCTCTCTCTCTCCTCTCTCTACACACACACACACACACACACACGCACACATGCACGCACGCACACACACATGCACGCGCCCACGCTATCGGTCTGTTTCTCTGAACAACGCTGACCAATACACAGTCCCTATCCAAGAGCCTTGTCTAATATCTCACTATCATTGTGTTTGAATCTGGAAACCAGTTACCTGGGAGCCACGTGAGGGGGTTGGGGACACTATTTCTTTTGATCACCAAAGCAGTGACAAGTTCCCCGGGCCATGGCTCTGGGGGCAGGAAGGACTCCTGCGGCTGCTCCTCTCTCACGGAAACCACCTTTCAGTTCTCAGGGACGTCACTGCCCAGATGACTCAGACTTCAAAAGCCACTTTCTAATTTACGAAGATGAGGGCTTTCAAAATTTCTCAATAAGTTGGATTTTCAGAAGGTGTTTCTGCCTCAGAAACAGCTTTGCTGGTAACTGCATGTTCCTCCTGCTGTGGCCGTTTCACAGCCACCGCTCGATGGCCTCCGGTCCCCAAGGTTCGCTCTTCCCCGCCAGGTAGCGCAGGGTCTTGCTAGGAGTCCGGGAGAATCCTGTGCTTCAGAAACACGCAGGCCAAAACCCCAGGCTCTAGTTTCCTCCAGGAACAACGACCAGGAAGGAATGTTTCCTCGGTTCACTCCGACACGGATCTGTGGAGCCCACGTTAGTTTCCTGGGGCTGCCGCAACAAAGTCCTGCAAACGGGGGGATGACGACAACTGGAATTTATTTATTCTTTCATAGTCTGGGGGCCCGAGGTCCAAAGGCCATGTCAGCAGGGTGGTTCCATCTGACGCTTCTGAGAACGGCCAGGTCCTTGCCATGCGGGGAGGGCAGCAGACGGATGCCTGCGCGACCCCCAGCCCACCTGCTGCCTCCCACTGGTGAACTCCCAAAGTGGCAAGATGCCAATGCCACACTGTGACAAAGCTGCTCTGCTGAAAGGGGGCGATTCACTATGCCCCTACACATGCACACACACACACCACACACAATACATACCACACACACAACACACGCACACATACACACACTACAGTAGTGATGCCCAGGAAGCTGCCTCCGCCTCCCCCAGGGACTCACAGTTTCCACCGTTCCAGGTTCCTCTCACGCTGGGCGGAAAGACCCGCCGCCCAGACTGGCCCACACCCCACGACAGCCATTGCCACCATCACCACCATCGCCACCGCCGCTGCAGGTTGAGCGTCCCTTATGCAAAATACTTGGGGACAGAAGTGTTTCAGGCTTGGGATTTTTTTGGATTTTGTAATGTTTGCATTATACTTACCAGTTGAGCATCCCAAATTTGAAAATCCAAAATGCTCCAATGAACATTTCTTTTGAGTATCATGTCAGGGTCCAAAAAGTTCCAGATTTTGAAGCATTTCACATTTCTGGGTTTTGGATTTGGGATACTGGACCTGTATCTGTTAGAGCCACCTGGGGAGCTTTGGCTGTCACCGACACGGAGCTGCCCCCAGGCATTCCATGGGATTTGTCCAGGCACAGCCCAGGCACTGGGATGTTTTTAAAGCTTCCCAATGGCTCTAATCTGCAGCCTGAGGCAGGGACCCTGTGCCCCTCCCTTCCAGGGCTCCCTCCCCTGCTGCCCCCTTCCCCAGCCACCCCTGGACTGCAGATCTCCCAGGGAGCTCACCTGCAAATGCTGCATCACCAGGAATAGGCAGCCGTGCAGGGAGAAAGAGAATCACGCGTGACCAAATGAAGGGTGAAGAATTGCCCTGAAGCTTTTCCTCAAAGTCTGAGGGAGGTGCAGGCAATGGTGTGTTGCCCGTCTGCAAGAATCCAGGGAAGCACCTGCTGCTTCCTCTCCAGATAGTTCCCTTAAAAAGATTATATTTGCCTAGGTGTGGTGGCTCACGCCTGTAATCCCAGCACTTTTGGAGGCCAAGGCAGGAGCATCACTTGAGCCCAGGAGTTCAAGACCAGCCTGAGCAACACAGCAAGGCCCTGTCTCTACCAAAAAAAAATGTAAAAAAAATTGGCCAGACACGTGTAGTCCCAGCAACTGGGGAGGCTGAGGTGGGAAGACATCCTAAGCCCAGGAGTTGGAGGCTGCAGTGAGCTCTGATTGTGCCACTGCACTCCAGGCGACAGAGCAAGATCCTGTCTCTAAAAAAAAAAAAAAAAAGAAAAAAATTATACTCAACATCGCTTAAATGACCTTTAATAATATAATTATTCAGAATATGAATGATTCCATATTCCATGTTAAATGGTAGAATATTGCACAGTTATTTAAAATGGCACAAATAAACAGGTATTTTAAAACAACTCGGGGACATGACTATTATAAGCAAAAAGAATGGGGTTCAGCATGTGTAAGTATGATGAGTCTACCGAGAAAATACATGGGAGACTCACTAACAGGAAACACATCAAATGTGGAAGGTGACTGGCTTCTTTGACATGATCAGTGCCTTGTCTATATTAAATATTTTGTATGCACTGAATTTTTTTCCAAAATATAGGAATTGCTTTTATAATAAAAAATAAACTTGCCTTATAATAATAATAAACTTGTGTTAAATGTTAAGTATTAATTATGAAGACTGTAAAAGCCTTGAAAAAATATAAATCATAGCATGAGGGTGAAAATGCTTTGCCTTTAGTAAGTGTAACTGGAAAGAGTCAGTGCTGAGTGAGCAGGGCTGAGACGGCCGTGGAGAGCCCTGCTGGGTTTGGTGCCTTGTCCCCCTCACCTTTCCACTGAGCATTGTGATCAAAGACCAAAGGGGGGGAGAAAGGGACGGGAAGGACTCCACAGGGACACCTGCCGCGTTAAGGCCGAGGCACAGGGACAGGGGACACTTGACGCTGCCGTCTGCCCGAAGGCCAGCGTAGAGAAGGCGGCTAATGTGTTTTAAAACCACTTGGCCCAAATGAAATTATATAATCCAGGAAGGAACAAATCACGTTGCTGATGAGTTTCTTAAAAAAAAAAAAAAAAAAGGAAAGGAAAGAAAAAGAGATAAAGGCCTCTCCGTCCTGATGCCGCCCGGTGCGGGAGGCGGTGCGGTCGGGGACGACAGGCCGGCTTGGGGAGGGCTCTGGGGGCCGCGTCCTCCTCGGGGCTATAAAAGGACGGAGGGGCTCCCGCCTGGCCCCAGTGCACGGCCAGGCAGCGTCTGCCACGCTCGGGAGGAGCTCGCGGTGAGTAGCACACCCTGCGCCAGACACCTGCGGGGCACCTGGGCGTGGGTCGTGGGTCGGGATTCACCTGAGGCCCCACCTGCCCTCCTGGCAGCAGGGCTGGCCCTGAGCGGGACGGGCTGCAGCAGCTGCCCCGGGCTTCATGTGTCCAGGGCCACCTGCCCTCCCGGAGCCCCTGCGCTCCGACGCCGTCCGCGGGCGGGGGTCGGGCGAAGGCTTCCCGCTCAGCTCTGTTCTCGGTGCGGACCGGAAACCCCTCTGGGCGGCAGCAAAACCCTCCAACGCTCCGAGTCTCAGGGACGCAGGAACCGAGCCAGGCTAACATTCTAAGATGCCCCTCACCTAGCAGGGGTCCTGGCCCAGGGGACAAGCACACAGCCTGCCCATTTATTACTCTTTAGGGGGGCACCTTCATTTCTTCTAGGGTAGCCACCCCCCCCCCCCCGCCCTCCGAGGGGCGCACCATGAGGGTCTCTGCAGAGGAGAGGAGTAGCTGTTTTGAGCTGCTCTGACGGACAGCACTTTCCTCGGGGCTCTGGGAGAGGCTGGAAAGTCGAGGTCGGCAGGGGGTCCTCCCCTGAAACAGACGGGGCTCTTGGGTGTCTTCCGATGGCACCTGAAGGGCCGAGGGTGGAGCGGGGCAGGGGTCACCTGTGGCGGGTTTGCCAGGTCTGCAGAGTGGACGCTGTCTAGGCAGGTCAGCAGCGGGGAGCTGGGTCCCCTGGGTCCTCTGTCCGTGGGAGCCCCCTCCTCCCATCACCATGGGGGCTTGTCCTGCCGTGTGAGGAGAGGTCCCAGGTGCCGCAGGTTTATCTTGGAGCCTCAGCAGAGTGGGTCTGGGGTTGTGGTGAGGGCGAGCGGGCTTGGTAAGGACGGAGGATGCCGGCCCGTCCTACAATGCCTGGCTGTCCGCCGGCGACCTCCTGCAGGGCAGGGGTGGCGTCAGGAGACCCTGGGATGAGCTTGGGAAAGAACCATGCACCAGGTCCCAGCCCCTGAGGCTGCTCCAGGCTCAGCCCCCCAGCCCCCCTACTTTACCTCCACTTCTATGCTCCCTGGGACCCCCAGGACCAGCTCCTCACAGACCTGCTCCCGTGGGTGCATAGCAGGCACGGCCATCAGAGGCCTGCCGTACCTCCCAGTTCCCTGACACAGACGGACACACGGGCCCCAGGCTGCCCCAAGCCAGCCGACCTCTACACACGCGAAGCTCACTCTTCCCGGGCCTCCCTGACCACAGAGCATCGGTGCAGATGACTGAGCCCGTCAGAGGCTGACGCACACATGCGCGTCTCACTTAGTCCTCACTGTGCAGAGGAGACAGCCGGGTCCCTGGGAGGGCAGGGGCGGGGCAGGGGCCCAGCCTCACCTGCCGCCTCCGTGCCCACTCCCACCAGCACAGGTCAGAGGAGCACACGGAGAGGTGTGGCTGCGTGCACATGCACCTACACACGCTGTCACGTGCACACACACATGCACAGTACACTGGGACACATGTGTACATGCACAAACCTCACCCTCACGCACATGCACACACGCTCTGCACACACACACACACACACACACACACGCAGTGTTCACATGGCCAAGGTCCCAGCTTTGTGCACACACACCCTCACACCTGCACCATGTCACTCCCATCCCTCAGCCCCCAGACGGCACCCTCCTCCCGTGAGGCGCGAGGAAGATGAAGGCACCGAGGGCCTGGCTCCTGTGCCTGCTGCTCCTGGGCCTTGCCCTGCAGGCGACTGCGAGTCGCGCCCACCAGCACTCCATGGAGACCCGCGGTGAGTGCCTGGCCCCGGGCGGCCCCCTCACCCCACCCCCACCCCAACACGGCCCACCAGGAGAACCCAGGGTGGGCGGGGGATAGGAAAGAGAGGTCGATCTTGGTGTGCTTTCAACTTCCTGCTTCCCAAAGCTCCCCACACCCAGAAACGGCCTCTCCAGACCCTCTGGGCGCCCCTTCCTTGGGGGGTCCCAGTGTAGCCTGGTGCCTGGGCAGCAGGCAGCTGAGAGGCCCCGTGGGGAGCTCTGAGCATGGGCACCTGCCCTGCCACCTCTGGGAGCACAGTCACACCGCTGGGGCCACTACCCCCGTGGGCCACTCTTCCTCTTTCTTTTCCAGCCCCCGACATCAACCCTGCCTGGTACAGGGGCCGCGGGATCAGGCCTGTGGGCCGCTTCGGCCGGAGAAGGGCAGCTCTGGGGGTTGTCCTCAAGCCTGGCCAGCGACGCGGCCATCCTGCTTCCCCCTGGAAGGTGCTGCTAAGTTCTCCCAGGATGGGTGACAGCCAGCTCGTCAAGAAAATCACTCTGGAGCCTTTCCCGCCCCACCCTCCCCTCTCCTCCTAATAAAAGTACGGCTGTGTTTAGCTGCACATCTGCAAGCTGCACTCGGAAGGTGTTTTCTCTTCTGGGCTGTTAGCCTACAAGGAAACTCAGGGCCCAGCAGCGTCTTAGGAAAGAAGAGACTCTGACTTGCCCGAGGGCCCCAGCACTCAGTAGGGGAGCTGGGACTCTCCTTGGTCACTTGCAGCCCATAGCCCATACCCATACCCAGCCCGCCCTGAATGGCTGCCCAGGCTGCGCACTGCACCAGGCCAGGGGCTGCCACGCACCACCCTGCGTGGGACACCATCCCCAGAGGAGGGCAGCACAGACCCCAGCATGAGCCCAGTCCCTCTCTCAGCCCCAGTACTTTTTAAAAAGACTTTATGTTTCACAGCAGTGTTAGGTTCACAGCAAAACTGGCAGAAGGTGCAGAGATTTCGCAGGTACCCCGTCCCCACATGCACACTGCCTCCCCCGTTACCAACATCCGCAGCAGAGGGTACGTTTGTCACAGTTGATGAACCTACCCTGCCACTCCCTACGCCCCAGCTCGCAGTGTGCACTGGGCTCGCTCAGTGCTGCACATCCTGCGGGTCTGGACAATGTGCAGGGACGCGTCTCCACCCTCACGGCGCTGGACAGAGGGGCTTCACTGCCCTGAAAGCCCTCCGGGCTCTGCCTCTGCACCCCGCCCCCACCCCGACCCCAGGCACCCGCGGGTCCCCTCCTGCGTTTTGCCTCCCTTCGTGCTCACGGACAACGACTCCTGGCCCGTTTGTTTCTCGTCCACGGCAGGGACACTGGGGCCTGCGTTGCTTCCACCCCACACTGTGTCCCTCTCAAATCACACTAGGGTGTCTCTATGTCCTGCCTCAGAGGAAACTTGCCTTGGCGTCAGGAGGCACACCCACACGAGCTGGGCCATTGAGCTCATCCCTTGGCATCTCTGAGCCTCAGTTTCCACATCTGCACCCCACGGCACAGCGACACTTACCCCAGTCCTGAGCTCAGTAGGCACGGCCCCCGCACACCCACCGGCGCCGGGTGGGCGCTTTGTGAGTGCAAACCCTTCCCCGAGGCCCACCTGGGATGCAGCGTGGGGTAACAGGCTGCACCTGTGCCTCCACCCAAAGCTTGTGCCTGGGCTCTGCGGACCCTGCTTGCAAATGGATCTCAGGAGCCCGCCCTGCCCCCGGCCTCCTGTCTGTCCACACTCGGGAGGGCCCGGTGGCAACACCCAGACGCCAGCTGTCTCTGGCCCAGACCACCCACACAGGACCGAGTCAGGGCGGCTGTGCCTCCCCAGGCTCGGGGGGCCCTCTTGCCCTGGCACCTCACCAGGGGGAATGAGCCCGTGGGAACAGGGCGGTGGCCAGGCCTGCTCCCTGGGCGCAGGTTCGGGGTCAGGACTTGAAGAGGTCACAGCCCAGGAAAGCAGTCTGGCAGTTCCTCGAAAAGTTGAACATATTAACAGAATTCCCGTATGGCCCAGCAATCCCACCCCTAGGTGGAGCCCCCAGAGAACTGGAAGCAGGTGTCCAGGCAAATACGTGTACCAGGTGCTCACGGCAGCGCCATTCACAGCAGCCAAACGGTGGGAACAGCCTAAATGCCCGCTGCCTCGGTCAGCTTGGGCTTCTGTAACAAGATACCGTAGACACAGGGGCTTAAGCAGTGGACATTTATTTCTCGCAGTCCTGGAGGCTAGAAGTCCAAGATCAAGGTGCCGGCAGACCCAGTACCTGTGAGAGCCCCTCTCCCTGGTGTGTCTTCACGTGGCAGAGAGCACAGCGAGGAAGCAGGCTCCACGGCCTCTTCACGTAAGGGCGCAGACTCCATTCGTGAGGGCTCCCCCCTCACAACCTAATCTCTTCCCAAAGACCCCCCTCCTAACACCATCACAACAGGGGTTAGAAACTCAACATATGAATCTGAGCGGGACACAAACATGCCATGATGGGTGGATAAACAAAATGTGGCATATTATTCAACCATGAAAAGGAATAAGGCACGACACCTGCTACAGCAGGATGACCTTGCAGTTGTTACTGCTGTTAGCAAACCCTAACTAACATATCAGCAGAAAGTAGATAATCTTGTTTATTGCCATTATAAGGACAAATACAAATTTAAAATAAGGAAAATAAGCAGCTTAATTCTCCCTACTGAAAATAAGAGAAGAGCCCCCTCCCTACTACACTGCCACCTTTTTTTTTTTTATTTCAGCATATTACAGGGGTACAAATGTTTAGGTTACGTATATTGCCTTTGTCCCACCCGAGTCAGAGCTTCAAGCCTGTCCATCCCCCAGATGGTGCTCACCATACCCGTTAGGTGTGAATATACCCATCCCCTCCTCCCCGCCCCATCTGCTCGACACCTGATGAAGGTTATTACTATATGTGCACTTAAGTGTTGATCAGTTAATACCAATTTGATGGTGAGTACATGTGGTGCTTGTTTTTCCATTCTTGTGATACTTCACTTAGTAGAATGGGCTCCAGCTCTATCCAGGATAATACAAGAGGTGCCAGATCACCATAGCTTTTTGTGGCTGAGTAGAACATGGCTGCTGTCCCTTTGCTGGACACACACGTGCTGAGCGCCTGGCGTGTGCCAGACATTGTAGGAGGTGCTGGGAACCCGCCCTCGCAGAGGCCCTCAGCTGCCCGTGCTCAAACGCCAGGCCCACCTGGGAGGGTTTAGAAATCCCCCAGCAGGTGGATGTGGTCGGAAGCTCCGTGTAGGATACAAGTACGGGGTGCAGGTGCGGGGTGCAGGTGCCGGGTGCAGGGCTGGCCCCGCCTGCCCAGGGTGGGGCAGAGGGAAAGGGGAGTCACAAGCTCGTGCGAGGGGAAGCCCCCGGCTCACGGAGGCTGTGAAAGAATTCCTGATGGAACAAGCCGAAGGATGCATTGTAGTAATAAATTCTAGCATGTGACACGAGTGTGAAAGACAGCAGGAAACAGGTGATCGTGCACACCAGCGTCCCACAGATCTGCGGTTCCCACACTTGCTGTTTCCTGCAGCCACTGCCCGCCCTGCGTGCAGAGCTGGGCCGGGACGGCCGCAGGTCTGCCTCGCCGGTGCTGGAGCGCCACCGCGTGGACACGGGCCGCCTCGGCCTCCGCCGCCCCAGGGTGGGACCCACCTGCCAGGCGCAGACGTCCCCAGGGTCCCCAGCCCTGCTCGGTCCCGCTGTGGGGCACGGGGCGGGAGGACACAGCCCAGCACACCAGGGACTCACCCCTCATGTCCCTCATCTGCAAGGGAATCGCCACAGAGAAACGGTCCCGCTGTGCCAGCAGCCGGAAACCGCAGTGCGCAGCGACCAGGCGCCAGGTTTCACCTAGGAAACTGTCTAAGGAGAAAACAGCCTTAGTGAAAATCAAGGAAGCAGGCCCTCTCAGAAGCTGTTATTTTCTGTATTCACAGTTGGCCTTCCTCAAAGACCACGACCATAAAGAGCCTTGTGGAAATCTGGTCTGCACTCCTCTAGTTAAGGTCACTCGAGAAGTTTCCTGGAGGTCACGAAAGCATCAGTGAGTCTGACTCCCAGCGACACCTGAGCTGTTTCCGCCTCCCCAGAGCAGGAGCTGGGCCCCCAGGGCACAGTAGGCACAGGTGGTGCCCCCAGTCAGGACAACAGCGCCGGGAGGGCTCATTAGAAAGAGCCGTTGCCACTGTGTTTGGGATGCCAAGAGCCCCGGCCAGCCCGGTGGAGCTGCGCGCTTCCCGGGCCCAGTGGAGGGGAGAGGCCTCCTGGAGGGGGCAGTGGCCTTGTGGGGCTCACAGCCCTCTGAGAGGCGTCGTCAGGGTGCATCCCAGCCAGCTGAGCCCCCGGGGGTGGAGCCTGGCGGCCGGCCAGGTGTTCTCCATGCAAACAAGCGGGGGCAGGCCGGGAGGAGCAGGCTGCTCGGGATGAGAAGACCAGCGAATGGGGGGACACTTTTCATTTCTCCTGTGTCCACCCTCACAGTCGACACGGGGCAGCCACCTTTTCAGGTGGTAACAACGTCTTACCGCGTACAACTCAAACCTGCTTATCACAGTCCCAGGGGCAAGGACAAAAACCAACATCACCTTCCAAGAAATGGCCACCTCTGAACCACCTTTGAAATACCTTCACCATGCCACGTCAGGTGACCAGAGAGAGACCCGACAAAAAGACATCATGTGGAACTTAGACCCCAGAACAGGGATCTAGGTTTCTTTGTAAAGGCAGGCAGTCACGATGGGGATAAGATGTGTCACCATCTGGGAACAGGTCCCATCCAGATAGATGGGCCACCTTCTT
>CM052439.1:2198028-2210062 GCA_028533085.1 Varecia variegata
ATCTTGTTACAGTAACCAAAACTGTGTGGTATTGGTGGAGGGATGGACACAGATCAGTGAAACAAAATGGAAGGTCCAGAAATAGATCCGCACAACTGTGCCCAGCTAATGCCTGGCAGTGGGGCAAGAGCAGGAGAAGGAGGAAGGGGAGCCTTTCAACAAGTGGTGTTGGAGCAACTGGACGTCTGTGGGCAAAAACACAAACCTCAACCTAAACCTCACACATTATACAAACATTAACTCAAAATGGATCACAGACTTAAAATGTGAAACCATTAAACTTTTAGGGGAAAAAACCCATAAGAGAACGTATTTTGGACTCAGGGTTAGGAGGACAGTTAGTTGCTTGACTTGACACCAAAGTCACAATCCATAAAAAGGTACAGTCCCAAAATGGATAAATTGGATCACAACAAAACTAAAAATTCTTACTCTGTGAAAGATTCTGTTAAGAGGATGAAGAGAAAAGCTCCACACCAGGAGGACTTATTTGCAAATCACATATCCAACAAAGGATTGGTATTTAGAACATATGAAGAACTCTTAAAACTCAATAGTAAAAAAATAGAAACAATCCAATTGGAAAATGGTCTAAGGACATGAACAGATCTTGCACCAAAGAAGATACACAGATGGCAAAAAAGATATTCAACATCTTTAGCCATTAGGCAAATGCAAACTAAAACCAAAATGAGCTATCATTATATACCTAAAAAATGGCTAAAACAAAAAATAGTCATAACACCAAATGCTGGCGAGGATGTAGAAAACCTGGATCACTTATACATTGCTGATAAAAATGTAGAAAGGTACAGATCCTTTGGAAAAGAGTATGGTAGTTTTTTTTTTTTATAAAACTAAACATGTCCTTACCAAATGACCCAACAATTGCATTGCGCGTTTATTCCAGAAATTCAAAAACTTGGTGTTCACACGGAAACATGTATATAAATGTTCACAGAAGCTTTATTTAAATTAGCCTCAAACCGGAAACAAAGGTCCTTCAATGGGTGAATGGTTAAACAAAATTTGGCACATCTGTATCTTGAAATACTACTCAGCAATGAAAAGGAACAAAGGGCTGACCCATGCCACAACAGGGGTGACTCCCAAGAATATTATGCTGAGTGAAAAATGTCAGTCTCAAAAGGTCACATATTGCATGATTCCATTCATACAGCATTCTTGGAGTGAAAAATTTGTAGAGATGGAGAACAGATCGGTGGTTACCAGGGGTTAGGGATGGGGAAAGAGGGAGGTGGCTGTGGCCATGAGAGAGTAACGTGAGCATCCTTGCTATGGGCTGTTCTATGTCTTGACTGTGGCAGTGTTCACATGAATCTACACATGTGATAAAATTGCACAGAACTAAACACACACACACCCCTGCACATGAACCCACAAGCACACAAGCTCATGTAAAACTGGTGAAATCTGAGCAAGGTCCATGGATTGTATCAAGGTCAATTTCTAGGCTGGGATATTGCACCATAGTTATGCAGAGTTCGCCATTGAGGGAAATTAGTTAAAGGGTATATAGGGTCTATTATTTCTTACAACCGCAGCTGGAAACCATGCAGTTATCTTTCAACAGGTGACTAGGTAAACAAATTGTGGTATAGTCATACAACGGAATACTACTCTGCAATGAAAACAGAAAACTGAAGATTCGTAGAGCAACACGACTGAATCTCACAGATGTCATCCCGAGTGAAGCCAGACATGAGAGAGCACATGGAACATGGCTGCATTTACATGGAACGCTAGAGGAGACAAATCTAATCTGCAGTTTAGACAAGTAGTTGTGTGACGCTAGGGCTGCAGAGTGGCAAAGGGCACAGGGGATCACAGACTTCATGGGTGATGGAGATGCTCAGTGTCTTCATTGAGGTGGTGGGTACATGTTTTGGTGCATTTATTGAAACTCATCGAAATGTATATTTAATGTGTACAGGTGTACACGTTTGTCAAAGTTCATTGAGCTGCACATTTAAAATGAGTGTGTTTTGGGATACATAAATTATATCCAGTTAAAAAGAATAGGTTCTCCAAAGTCCATGAGGAAGGTTTTTGGCCCACTTGCTAGAGTGGTTACAAATGTCAATTTCAGAGCATAGTTTCCCATGTCCCATTGACGACTGGATGAGATCTATCTATTCAAGTATTTCTCGGCATTTTTAAGATAATTTAACTCATCCCAGCTGGGCCCTAACAATCCCATCCCCCATTACTCATACGAGTAATCGTCTGTTTAAAAGTGTCCCTGGCCAAGAGACGTTTGGCACGGAGTGACGTGCATCGGGTTTTTGCGGGCAGCCCCCATTCTTGTTCACCTCTCAGCTGAAGCGGATTCCTTTGGAATGAAATCACGATGTAATTTAGACAATTTTTACCAAAGAGTAGCTTGCTGTGGCAGCTATGGTGGTGCACCACTTGGCTCTTTCTTCAAGAAAGAACTTGCGGGAAAGTTGGAGGAGTGAGTTGGCCGCCAGCCACCAGCCTCGGCGCCTCCGGGAGCCGTGCCGGGTGCGAGTGAGGCCCCTCTCTGTCCCCAGCTCCAGACAGGCACTGGGCACACCAGGATCGGAGCCTGGGCCTTGCTGCAGGTGCAGGGCTCCCCGGGGCCTGGCGCTGCCTTCTCAGCACAGCACCGCGGGCTCAGCCTCTCCGGCAGATCTTCCTCCGAGAGGGGTCAGACCCACCTACCTCCCTGTCTGAGGCTTTCTCCTCCTCTCACCTGCACTGCCCGCGACAGTCTCTCGCACGTTTACCTTCCTTTGTCATGGCCTGGGCTTCCTGGAAGACCAGAAGTCACTGGTGACACTTGCTACCCCCTTTCTCAGCGAGGGTCCACCAAGACAACAGAATTGGTGCTTGGCCCAGTAGTCCCCACTTACCTGCCGTTTTGCTTTTTGGGGTTTCAGTTACCCATAGTCAACTGTGGTCTGAAAATAATACATGGAAAAGTCCAGAAATAAATGATTTATAAGTTTTAAATTGCACGCCGTTTTGAGTAGTGTGATGAAATCTCACACCATCCCGCTTCATCCCACCTGGGACGTGAATCTTCCTTTTGTCCTGTGCATCTACACTGTCCATGGCACCCGCCTGCCACTCAGCAGCTGTCTCTGTTATCAGACGGACTATGGTGGTTTCGCGGTGCTTGTGTTCAAGTTACCCTTATTTTACTGAATAAGGGCCCCAAAGCACAAGAGTAGCAATGCTAGCTTATTGTTATAATTGTTCTATTTGGCTATCGGTTATTGTTAATCTCTTGCTGTGCCTAATTTATAAATTAAACTTCATCATTGGTACGTATGTATAGGAAACTACACAGTATATAAAGGGTTTGGTGCTGTCTGTGGTTCTAGGCATCCACTGGGGTCTTAGAAGGGGGGACTAGTATATTTCAAATAGATGACACAGTGGAGAGAAGTGTTGGCACAGGTGGCGTCCACAGGTAAGAAGCTAAATGTGGAATGATAAGGCAGTCGAGACAGCAGCAAGACCAGGGGTCCCCGTCCCCTGAGGGCAGAGGGGTGCTGTGGAGCCCAGATCTCGGGCTGCTGGGAGGGAGCTGGAGTCATCTCAGGCATGTCTGGGGGAAGCTGGAACCCAGAGGGACAGACTGTTTGGTGGTAGCTGGAGCCATGGGGGAAATGCAGCCACTGCCTCACATGCCACCTGAGATGAGAGAGAGAGAGAGACCCTGACTTCCCCCCCAGCTGTCCCCTCCATCCCTGTCTAACCCACTGAGAGGCCAGGGCACAATGTGTCCTGGGAACTGGACTTCCCCTTGGTGCAGAGCAGAGAAGGGAAAGGTCAGGGTGTGAATCAAAAAGAAAACAGGTAAATAACCAGGACACTTGCCAAAACCTCATCCTCGACAATTTGCTAAAAACCTCATTAGGATTCTACATAGGAGGGTGGAGACAGACATGGATAGGTGGATTGATACCTGATACAGCAAGTGCAGTGAGATACTAACAGCAGAATATATGAATAGATGGTGGAGATCTAGGTATAATATTTATTGTAAGATTCTTACAACTTTGCTGTGTGTTTGAACATTTTCGTAATGAAATATTGTTAAGAAACCCTCTTTAAGTAGAATTTTCATCTTTCAGTGGAACGAGGCAGGCAGGTTTCTGGCAGAACCATTTCGCGTTGGAGCATGGTTGCAGAGCCTTTTCTTTGTCCTTCCTGAGAAAACAGTGGGGGGTGGTGGAGCTCCCAGGCTCTGCAGCATTCAGTGGTCTGTCTTCCGTCTTGGTGGGACCAGAGGTTGCATACCCACAGGCAGGTGTCAGGCCAGGACATGCTATGTGTGGCTCACCTGTGGTTTCACAACTTTTGAGTTAGCTACTCACATTTAAAAATCCTAAAATTTCTCCTAAAAATATAAACATCCAGCTTTTCTTTGAAAACAGAAGATGGGACGGCACTGGGCCTGCATCTCTCTGTAGCACCAGTGGAGTGGAGCTGAGCCAGCCAATTGCGCCTGCTCCAGTTTGCCACAGTCTCCACTGCTCCCTGCTGTCTCACACCTGGCCCACTTTCCTCATTTACATTTCCTGTGTGGTTCCTGAAAACATTTCATTGTAGGACCCTAGATTCATTAGAACACTTCTGTTTATCATGAGCACTACAACTGAGCCTTTAGAGCTATGTTTGTTAAACCGAGTTAATCCATGAGCCCCCTTTTGTGACTTGCCATATCCATGTGCCAACATTATTTGCCTAAAACTGTAAAATGAATAATTTTAGAGTAAAGGCCAATTGTGTATATTTTGTGAGTAGTTATGCCCATAAAACCAAGGGTTTGGTGCGCTCAATAGGTTTTATTTTAACTAATAAAAAATAAAACACACTTGTGGCTAAATCCTCAGAGATCATCTCGTGCACACTAGTGACGTGTGCACCTCCTCTCAGGCAACACTGATTTGACTGTGCTAAGGCAGAATGTCAGAGACTGACCTTGCCTTGTGAATTTGGCCCTCCCTCTCTTCCGTGTGCCTTGCCTGAGTTACGTTAACAATCCCAGTCTGTTTATTCTTCTGCTGAGCCAGGCTGCCTCTTGCGTGAGCCAGTGAGACCCACAGCGTGCAGAGTGGCCTCTGAGGTCCCCGGCTCTCCAAGAGCCTGGTTGTTGCCCTTCCTGAGCCCTGGTTCTTCCGTGCCTCCTTGGATTCAGTGCATCTTCAGTTTGTGAAGTTTGCTCAGGTTCATTTCTGTTATCTGTACACAGAAGTCTTTAACCAGTTCGAACTGTAAGTCATTCATTATGGATGGGGTGTGTGGTGTGAGGTAGGGACATGGCTGGAGAGATGGACAGGGCTGTTGTGGGAGGGTCTTCTATGCCCACTAAGATCTGATGGTCAGTGTCATCAACTACTAATGATTGTCCCTCTCAATTAACCTAATAACTTGCAGAAATCATTATGTTATTCCAACACAGATGGAAATAGGAGTAACAAGAGCAGCTACAATAACACCACCACCCACATTTACCAAGCACTTACCATGAGCCTGGCACTCATGGTATCTAATTTCATGGTCACAAGAACACTGTGAGGGAGCTGCTATGAGTCTGGCTATTTCACACATGAGAAAAGTGACATTCAGAGAGGTTGAGTTACATGAGTAATGCCCCACAGCTGGTAAGTGAGGGAGTCAGTGCTCAAATCCAGGTCCCCTGGACGCTCGTGTCCACGCTCTTGACGACTTGCTATTTGCAGGCATTTGCTGCTGAGTCATTTCCTGTTCTTTTGGTGAGTTAATCCCAGTCCCTTCCACCTTCATTTATAGGTCAGTGGCTTTGTTGTTCTTGGATTTCCCTCTGGGTTCTCCACCTTTGCTCTAATATGGCATCCTGAATTGGGCACAGTGTTGTGAAAAGGGCACAAAAATCGACCTGCCCAGTGTGGCCAATTTTGCCTCCCACAATGATGCTGTGTGTTCTCCTTCCTAACTAGGTGGGAACCAGAAGTCACACAAGCAGCCTCCACCCTTTAGAGGAATGAATTCCTCTCCATTCCAGCCAATACCACAGAATACTCTGGAAAGAAGACGAGAGGTTGTTGTTCTGATGTTACTAAGCCCTCGTTTTCTCTGGCTTAGTAATGCCCACTGAATCTTAGAGCTGGAAGGGCCCTGTGCCTGGTGTGGTCTCCAAACCCCTCCTAGAACAAGCAGGAAGTTGGGTTGGCTATGCTGTCCCCCGGGGGAGGCAGCCCCAGCTTATGCTCCCCCCAGCAGATGGCCCCCAGTGAACCGTCTCCTGATTTTCACACCCTGTGTAACACCCTCCCGTGCTGAATCTGGCCCTTTGACTCATTTGAACCAACTGAATGTGGCAGAAGTGATGGCAGTTATGGACCCATGCCTTAAGATCTGGTAGCTGATAGTTTTTCACTTTGGGGAGGTTTAAGCTGCCACATCTGAAGTCCAGCTGGGCTTACCAAGTGGGGAGGGAGAAGCCCCGAGAGTGTGTGGAGAGAGAACAAAGCTTGGCTCTCTTAGTGTCTCGGCTGAGCCTGGTGTTCTAACCATCCTGCCAAAGGGCCAAATGTGTGAGCGAGCCCTCCTGGGTGTTCCAGCCCAGGGGAGGCCCCAGGTGACTGCATCCCAAGCAATAGCCCGTGGAGTAGGATAACCACTCAGCTTAACCTGGCCAACCCAAAGAATCACGAGATAATAGAATGGTGGTTGTTTTGTGCCACGAAATCTTGAAATCGTCTGCACATAGCAATAGATAACCAGTACAGTGAGAGAGAAGCTGGTGACATGTTGGCCACTATGACTTGGCGGTTTGTTTGTTGGAATAGTTAGTGTTTACTTCCCTGATGTAATAGATAACTAGTGCATTAGACCAGTCAAGAGATAGCCTGGAACTCAGGCAAGGGCACAAGGACTGGGAGGATGTGCAGACATGATGGTGCCATCCTCATTTCCTGATTGATCGGACGGGGACAGTGAGAGAAGAGGAGAAGTGACAGTGACTTTGAGAGTCCCAGCTTGTGACTGTGAGAGGGCTCACGGTTCCTAGTGGGGTCTGGAGATCCAGGAGCAGAAGCAGATGTGCTTGAGGAAAGAAACAAAGGAAAGAGGGCATTTGAGTTTCAGACTTAAGCTGCTGGTGGGATTTCAATAGGGAAATAACCTTCAGGCAGAGTGAACTTGATTTTGCTGCTCAGACAAGAGGCCAAGGCTGGAAATTAGTGGGGAAATGAGAGCTGACTCCATGGGAGAATGACACCCATGGAGAGGTTGGAGGGAAAGGGAGAGTCAGGCTGAGGGATAACCATAGACAATGCCTCCATGGAGTGGCCAGAGAACCAGCAGTCAGGGAAGGAGATTAAAGAAGAGCTGGGACAAAGAGATGGTTCTCCAGAGCCTCGAGTCAGGGAGTTTCAATCAGTGGGTAGTTGGTATCAAAGCCTGTGGCAGTGCAAAGGGGGCCTAAGAGCAGGAGCCAACTCTAGCTGGAGGCAATGGTGAACAAAGAGCATTTGATCTTCATCCACCCATCTGTCTGTCCATCCCTTCATTTGTCCATCCATCCACCCATCCATCTGTCTATCCCTTCATTTGTCCATCCATCCATCCATCCATCCATCCATCCATCTTCACCCAACCATCTGTCATCCCTTCATTTGTCCATCCACCCATCCATCCATCTTCATCCACCCAACCATCTGTCCTGCCCTTCATTTGTCCACCCATCTATCCATCTTCATCCACCCAACCATCTGTCCTGCCTTTCATTTGCCCATCCATCCATCCATCCATCTTCATCCACTCATCCATCTGTCCATCCCTTCATTTGTCCATCCATTCATCTGTCCAACCATCCATCCATCCATCCAACAAACCCTTGTTAGGGTCTGCCATGGACCAGGCATGGGATCATGGTGGGGAACAAAACAGACGTGGTCCTGCCTTTTGTTGGGAACCCTTAGTGGCTCCCCTCAAACCTGGGCTGCTCAGATTTCATGCTAAGTTCTCTCCTGCACATGAAAAGGCAGCAGTAAAGGTAATAGCCACCATCTCTCCAGCACTTGCTTGGGGCCAGCCTCTGTTCCCTATGCGATATGTACTTAATCCTCTTAGCAGCAACATGAGGCAGGAACTGTTTGGATGTGAGGCAACTGAGAGTTGAGAGGTGCTGAGGCCAAGAGAGGAGGAACGCCCGGTCAGAGCTGAGGCAGCCTTGGGAGCCACACTCAGGTTATCTGTCTCCTAAGCTGACGGCCACCCACCGATGTTCCTGCAAGTGCTTTAACCCATCACCAGGACCTCCCCACCTCTGCCCCTGCTGGGGATGAGGGCTACCTTGTCCTGAGCTTATCCTTGATTTCTCACAGAGGCAGCGCTATGGATTATTTCAAGGAGAACTGGAAAAGTGAAAATGGTAGTACATTTCAGTTACATTACTGGAGAAGGCGACATCTATGGGTTAACTTTATGACCAGTGAACATAGTTTCTATGGGAAAATGCATTTCAAACTCCGAACAACTGACTTGGAAACATAGTCCTGGAACTCAGCCTGCGTCTAAATCAAAGACTGTCTGTGAATGTAAAATTGTTTAGTTTGAATGTGGACCTAACTGGACTTTCCTTTTCTCACTCTTGTTCTTTCTCTTACTCACTTTTTTCTTTTCATTGTGCTGTGCAAAGATCCCAGGTTTCCTGTGTTAGCCAGTTGGCAAAAACCACATTGTACCCTCGCCAAGCATTTTTGTAAATACCCCCTAGAGAGTAATTTCATCACCACGGAAAATGTAATTCTGTTTTCCTAAGTGACGGATGTGTTTATCCAGGGACTCCAGTGGGCTCCAGCGCCTCGGCCAGATGGCTCCAGGTGTACTCAGTGTAACATGAGGAGCTGAACCCAGAGGCCTCTCTGAGCCATGTGACTTGCAGTGAGAGCTGGTGTGGACAGACGTGTGGCTACATGTTCTGCACATGCACAGTACACATGGTTCTTCTGCTCCTCAGACACCTTAGATTGCGTTTAAGGCGGGGGAGAGCTTGCTCCTGCTGGACCTGTGGCCGGGCCCTCCCAGCAGATGTGAGTCACGCCTATTTTTAGCATTGCACTCACCAAGGTGGGCCTGGCTCCACCTAACTGCTCTCCGAATCCTGTGTCTCTGTTTCCTACGTCGAATGGCCAGACCAACTGGGACCTGTCGGCATTTTCCAGCCGATACTTCTGCACATGTGACTCTTCGTAAGGCTGGCAACAAAGGGAAGGAAAATTAGCCATTTTTGGAGCTGGTGACATGAGAGTGACTTTTGTTAAATGGCTCTATGGACTCTGCAAGCCACCGCCTGGAGCAGGGATGGCCGATGGCAGCGCAGTTGCCACCATGCCAACTCATTCTACAGGGACGAACGTGAGACTGACCGGTCCCGACGCTCGCTGTCCCTGTGTGTGGACACACAGGGTCAGAAAAAGTGCCGGGGCCAATTGGCCACGTCCGTCTCTGAGGTGTGGGGAGGAAATCCTGGTGGCCGTGCCCTGCTATTTGCCGTCCTGTGCTGTGATTTACATACTGTGTAGAACTGAGTTACGTCTGCTCTGCTGGCAGCAGCTTATTAGTGTGGACGGAGCATATCTACTTGGGGTTCCTGAGAAGTGGACGGAGATAAGGAATTGAGTTGCAGTTCATTTGGGAGGTGATCCCAGGAGGAGCTGGCAGGGGGGCAGTGACACAGGGTGTGTGAACACCTGGGGCAGGTGACCACTGTGACCCCTGGGACTCAGTCTCACCGGAGACCTCCTGGGACTGCATGGAACATGTTCCAGAGTCGTCCCCGGCACGGGGTGAGGCAGTGGACGTTGATTCCCGTGTGGGGGCCGTGCCAGTTCTTGTGTCCGGTCCTCAGGCTGACAGCTGCAGGGCGTGTGGTGGGCAGTGAGGGAGAGGCAGTGCCGGGGTCTGGGCAGGGTGTGACAGTGTCTGCTGTCGAGGACCAGTGGGGACGGCGTCATGAAGTGGAAAGAGCACCTGCCCTGGGTCCGGACTTTTTGGGTTCCCACTCTGCCTCGCTGTGCCGCCCTGGACAAATCACCCCACTTCTCTGGTGGCTGCAGTTCCTGTCCTGTTACCTCCAGGGCTTGCTGCGAGAATGAAATGAGGTCACGTCTGTGAAGATGCTGTGTTAATTTTAGAGATCTCTGTAAAAGTCTGTGTGCGATAAATTTTGGCTGCCTACCTCCCTTCCTTATAGTCCTACCCATGTGATCCCAGAGAAATGCTAATTGGGGTGCCTGCCCCTGCCCCCACATGGGCGGGCCAATGGAGTGCTCCCTCTCCCTGCTACAGTGATTGGCTCAGGAGGGGCACATGACCCATGCAGGGCCAATCAGAGTCTTCCTTGGGATTGATATGTGGGCCCTGGGAGGCCGCTGGTCCCTATGGCAGGAGGCTGTGAGTGTGGGGTTGCTGGCGGCCACTGCGCTGTGTAGGGGAGGGCCTGACTGACTGGAGGATGAATCAGAGAGCCAGGCAGAGCCGAGTGGGGTGGAGACAGAGAAGACGAACCCTGACAACCTTTATTGGATCCCTGGGTCCAGCTCTCACTGAAACTGGTGCTTGAACTTGTCCTGTTGGGTGAGTCTTTTTGCTTTAGTCTGTTGGAACTGGGGCTTCTGTGATTAGTAGCGGGAACTCCATTAACTTAGGATGGAGACATTTGGAGTGACAATAAGCCTCTTGGACAGGTGCTGAGTTACATTTGCTGCCACGAAAGGATCTCAAAGCAGCCACTGCTGGGCCTGCATCAGGTGTTGGAGTCCCACATTAGCCCGAACTTGCCCCAGGCGCGGTCTGGATGCCTTTGCAACTTATCTGCTAGGGTTCCCCCGCCCACTCCCTTCCCCACCCCATCCACCGAGCTCCTGCCCTGCCCTTGGACACGTCCCTCAAGGCCCCTCCAGGTCTCTTCTCCCTGCAGGGCCTCAGGGCTACTCAGGCTTGCTGGTGTCTGTGATTAGCTCCCAGGCCCAGGGAGGAAACACACCTGCTGCGGACTTAACAGGCGCCTCTCCCTGGGGATGCACCCCCAGCTTCACAGTGAAATCCAGTATTCTCACCTTTCCCTCCCCAGGTAACCCTGCTGGGGAGGACAGTGAATGAGAAGCCAGGCGTCAGGGGTCTGGGTTTGGTGGGGTGGATGAAACCATGCCAGTGTCTTGGCATTCATCATTAAGGTGCATGCAAAAGACTTGAATCTGCCACCCCAGCTTTGAGTTGAGCAGCACTCCAGGGCGATGGTCCAGGTTTAGCCTGTGATCCTCGTCCCTGCTGGTCCCACTGGGGTATGAGGACCCCATCAAAGGGTTGAGAAGTTGGGGGGTCTGGCTCCTAAATCCCACGGACACCACCCGCCTCGTGCTGCGCCTGCCTCCCACTCCCCGGCCTGTGCCTTTCTCTTCTCACCGCCCCCACCTGCCGTGCCCTCCTTTCCGTCCCTGTCAGGGAAAATGCTCTTCCCGGGGCTGCGTGAGGCCCCAGCTCCTCCCTAACCGTCCAGGTTTTCCCAACAAGCACTTACCCTAGTTCCCCCCAATCCCCTGTCACAGCACTGAGGGGTGGCCTGGCCTCCTTTGGGGCCGAAGTCCCTGAGGTTGGGGAGGGAGGATGCAAGGTGCTGAACGCGTCTCTGTCCCGGCAGCACAGAGCAGCTTGCCTGGTGCTTAGTAGGTGCTCAGTAAGTCGGGCTGAGTGACCACCCTGCAGGGCCACTTTCCTGTCTCCGCGTAGGACTGGTTTTCCTGTGTGACCCCAAGAGGAGGCAGTTTGGAAAGGCTCAGCCATGCAGGGGAGGGGCTGCAGGGGGGTGAACCTGCCTGAGAGGCCAGGGGGAAGCAGGGCCGCTGAGAGGAAGGCGGAACGTGCCCCGCTTGGCACATTAACTCTCCGGGAAGGGGCGGGGGTGGCGCAGTCCAAGAACCTTAAGTGCACTAAGTGTTTGCGGAGATGTTTCCCAGATGTTTTTAATTTTCGCAGCGGCCTGAAGAGGAAA